>JASVEL010014100.1:0-435065 GCA_032618575.1 Nicotiana noctiflora
CCGAAGCGATGTTCTTTGACTTTAGCTTTCTGACTTGCCTGTCTAGAATGGCTACCGGCTCCTCAACATAAGACAGATCCTTGTCTAGCTGAACAGATGTGAAATCCAACACATGCGACGGGTCACCATGGTATCTCCGGAGCATGGAGACATGAAATACGGGGTGAACTCCGGCTAGGCTGGGAGGTAAGGCCAACTCATAAGCAACCTCCCCAACACGCCTCAAAATCTCAAAAGGGCCAATAAATCTAGGACTCGGCTTCCCTTTCTTTCCAAACCTCATAACGCCCTTCATGGGCGAGACTCGAAGCAGAACCCGCTCACCAACCATAAAAGCCACATCGCGAACCTTCTTGTCCGTATAACTCTTCTGTCTAGACTGGGCCGCACGAAGTCTGTCCTGAATCACCTTGACCTTGTCCATAGCCTCCTGAACCATATCAGTACCTAGCAACCTGGCCTCGCCCGGCTCAAACCAACCCACGGGAGACCTGCACCTCCTACCATATAGGGCCTCGTACGGTGCCATCTGAATACTAGACTGGTAGCTGTTGTTATAAGCAAACTCCGCCGGTGGCAAGGAGTGATCCCATGAACCTCCAAACTCAATCACGCACGCACGGAGCATATCCTCCAAAATGTGAATAGTGCGCTCGGACTGCCCATCAGTCTGGGGGTGAAATGCTGTGCTCAGCTCCACCCGAGTACCTAACTCCTGCTGTAGAGCTCTCCAGAACCGTGAAGTGAACTGAGTGCCTCTATCTGAAACGATGGAAACTGCAATACCATGCAGCCGAACTATCTCCTTGATATAGATCTCCGCCAGTCGCTCCGATGAATAAGTAGTGCTCACCGGTATAAAATGGGCGGACTTGGTCAGCCGATCCACAATAACCCAAATGGAATCAAACTTCCTAACGATCCGTGGAAGTCCAGATACAAAGTCCATGGTGATGCGCTCCCATTTCCACTCTGGAATCTCAATCTGCTGCATCAATCAACCCGGACGCTGATGTTCATACTTCACATGCTGGCAGTTGGGGCATCTAGAAACATAATCAACTATATCCCTCTTCATCCGCCTCCACCAGTAATGTTGTTTCAAGTCCTGATACATCTTCGCGGCACCGGGATGGATGGAATACCGCGAACTATGGGCCTCTGCTA
Source organism: Nicotiana noctiflora (assembly GCA_032618575.1). Classification (NCBI taxonomy): domain Eukaryota; kingdom Viridiplantae; phylum Streptophyta; class Magnoliopsida; order Solanales; family Solanaceae; genus Nicotiana; species Nicotiana noctiflora. Next base: position 1,168 of record JASVEL010014100.1, read on the forward strand.
GAATCAGCTCTCGAAGATCATCTACATTGGGCACACAGATACGCCCCTGCATCCTCATAACTCCATCATCCCCGATGGTAACATCTCGAGCATCACCACGCCGAACTCTATCCTGAAGGACAAGCAAATGAGGGTCGTCGAATTGACGCTCCCTGATGCGGTCAAATAGAGAAGACGAGAAACCACACAAGCCAGAACCCGGTTGGGCTCCGAAAGATCCAGTCTAACAAACTGCCTGGCCAAAGCCTGAACATCCATTGCCATAGGCCTCTCCGAAGCTGGTAGATATGCTAAACTCCCCAAACTCTCTGCTCGATGACTCAAGGTATCGGCAACTACATTAGCCTTGCCCGGATGATAGAGAATAGTAATATCATAGTCCTTCGATAGCTCCAACCATCTCCTCTAATGCATATTCAGGTCCTTCTGCTTAAGCAAATGCTGCAAGCTCCGGTGATCAGTGTAGATTTCACAAGGAACCCCATACAAGTAATGACGCCAAATTTTCAAGGCGTGAACAATGGCGGCTAGCTCCAAATCATGAACAGGGTAATTCTTCTCATGCACCTTCAGCTGTCTCGACGCGTAGGCAATCACCCTACCGTCCTGCATCAATACCGCACCGAGTCCAACTCGTGAGGCATCACAATATATAGTATAGGACCCCGAACCTGTAGGCAACATCAATATAGGGGCCGAAGTCAACGCTGTCTTGAGCTTCTGAAAGCTCGCCTCACACTCGTCTGTCCACTGAAAAGGGGCACCCTTTTGGGTCAATCTAGTCATAGGTGCTGCAATCGAAGAGAACCCCTCTACGAAACGACGGTAATAGCCCGCCAAACCAAGGAAACTGCGAATCTCAGTAGCGGAGGAGGGTCTGGGCCAACTCTGCACGGCCTCCGCCTTCCTCGGATCTACTCGAATACCATCACTCGATACCACGTGGCCCAAAAATGCCACTGAACTCAACCAGAATTCACATTTAGAGCATAAAGCTGCTTCTCCCTCAGGATCTGAAGCACTATCCTCAAATGCTGCTCGTGCTCTTCCCGGCTCCGAGAATATACTAGAATATCATCAATGAAGACAATCACGAACGAGTCCGGATAAGGCCTGAACACACTGTGCATCAAATGCATAAATGCTGCTGGAGCATTAGTCAACCCAAAAGACATCACGAGGAACTCGTAGTGACCATACCGAGTCCTGAAGGCAGTCTTCGGGATATCTGGCTCCCGAATCTTTAGCTGGTGATACCCGGAGCGCAAATCAATCTTAGAAAACACATGTGCGCCCTGTAGCTGGTCAAATAAATCATCAATACGGGGCAAAGGATACCTGGTTCTTCACTGTAACCTTGTTCAGCTGACGATAGTCAATACACATACGCATAGAACCGTCCTTTTTCTTCACAAACAATACAGGAGCACCCCAAGGCGAAACACTTGGTCGAATAAAACCCTTGCCCAATAACTCCTGTAACTGATCCTTCAACTCCTTTAACTCAGGAGGAGCCATACAGTACGGTAGAATAGAAATGGGCTGAGTGCCCGGCAACAAGTCAATAGCAAAGTCAATATCTCTGTCGGGCGGCATGCCCGGAAGATCAGCTGGAAATACATCAGCAAAGTGACGTACCACATGAACAGAATCAATAGAGGGAGTGTCAACACTGACGTCCCGCACATAGGCTAGATAAGCAGCACACCCCTTCTCAACTATACGCTGAGCTTTGAGAAAAGAAATAACACGGCTAAGGGTATGATCTAGAGTACCACTCCACTAAATACGTGGAATGCCTGGCATAGCCAGTGTCACGGTCTTGGCGTGACAATCAAGGATAGCATAATGGGGCGACAACCAGTCCATGCCCAGAATAATATCAAAATCGACCATCCCGAGCAACAATAGATCCGCTTTGGTCTCAAAATCACAAATGGTAATCAAACACAACCGATATACACGGTCCACAGCCAAAGAATCACCCACCGGAGTGGAAACATAAATGGGGGCACTCAAAGAATCCCGAGGCACACCCGGATGAGAAGCAAAGTAAGAAGACACATATGAAAAAGTGGAACCAGGGTCGAATAGAACCGATGCCTCCCTGTGACTAACCATAATAATACCTGTGATAACAGAGTCAGATGCATCATCTGCAGCGCGATCAGAATTAGCATAAAATCTGGCCTGACCCCTCTCTCGAGGATGGCCTCTGGTACCCTGATCCCCGCCCCTGGCTGGCAGGGCAGGTGGAGTGGCAGCTGGGGCTAGAATAATGGCCTGCTGGCCCTGTGAACCACGCTGAGGCTGCAAAGACTGTGAAGGTGCTCCTCTATTACACCTGGGGCGCTCCCTAACTAGATGGCGAGTATCCCCGTACTCAAAACAAGCTCTGGGAGGATGTGGTGGCTGTGACTGACCGGCCTCACCCCCACTAGTCTAACCCCTGGAGGTACCCCACACAGGAGGTGCACTGGAAGCCGGGGGAGCATAATAAGGCTCCTAAGGTGCTGGAAGAGCTGGAGTACTACCGGCTGCGAGCAATGCCGAGTGAACTGGTCGACCGGAATAACCCCTGCCAAAACGACCGGCTGATGAAGTGCGGGCACCAGAGAAATGACCCGACTCACGAGACCTCTTGGCCTCTCTCTCCCTCCGCTCTCTAGGGAGCATACTCTCGATCCTCTTGGCAATGCTAACTGCCTGCTGATAAGATATATCTGTCTCAAGCTCTCTGGCCATGCCGGATCGGATAGGCGGAACAAGGCCCTCAATAAATCTCCGCACTCGCTCCCGAACCGTGGCTACCAAAGCCGGTGCATGCCTGGCTAGGCGGGTGAAACTGATAGCATACTCCGATACTGACATGGAGCCCTGTCACAACCGCTCAAACTCCGATCGCCAAGAATCCCTAAGGCTTTGGGGGACAAACTCCCTCAAAACGGATCAGAAAATTGCGTCCAGGTCAATGAAGTAGACTCATCTGGACTATCCAACTCATACGTGCGCCACCAATCATAAGCGGCCCCACGAAACTGAAAAGCAGTGAAGGAAACCCGGCTGGTCTCCACAATCCCCATAGTACGAAGAATACGATGACACTCCTCCAGAAAACCCAATGCATCATCTGAAGCTAAACCACTAAACACTGGAGGGTCATATTTCTTGAACCTCTCCAATCTACGCTGCTCGTCCTCAGAGGCAGCTGGTCCACCTCCGGTTGTCCTGGGGCGGCAGGAGGCATAACCAAAACATCTGGAACCTGTCCCACTGGCACACGCTGCTCCGGTGTAACGGCTGCGGGAGTCCGGGCCCCTCCCCCGGCCTGAGATGTAGCTGCGACGAGAGGAAGCAGTCCTGCCTAAGCTAAAGTGGTATACATACTCATGAACTGGGCCAGGGTCTCCTGTAGTGCTGGAGTAGTAGCAGTTGTAGTCGGTGTACCAGGTGCCTGCGCTCCAACCTGGTCTACCTGTGGCACCTCAGCGGCAGCGCGCGCGGGTGCTGTGGCTACACCTCGGGCGCGTCCTCGTCCTCCTACCTCGGCCCCGGCCTCTGACGGCAGCAACAGGGGGCGCGGGTACCTGATCATCGCGGTTAGCTCGTGTCCTCACCATCTGTGAGAGAATAGAAAGCAGTGGTTTAGATTTTTGATGCCAAAAATGTCGCACGACAAGGAATCCAAAAGAAATGAAGAGTTTCCTAAACAGTTACATAGCCCCTCGTAGATAAATACGGACGTCTCCGTATCGATCAGCGAGACTCTAAGTAACCGGTCTGTGTCCCGTGACTCCTATGAACCTAGAGCTCTGATACCAACTTGTCACGACCCTAGTTCACCAATTGTGAACATGTCGTGATGGCACCCAATCCCCACGACTAGGTAAGCCTAACACGTTGCGGAATCTATAAGTTATAAATACTTAAATAAGAAACAACGGAAAATAACATAAAAGATATGTAATCCGTGCCGCTTGGCACATACATCCGTCACACAATAAATAAAACACTACCAAGATCCGGAACCCCACGGTAACACGGACTAAAAGAGAAATACAACTGTGGCTCTATGTGTAAAGAGTATCTAACAACGAAATGAAGAAAAATGTCAACTAGTAATACTAGAATAGAAGGAAGCCTCCGGATCCGCGGACGTAGCAGATCATACCTCGAAGTCTCCCAGAAAACTGCAGAATCACCTAGTACGAGCCTGCTCTGATGTACCTGGATCTGCACAACAAAAGTGTGCAGAAGAGTAGCATGAGTACACCACGGCGGTACTCGGTAAGTGCCAAGCCTAACCTCGATGGAGTAGTGACGAGGAAGGTCAGGGCCCTACTGAGAAACAATAATAATATAATGATAACAAAATAAACAGTTTAACAGATAATAACAATAATTTCAGAAATAACAACATTACGATGTTTACTGAAACTGTCTACAATCAAGCTAATAACAAGTAACCAACACAAATAAACGAATCCAGGATCTGTGGGAATTGAACCCACAGTCCCATTCTCAGTACCTCTGGGTCTCCCGGAATCGAACCCGCAGCCCATGTCTCAATAATATCTCAATAACTCGGGATCTCCGGGAATCGAACCCGCAGTCCCTACCAATAATCTCAGGATCTCGGGAATCGAACCCGTAGACCATATTTCAATAAATCTCAGGATCTCGGGAATCGAACCTGTAGTCCACATTTCAATAATCTCAGGATCTCGGGAATCGAACCCGTAGTCCATATTTCAATAATCTCAGGATCTCGGGAATCGAACCCGTAGTCCACATTTCAATAATCTCAGGATCTCGGGAATCGAACCCGTAGTCCATATTTCAATAAATCTCAGGATCTCGGGAATCGAACCCGTAGTCCACATTTCAATAATCTCAGGATCTCGGGAATCGAACCCGTAGTCCATATTTCAATAATCTCAGGATCTCGGGAATCGAACCCGTAGTCCACATTTCAATAATCTCAGGATCTCGGGAATCGAACCCGTAGTCCATAACCACAACAAGTAAAGGAATACACAGAGAGAAGTATAATATGCCTAATGATAACTCCGCCGATGAACAGCGCCAGCGATTACCAAGAAAACTCAAGTAAGTCAATTAAGCAACTGGACAGTTAGATTCTATCTAATCATGCTTTTATAACTACTACCGGGTAGGAATATCGAATTTAACATCTAAAAACAGTAATATCACTCATTGAACATTTTGAGTAAAGTATGTGTTCAACAACCAGCGCATGTACACGCTCGTCACCTCGCGTACAAGGCATTTAAAGTATCACAATAATATCCTAGGGGTGAAAATCCCCCACACGAAGTTAGACAAGCCACTTACCTCAATTCCGGTAGAAAAACCGCTAAGAAATAACCCTCTTGCCGCGAGAATCAAGCTTCGCACGCATAGAATCTGATCAAATACAGTAGAAACACAACAAATTAGGCCAATGGGACTACACCCAATCAATACAACTCAATTTACATCAAAATTCCCAAAGTTGTCAAAACCCGACTTTCGGTACGCTTATCGAAAAATCACGAAAGTCACATATTCAGAACCTCATCTCAATACGAGTCTAAGCATATCAATTTTACCAAATTCGGACTCCATTTGCCCATTCAAAACCTTGATTTTCTAAAGTTCAAGCCTAGGGCTAAATCCTCCATAAATTACCCCAAATTCCTCCATTTTCATAATATAATTGCATAATATTATCAATACTAATCATAGTTTAAGTCCATAGTTGATTACCCGATGATTTCCCTTGAATTTCTCTTCAAAATCGCCCAAATCGCCTCTAAAGCCGAGACCCAAAATGTGTGAAATGTTCTGAAATTTTTCTAACTTCTGATACACTTACTTACAGCGATTTTCGCTTCTGCGGAATATTTTTCGCTCCTACGAGCCCGTATCCGCGACCAAAGGGTCGCTTCAGCGGTTCCAGGCCTGGCCGGCCATTTCCGCTTCTGCGAGCAAAGGGCCGCTTAAGCGGGCCCGCTTCTGCGAAGGAACATCCGCATTCGCGGAAACATCCGCCTCTGCGCACTGTTTACCGCTTCTGCGGTCTCGCCCAAGCGGTCGAGTGTCCGCTTCTGCGGACCATGCCCATTTTCTCCCCATCCGCTTCTGCGATCACTGGCTCGCACCAGCGACCTCGCTTCAGCGGAATGGCTTCCGCTTCTGCGTAACCAGCCGCTCCTGCGCACCTCGTCCGCTTCTGCGGACACACTCCTGCGTCCAAAATTCCGCAGGAGCGGAAACAACAGAAGCAGGATCCCAACCTGCAATATTTCCACGATTTTTCTCCCGTTTAATCATCCGAAAACACCCCGAGGCCCTCGGGACCTCATCCAAACATACCAACACATCTTAATACCTTATTCGAACTTGCTCAAATCCTCAAAACACGTCTAACAACATCAAAACCCATAATTCACATCGAATTCAAGCCTAAATTTCTTAAAACCTTCTGACTTGCACATTCGATCTAAAACCCGACCAAACGACGTCCGAATGACCTGAAAATTTGCGGACATATCCAAAATCACATAGCGAAGCTACAGAAATTGTCGGAATTCCATTCCGACCCCCGGATCAAAATCTCACCTATCGTTCGGATTCGCCAAAATTTCAACCTTCGACATTTCAAGCCTAATTGAGCTACGGACCTCCAAAATACATTCCAAACGTGCTCCCAACCCCGAAATCACCTAACGGAGCTAATGAAACCATCGGATTTCCGTTCCGAGATCGTCTTAATACTGTTCCGGCTATGGGCCATTTTCTAGCTTCAAAGCTCTTATTTAGGGACTAAGTGTCCCAAAATGCTCAAATTTTCAGAACCGACTCTCCCGGCAAACCACAATAGTAGAAATGAACTTAGGGGAATAGTTAAATTAGGGATCGGGGCGTAATTTTCTAAAACGACCGGTCGGGTCGTTACAACGTCCATATGTAAATAAAATATCCTGTTTGAGATTGGTCTTTATGAGGTTCGGACAAATAACCTGCATCAGCATAGCCAATCATTTCTCACATGAATTCATTAGAATAAAACAATCCCATATCCATAGTTCCCCGGAGGTATCTAAATATATGCTTAACACTATTCCAATGTCTTCTTGTTGAATCTTGCTAATAGGCTTAGTGCAAAAGCAACATCTAGTCGGGTATTGTTGGCAAGATACACCAGTTCCCCAATTATCCTAAGATATGGAGTTTCATCACCAACGAGCTCTTCATCATTTTCTTGAGGTCGAAATGGATCTTTACTTATGACAAGCAATGTCACAACCATTTGGGTACTCAATGGATGTACATTATCTATGTAAAATCACTTTAAAACCTTTTTAGTGTATGTTGATTGATGGACGAAAATTCTTTTTGGTACATGCTCAATTTGTAGTCCAAGACAAAATGTTGTCTAACCAAGATCTTTCATTTTAAATTCTTTCTTCAAACTCTCTACAACCTTTGGAAGCTTTTTAGAAGTGCCAATGATATTCAAGTCATCAACATACACGACTATGATGACAAATTCACGTCCAGACCTAGGGTAACCTAAAGACCTAGCCGGCCGTCTCATGAGTTATAACTTCATTTCCCCCCATATCTACTTCTTTATGTGTTGTTCAACTGTATTTCATCATATCGTGTTGGTTGGTTCGGGTTCAGAGTGGTCGTGGAGTGGAATGAGATACTTAAAAGTCAACTAGATGTTGACTTAGGTGTAAAAGATCTCGTATGTAAATTCTGATGGTTCGGGTAGCTCTGTTAGGTGATTTTGGACTTAGGAGGGTGTTCAGAATGTGATTTGGAGGTCCGTGATAGAATTAGACTTGAATTAGCAAAATTAGAAATTTGACATTTTCTGGTCGGCGGTGGATATCTTGATATTGAAGTCGGAATGGAATTTCATAAATTGGAGTAGGTGCGTAACATGAGTGGAAACTTTTGGGTCATTCGCACAAAGTTGATGGGTGTCTACATCGTTTGTGGAATTCAAAAGTTCAAAAGCTTTAGGCTTGAATCCGATGCTGATTTGGTGTTTTGATATTGTTTGGAGTGTTCCGAAGGTTTGAAATAAGTATGGATAGTACTATATGACTTGTTGGTATTTTTAGTTGAGGTCCTGAGGGCCTCGGGACGAATTTAGATGGTTAACGGAAAATTGGAACTTAGTTTAAGCAGCTGAAGTTGCTGCTACTGTCATTTTCGCACCTACGGATTGTGGACCATAGGTGAAAGGCAGTAGATACGTGAGGAAGTCTACATATGCGGTTTTGGACTAGTTGGAGCTTCATCCTTGGTGTGGTAGTTTTATCGCACCAGCAAGGCCGCAGGTGCGAGTGTGTAGCCGCAGATGCGGAAGTTGCGGGTAAGTGAAATCCACAGGTGCGCTTGATGGACCGAAAATGTGATAGTTTAGGTGCACTCATTTGGACCGCAGGTGCGAGTCTCCTGGGCAGAAACTATAAAAGTCACCCTTCGTGAATTCTTGTGCGTTTTTCACAGTTTTTGGACAAGTCTGGAGTTTAGAGCAGTGATTTCAAGAGGGAATCGGGTGGTATTGGTGAGGCAACTAACTTGGGCTTTATTATTTGTGTTTGTGATGATGTTTCCACTGTTTAATCATTTAATTTAGTTGGAATTTGGAGAGAAATTGAAGTGTCTAGGGCTTGAGTTTTGGAGAGTTTTGATTGGGGATTTAAGGGACCATTTGAGGTCCGATTTTGATGATTTTGGTATGTAACTCGGGAGTGAAAGGAGTTACTAGTTTGTAATATTATCGAATTTTTAGACATGGGCCTAGGGGGCGGGTTTGGTTGAATTACATGATTTTTGTTTGAATTGATAGTTCTTCATTTGGAATTGATTCCTTGGCCTAAATTGATTGCATTGCATTGCTTTGGTTAGATTCGGGGAATTTGGAGGCCGATTCTATAGGCAAAGTTGTAACGGAGTAGGATTTTGCTTGGTTCGGGGTAAGTAACACTTCCAAACTTGGTTCTGAGGGTTCAAAACCACCCCAAACGTTATGCTATATTATTCATATTGAGGTGATGCAAATGCTAAGTGACGGGCATGTAGACATGCACCGTGATAATTGTGGTATGGTTTATTCCATGGCCCTACTTGGTTACTCTTTCTTGATGATATCTGTGTTGTGAATATGTGATTAGCTAAAAGAAACTGTAAATCACGGTAATTACCATTTTAGGGCTTCACGCCAATTCTTTTGAAACTCGAGTAGTCATTTCTTGCTGTCATCTTATTAGTTTTATTGATACTCTGTGCTCAATATTGTTCATTGATATCATATTATGTCTCAGTCTCGGTTGTTATCATTTGACACATTCTATCATTGTTCCGGTCTAGTATTTTGGCATTGTGAGCCTATATGTGTGAGACTGGAGAGTGTTGACTAAGTGAGGCCGTGACAGCTATAGGATCGGGCTGAATGCCGCAACAAATTATTGATTATACCTTTGTTTGTTTGTTTGTTTATTTGTTATAGTGCTTGGGCTGAGAGAAGCCCCACCAGAGTCTATGCACCCATAGTGAGCGCAGTTGATATTATTGAGGGATAGATCTTCCCTGGACATGAATCTTGTCCGCAGTACTTAAACCTGGAGATAGATCTTCTCCTTAGGGCTGGAATGGCCTTTCTCGATACTGGGTGACTGTTGTCAGTGATGTGTATATATTTCCGGATAGATCTTCCTTGGGCTGGATGGCCATATACAGTACCGAGTGGTTGAACACTTGAGAGTGGAGGTACATGGTACATTTTCATGCTTTCTGTACATTGGTACGTAGAGAATTGCTGAGCTTTATACTTCACATTGTTCAGATTTGTATTTATTTACCGTTGAGCCGAATACTTGAACTGCAAGCATGCCTACGTTAATGTAGTGCTTAATAGTATTTACCTATTGAGATTTAGTTTGTCACCACCTGTCAGTCCATAGATTGGATCTGTTACTTACTAAGTTGGTGTACTCACGTTACCTTTGCACCTTGTGTGCAGATTCAGGTATCTCAGGCCATGGTAGTGGTTGTTGACTATTCCAGACACGGATTCACTGGAGATATCGAGCTAGCTGTCGAACGTTTGCAGTCCCGTATTTCTCCTTGTTTATCTTCCTTATAGTATATATTTTCTATTTCCAGACTATTTCGTCTTGTTATATTTCAAAACAATTGTAGTATTGCTCATGAATTAGTGACACCCGAGGTTGAGCTTTTATTTTTAGAATTTTGGTTTTTGATTTGATATCTTATATGGAATTTCAGTTGAAAAAGGTTGTTATAAGTTTTTAATGAAATATTGAACTGCTTTGGGAATGTGTCGCTGGCCTAGTTCAATGACAGGCGCCAAAACGAATAATTTGGTTTTGGGGTCGTGATAGGTCATTTTTGTACCCTTTATTTAGCAAATTACTCGCTAAAACGATGTACCACATCCTCCCTGATTGCTTCAATCCATATAAGGATTTCTGAAGCTTTATTGAAAAAGTTTCTCTTGAACTTTTATGTGCTTCAGGAACTTTAAATTCTTGAGGGATTTTCATAAAAAATTCATTGTCCAATGAGCCATATATTTACGGGGTGACAACATCCATCAACCGCATATCAAGCTTTTCATAGACTCCAAGATTTATTAAATACTTAAAGGTAATTGCATCTACCACATGAGAATATGTCTCTATATAATCAATTCCAGGCCTTTGTAAAAATACTTGTGCGACAAGTCGTGCTTTATATCTTATGTCACAATCCAAACCGATGGTCCGTGATGGGCACGCGGTACCTTACTCAACCGAGTACCAACATGATGTATCTTTTCATATCATATTATCATAGATAACTTAGCTGGAGAGGCTGCCATGAAACATGTATAATACAACATGTAAGACCAACTTATATATAAGATATAGGGGCCTCTAAGATCAAAATAACCACTCGTATACTGAACACAGGCCGACAAGGCCATACAATATTTTACGTACACGACATCTGCCTACAAGCCTCTAAGATACATAATTGTCATAAGGTTTGAAACAAAGACTCGCCATACCAAGAAATACACATCTAAATCATACTAACCAAACCAGCAACTCCGGAGCAAATGGAGTGCACCAGCATCATCCGTCGAGCTGATCGCCTACTTGGAGGACTTTTGACCTGTCTATCCAGACCTGAAGGCATTAACGCAACGTTCCCAGGCAAAAGGGACGTCAGTATGCATAATGTACCAAGTATGTAAGGCACATAAATAAGTACATAAAAGACATGAAAGAAATATTGAGTAAATGACTCAACCTGTAAGTCTAGATAATTCTATAAACCATGAAATACTTAGAGTGTTATGCGTATGAATGTCATGCCATGCATAGGTACATGTGTCCATAACATCATAAAGCCTCTTAGGGCATCCTATCATATCATCTCTGCCATTGTGGCAAAATGATCAACATATTCCAGCTGATTAGATGGTGGTGCGTATATAACGCCGTAACACACACACACACACACACACACACACACACACACACACACACACACACACACATATATATATATATATATCATCATGGGACAATGTGCATGTATAAATACATGAAATGCATATGAAATACATTAATAAAATCTCTCGGTACGTCATAAGACCATTATGCCTCTAATTAATACTATGAAATAAACTTACCGACTGATATATTTTTTAGACCCATAAACATATGATAAAATAATATGACACATGGGGAATAAAAACATAAGCATCTCTGGCATTTCTACGAATAGAGTCATTTGTGGAAGTTGTGCATTTCTATTTTCGTTTGTATTGTATAGATCATACCAAAAGAAAGAAGGGATAGCCTTAACATGCCTGAATCGATTCTTTTCTTCGGAAATACATAATGGCAGATCAATGTAGGAATAAATCCGTATGATATTTTTGCAAAAGATTATACCGCATTTTATTTTTTGGAATTAGGGTAACCAAAATTGAGTCGCTTCAAAACTCAAGATAATTCTTGCAAGTAGTAGAACGTCTGAAGCTGTTAGACTGTTTCTTACTATGAATGGGCAAAGAGAAGGCCATTCAAATTTTTGAAGCATTTCACCCTTTCATGATTTAAACACTAAATTTGTTTCAAGTTAATCTCTTTTGCCTTGTCAAGTGAGGGATAACAAGGTTTAGATCCTTCACGTATGATCATTGGTATTTCTCTTTTAGTTGTATAGAAATATTATTTGCTTATCTTTGCAAAGTCTTGCACTTTTTCAATAAAGAGATCAATCGCTCTAACGTGTAATCAAGTTATCATTTGGTCTAATGACTCATTTGTATACTTTGCCATGAAATCCCAAAAGAACGCTCTTATCCACTTAATACTATAATTATCTTCATCATTAATTAATTATTCACATAATTAAAAATATCTCAAATTACTTAAAATACTGCCCACTTTTAACATATCTTATACACCTTACTATCATTGTCAGATGGTACCTTGTATGGCATTAGCTCATAAATATCGAGTATTTTAGCTTAGGTCATATTTTATCCCAACATGTCAAACTTTGACAAAATTCATTTTTTTCGATTTACCTACCCTCTCACCTTCATGAATTTACTCATCAGTTGTTTGAAATAGCATAATGTTTACAATCTTAAAATAATCTCATTCCCGAACTTACGTTGATTAACTTACGATGGAACTTTATACAAAAATATGGGGTGTAACATCTTACGACTTCACCTTTTTCATATTTTTTTGCACAAAAACGCATTTGTACCCCACTGGGTTGACACCTTCAGGCATTTGGACGATTGGTTCGAAAACTTCACATTTTTTTGATTGAAGCCAATTCTGCTTGAATTGTATTTTTTCATTTGGCCAATTATTTCTCTGTCTACATTCATCGATAGATTTTGGCTCAAGATCCTCATCTTGTTGCATTATTTCAACTGCAACATTATATTCAAAATTTCTGTTAACAACAACGCTATTTTGGTTCCACCTTTTACCTGTAGAGACATAACTTATTAAGACTTCATTTTCATTATTTTCAGGTACTAGAACCTCCCGTGAGGTCTTATCAATTACTATGTCTTTATACTCATCTTCAACAATTACCTCCATGTCATGATCAACTTGATCATTTGATCATTTCTTTTTACGGGGATTCTTATCCTTTGAACTGATTGGTCTACCACGTTTAAGGTGTGGCCTAGACTCTTTTGCATTATCATACTGTCCAGCTGGGACATTAACTCGAGTTACACCAGGAATATGCGATTTAGTAACCCCTGGAAGGTTAGTAAATGCATCTGGCAAGTGATTTGCAACATTTTACATATAAATGATCTTTTGAACGTATTGTTCATATTGACTTGTACGAGGATCCAACGTTCCAATCTATCTCTTTTTTCAGCTATTTATTTTCTCCCCTTAATGTTGGAAAAATTTATTCATCAAAGTGACAATCAGCAAATCCGGTTGTAAATAAATCTCCTGTCATATGCTCTATATATTTAATAATAGAAGGAGATTCATAACCAACATATACTCCTAATCTTCTTTGGGGACCCATCTTTGTGCGTTGTGGTGGAGCAATTGAAACATATACCGCACATCCAAAAATTCTTAGATGGAAAATATTTAGCTCCTAACCAAGAGCCAACTGTAATGGGGAGACTTCATGATAACTGGTTGGCCTTATGCGCAGAAGCACTGATGCATGCAAAATAGCTTGTACCCACACTGAAAGGGGAAGTTGTATCCTCATTAGCAATGGTCTAGCTATTAATTAAAGGCATTTAACCAATGATTCTGCTAGACCATTTTGAGTATGAATATGAGCAATCGGATGCTCAACGTTTATTCTAGTGGCGATACAATAATCAATAAATGCTTGAGATGTAAATTCACCAGCATTATCAAGACGAATTGTCTAAATTGCATAATCAAAAAATTGTGCTCCTAACCTTATTATTTGGGCCAACAATCTTACAAATGCCATATTATGAGTTGACAATAAGCACACATATGACCATTTTGTAGATGCGTCTCTCAAGGATATAATATACTTGAATAGTCTACATGGAGGGTGTATAGGACCACATATATCACCTAGTATACGTTCAAAAAATGCAGGAGATTCAATCCCAACTTTAGCTGCAGATGGTTTAATAACCAATTTTCCTTGAGAACAAGCAACATAAGAGAATTCCTTAAATTGAAGAATCTTCTTGTTATTTAATGTGTGTCCATTTGATTTCTCTATTATTCTGCGCATCATGTTATAACCGAGATGGCCCAACCAGTCATGCCAAATGATAAAATCATTAGAAGTAGTAAACCTTTTGTTTACAATGGCATGTGATTCAACCACACCAATACTTATGTGGTACAACACAGAAGAAAATATGGGTAATTGTTCATGCTTATATTTTTTCCCCCGCTTTTATTGTAGTAATATAAAGTTATTCAACCTTTCCTTCATTTGATGTCTCAAAATGGTAGCCATTTTGGGAATAGCTTTGAAACTCAACAAGTTTCTTTGAGACTTACTATAATACAATCTATTATAAATAGTTAATATCGTTCCTCCAGGTAGTAATAAGGCCGCTCTTACAGAGCACTCAATCAACTTTGTACTATCATATATTATATTAACATAGGCATTTTTCATAGCCAAATAAGAAAAAAATTTGTTTCTCTTAAAATTGAAAATCAAAGACAACATAAGACTACTTGAAAATAAAAACAACTTTAGATGAGACAAAAACACTGAATATAAAAATAACAACATAATTGTATTTTCCAGTAAAATGATTAAACTTTAGTTTTGATCTCCAAAAAAAATCTTCAACTCCTGAATGAGTAATATCATTGAGGCCTTGAAAATCATCATCATTCAAATCAAGATTTTCCTCGGCATTGTCATCATTTTTGTTTGAAGGCCCCGCCTTAAAATCATTTTAAAGGTCAAGTGAGACTCCACCGGGTCATTAGCAGAAAATGCTCCAACATTATTTGACTTTATTTTGATGGGGTTTTAATAAAGCCTTACAAAATACTCAGGTGCATGACATTCAATTTTTCAATGACCTTTCATGTCACAACGGTGGCAGTTACCATTTTTTCCTCTTGAAGGATTGTTTTGAGAACTCATATTATTCTCTCGTTTGTCATGACCACCACGATTACGATTATTATATCGCCTCTTACCATTTTCATGCCCACGTACATTCATATGGCCATGGTTAATATTTTGTCTATTTTCAGGCTTATCACGTCTAGCTGCCATATTTGCTTCAGGAAACGGAGTTGACCATGTGGGATGGGCTTCATGATTTTTCAGCAAATGGGTATTATGTTTCTCAGTCACTAGAAGGCATGATATCAATTCATAATACTTTTTAAAACCCCTTTCACGGTATTGCTATTGTAGTACCATATTTGAGGCACAAAAAGTCGTAAGAGTCTTTTCTAACAAATCATTATCATTCATAATATCCCCAAACAATTTCAATTGGGAAGCTATTCAAAATATAACCGAGTTATACTCACTTACGATCTTAAGATTTTGCATCCGTAGGTGCATCCACTCATATCGAGCCCTTGGCAATACCATAGCCTTAAGGTGATCATACCTTTCCTTCAGGTTAGTCCACAATTCAAGTGGAACAATGATGACCTGACCCGTCGTCACGTGATTCACCACCATGTTTCTCCCATATTATGTTTCTCTATGATTCATTATCGGAACTCGAGGTGATCGAGTCGGATTGGATTGGTATTAGATGGAAATGAGACACTTAGTCTCTTAAAGGAAAGCTTGTTTTGGAAAAATTAACCAGAAGTTGACTATATATTAGAGGGATCGGATGTGAATTCTGGTGATTCGGTTAGATTTGGGGGATGATTTGTGACTTAGGAGCCTGATAAGAGTTAAATTTGGAGGTCCGGTGTAGAATTAAGCTTGAATTGGCGAAGTTAGTATTTTGGTGAATTCCAAATGGTAGGTGAGATTTTGATCCAGGGATTAGAATGGAATTCCGGGAGTTGCAATAGCTCCGTTAGGTGATTTTGGATGTGTGGATAAAATTTCAGGTCATTTGGAGGTGTTTTGGTCGGGTATTTTATCGAATGTTTGTTTCGAAAGTTTTGAAGAAACTTAAGCTTGCATCCAAGGTGAATTGATAATTTTAGTAATTTTTGATGTGTTTTGATGATTGGAAAAATTTCGTATGATATTTTGAGGTATGTTGGTTCTTTTGGTTGAGATCACGGGGGCCTCTAGGTGATTTCAGATGGCTAAACGGAGGATTTTGAACTTAGAGTATTGCAAAAAAGTGCACAACTGTTGCAGGCCACTTTTGTCCTTCACGTTCGCGGAGTGGTCGTTTGCATTCGCGTATTTGTGTTATATGGTGAATCGCATTCGCGAGAGTGGCCTCACATTCGCGTAGAAGGGCCTGGGGGCCCTGCCTGGTTTGTTCATCGCGTTCGCGGTGAGGGTGTCGCGTTCGCGTAAGTTGGTGGCCCGGTGCACCGCGTTTGCGTAGAGGAGATCACATTCACGTAATGTTGGCAGCTAAAGCATCGTGTTCGCATTCAGTGTTATGCATTCGCGAAGGTTTAAATTGGTCAGTGTAATTTTTATGCATCGCAAACGCGAGATGGCTCTCCCGTTCGCATAGAAGAAAGTATAGCTGGATAGAGAGGTTTATTATGTTATTTCATCCGCGACCCATTCATTATTTTCCTTTCATTGTTGACCACCTCCAGAGCTTACTGGTATAAATTAAAGAGCGTTTTAACGGGAATTGATTGGAGGTAAGTCTCGTGACCTAAAAACGCTATTTTATTGAAGAATCAACCTTTAGTTCTTGGAAAATTGGGTGAAAATTTGAAGAACTAGGGCTTGAGTTTTGAAATAAAAATTTGGGATTTGAAAGGGCATTTGAACTCCAATTTTGGTAAATTTTATATGTACGGACTCATGGCAAGACAAGGAATCCGGTGATATAAATTGTGTAATTTTTCGAGAAGTGGGCCTGACGCTCGAGTTTTACCAACTTCGTGATTTTTGGTGTTTTTGAGTTCTTTCAATTGGCTTATGTTCCATTAGCCTACTGTAACGTATTCTTGGTGGTTTTGATTAGATTCGGCATGTGAGGAGATTGATTCGAGAGGAAAAGGCTTAGCGGACAAGACTTGTGGCCGGCTTGAGGTGAGTAATAGACGTAGATGATGATATGAGGGTTTGAAACCCCGATATATCACACTGTGACGCTATATTAAGGCGAGATACGTACTCTATGACGAGTGCGGGGTCGTTTGTGAGTGGGGACTATGTCTTAGTCCACCCCGAGTGATGTGCAAACTGTGTCCCCGACTAGAGATTGATTAGTAAACATCCTACTTGGATTCTAATGATATATTTGGGCTGTGTGCCGATTAATTGAATCTTTTAGAGATTATTATCACTGCTTCCATGATACTTAACATGTTATATGATTTCAGTCCTGAGTTAAACACTGCTTCGAAATGTTTAGACATATTTCTAAGGTTTTAAAACTTAAACTATATTTCCTAATATTTGGAACTGGGTATTTTAACTTGACTTTGCCCGTGTGGCTCACATGCATATTCCAGACTGAGTGTGGATCGGACTGCACGCCGTAGCAATTATATAATGATATTGCGCTTGGGCTGTAGGAGCCGCTCTGGTGTCTGAACCCCGACAATGAGCGCGGGTACCCAAATGGATCGGGTTGTGCGCCGTAGCGGTCATGTGCATTGCATTGCGTCCGTACATTGATGATTATCTGATTTATCTATCATTACTTGGTTGCCATTTCTTCGTTAATTATGCTAAACTGGTAGTGGTAGCTTTACATTGTGGTATTTCGTGAATTCTCATCTTCAGTCATTATATATGCTTATTACTTACTAAGTTGGAAGTACTCACTTTACTCTCTGCACCATGTGTGCATATTCAGGTGTTCCAGGAGCTTAGTTGAGCTGTTTGCTGCTCCCAGAGCTTTTAGGAGTTGTCAAGGTAGCTGCCTGACGTTCGCAGGACCGACTCCTCCCATTATTCCTTTTTTCTTTCCGTATTCTAGATTTCACTACTATTATGAATTTACTACTCTGTTTCATTTAGAGGCTCTATACTCGTGACTCCAGATCTTTTGGAAGATGTTATATATGCTATTATTTCCGTACTGTTTCTGATTAATTATCCGATTGAAAGATTTGTTAAAATATTAAGTTACTGTTGTTGATCGGTAAGGGTTGTATGATTGGTTTGTGAGTGTTAATTTGCCAGGTTTGCCTAGCAAATGTGTTGGGCGCCATCACGATCGGGATTGGGATCGTGACAGGAACTTTCACTATAAAATATTCAACATTCAAACCTCAATTCAAATGATGACGAAGGAAAATTACGGCATTCGCTCTGTCTTAACTTGATGCCTCATTATCTTGAGTATTGGTATTACCAAGGCCTTTAGCGGCTAAGTGGATCTCAATATCGAGAACCCATGATCGGTAATTCTTTCAAAAAAGGTCAAGTACCACAAACTCAAGCGTTGACAAATTCGACATATTGAAAATTATCAAAGATGATAAATAATTAAAAATCATTAGGATAATAGCATAAAATCGATATAATATCAAATTTGTGATCCATATACACTAAAATGATAATTCTATAGAAAAGAATACTATTTGTTTCTTCAAATTGTTAGTATATCTTTGATGTTATCTAGAACAAAAATGTCTTTTAATTTTAACATAGTTTCAAATGTCGAACAACATAAAAGAAGTATTCTTATCTCAATTAATTTTATTAACATTAAATTAGAAACTTTCACATGACAAGCATACAAATAACTTAAAATAAACAACAACAACAACAACAACAACCTAGTATAATCCTACTTAGTGGAGTTTGGGGAGGGTAGTGTGTATGCATACCTTGCCCCTACCCTGGGGTAGAGAGGTTGTTTTCAAATAGACCCTCGGCATACTTCCCTCCAAGAAATTTACACCTTGCTCTAGGGGAGACTCAAACTCACAACCTCTTGGTTGGAAATGGAGGTTGGAGCAACCCCTCTTGTCAAATAAAGAATTTTATATGTACAATATATGTGAGAAATTATAAATTTGTATATTAAATATACTAATCATGAAATTAAAATATACAAAGAAGAAAACAAAATGAACTAATATACCTGAACAAAATGATTGTCTTAAACATGACATTAACAACTGAGATCATGAGGCAAGATCACGGGAAGAGATTATGGGGTGTGAGAGTGTGACGACCCAGCCCATCGTCACGTGAGTTACCATCCCGTTTCCCCTTATTATGTTCCTCTATGATTTAATATCAGTATTTGAGTTGATCGCATAGAGTTGGATTGGTTTTAGTTGGAAATGAGGCACTTAGCCTCTTAGAAGGAAGCTTGTTGTGGAAAAGTCAACCGGACATTGAATATGTAGTTAGAGGCTGAGATCTGAATTCTGTCAGTTCGATTAGCTTCGGGGGATGATTTGTGACTTAGGAGAGCGATCGGAATTGAATTTGGAGGTCTAGTGTAGAATTAGGCTTGGCGAAGTGTGAATTTTGACGGATTCCGGTTGATAGGTGAGATTTGATTTCTGGGTCGGAATGGAAATGCGAGAGTTAAAGTAGATTCGTTAGGTGATTTTGGATATGTCTGCAAATTTTGAGGTCATTTGGATGTCGTTTGGTCGGATTTTATATCAAATGTGAGTTTCAGAAGTTTTAGTTTAATTTAGGCTTGAATCCGTGGTGAATTGAGGATTTTTGTGTTGTTGGACGTGTTTTGATGATTGGAATAAGTTCGTATGATGTTTTGGGTATGTTGGTATCTTTGGTTGAGATCCTGGTGGCCTCGGGATGAATTTAGGTGGTCAAACGGACCAAATTTGGTTATTAAAAGCTGTTGGTTGCAGCAGTTATTGCAGCAGAGAAATTGGCCTATGCGATCGCATGCATTGAACCGCGATCGCATAGCACAGGGGCGTGAAGCTTTGTGATCGAATGGTGAAGTCCGCGATCGCATAAGAGGAATGTAGCGGGCAGCATATTTTGTACTATGCATTCGCATAAGTCTGTGACGCGATCACATAGGCTTGAGGTGCAGTAAACTGCGATCGCATAGCTTGGTTGCGTTCACATAGAATGTTTTGAGTACCTGGAAATTTATTCATCGCGATCGCATGCCTAGGGATGCGATCGCATAGAGTAAAATCTGGGCGACCAGAAAGGGTTTTATAACATTTTAGTCGCAAACCCATCACTTTTTCCACCAAGTTTACACCACCATGAGAGCTTGTTGGTAGATTTTGAAGGGGATTTCAATGGTATGTGATTGGAGGTATGTCTCGTGGCCTAGATACATCATTTAATTGAAGAATCATCCATTAATTCTCTTAAATTTGGGTAAAAATATGAAGAAATTAGGGCTTGGTTTTTGGAAAGGAAATTTGAAATTCGAATGGGCATTGGAACTCTGATTTTGATGAATATTATATGTACGGACTAGTTGCGAGACGTGAAATCCGGTGATGTGAATTTCGTAATTTTTTGAGAAGCGGGCCCGGATTTTGCCAACTTTGTGTTTTTGTGTGTTTCTCGAGTTCTTTCAATTGGGTTATGTCCCATTAGCTTATTATAACCTATTCCTTGGGGTTTTGATCAGATTCTACACTCGAGGAGGTCGATTTGTGAAGAAAGTGCAAGGCGAGCTGGGATTTCGGTCAGTTTGAGGTGAGTAATGGTTATAAATGATATACTGAGGGTATGAAACACCGTATTTGCATTATCCGATTCTATGTTGAGATGAAATACACACTGAGTGGAGAGCGTGGTGATGTTACTGCTGGGGATTCGGACTTGGTCCATCCCGATAGATGACTTATTGTACTTTTGACTGAGACTAAGCTTATATCTGTATATTTTGGGCTAGTTGCCATGTTTGGGGCCTTATGCCAATCTGTAGAATCCTTAGGGGAGCCTGTTGAGCTAATTGACCTCACATTACCTTTTGAACACATACTTTTAGTCATTTCTTTAACTGTAAAACCTAATATGAACTGGTATTAGTAAATTGCACTCTAAATGAGAAATACCTAGGGTTGATATCCCTATCTTAGTTGAGTGGGCCTCCGGAGTCTGCACACACACCAGTGAGCGCAGTCGACTATTATATTGGATCGGACTGCACGCCACAACATTATATATGTTATATTGGATCGGGCTGCACGCCATAGTATTATATATATTATATCGAATCGGGTTGCACACCGCAACAGTATTAATGAGGATCGGGCTGCGCGCCGAAGTAGTGTTGGAAAACTATTGGACTGTAGGAGATTGGTACTAGATTTCCCCATTTAGAAATGTTACTACCTTTACTGTTATTTATAGAACTATGTAGTGTTCTCACAGGATTAATTTCTTTCAGTTGTTATTTATTGCTATTACTCACTGAGTTGGAGTACTCACTTTACTCCCTGCACCTTGTGTGCAGATACAGGGATCCCGGAGGCTTAGTTGAGATTATTTGTTGCTGCTCGGTTCAGCATCGGAGTTTTCGAGGTAGTTGCTGGCATCCGCAGGACCCAATTTCTCCTCTTGTTATTTCTTTTACTCCCGCACTAGACTTATTTATGTATAGGATGATATCTAGTTGTATCTAGAGGCTCTGACTTGCGACGCCAGATCTATTGGTTGTTATTACTGTTATTATGGTTTTTGCACTATCTTAATATTAACAAACTGAGAGTTTATGATTAATTGGTATTTTAAGTTTATTAATTGGAATGGGAATGTTCAATGGTCGGGCTTTCCTAACAAGGTGTTGGATGCCATCACGACCGAGGTTTGGCTCGTGACAAGGAGTTATAATCATAATAGTGATGAGTAGTGGAAAGTTATTTACATCATGGGTGAAAATAGTTGGAGTAGTGGACATCCATATTGACTAGAGGTTTTACAACAGAGCTTTGTTTTTTATTTTCTTAATTTACTTTTTGGACTTTGTACAATATATGCTGCATAATTGTCACGGCCCCAAAACCCGGTCGTGATGGCGCCCAACACATTGCTAGGCCAGCCTGACCAACCATTCATAATACAGAGCTACCAGCTCTCACCATACCCTTTTTGCATTTACCAGTAATAAGAAATGATATAGAATCTAGCACATCTGGTAAAATATTCCAAAACCAGTATAACACCTCCTACAGAATTAGGAGTCATAAGTCATGAGCCTCTACCAGAATATAACTGTAATACTGTATACAACTATAACTACAAGTGCAGAAATGTCTAAATATAAGATAAGATAGACGGGAGTGTCAGGTCCTGCGGATGCTAGCAGCTACCTTGACAGTCCGGATGAAGCACTTTGAGTAGCTGGGAAGTCAGCCCTGCTGTGATGTACCTGGATCTGCACACAAGGTGCATGGAGTAGTGTGAGTACTTCCAACTCAGTGGTAATAAGTAGGGGTAAGACATCGAAGGTAAGAACACCCAATAAAGCACTAAGAAAGGCTATATAACAATATCCTTTACCATCCTCAACATGATAAATATCAGAACCAGCAATATCAGCTAAACAGTAAAACAAGTATATTTAAATGCAATGCAATGCATGGACATGACCGCTACAGCGCGTAGCCCGATCCATTTGGGTACCCATGCTCACTGTAGGAGTTCAGACTCCGGAGGGGCTCCTACAGCCCAAGCTCAATAGCAATGATATGCTGTGGCGCACAGCCCGATCCACTATCAGTCCAACTATATGCAATGCAAGCCTCACATGCACATAAATATCATTTGAAATCTCTTTTTATCAATAATAGTAGAAAATAGTGTTTCAGAAATTCCAGAGTTTGGAAAACCATTTTAGACAGAGATAGCTCAGGACTGGTATCAGAATAACATGCTATAATCATAGAAGCAATGATAACGATCCTCACGGGATCCAAATAACTGGCTCACAGCCCAAAGATATCCACAACCATCCAAGTAGGAGGTTTACCGACTCAATGATAGCCAACAACATAGTATAATATTACCAGGTCGGACTAAGCCATAGTCCCCAATCACAATCGACCCCGCACTCACAGGAGAGTACGTGTCTCGCCTCAATACAACGTCATATAGTAATATACCGGGGTTTCAAACCCGCTGGTCATCACCCACATGCATTACTCACCTAGACACGGCTTGAAGACTAGCCCGCAATGCCCTTGCCACGAGAATCGGCCTCCACGGGTGTAGAATCTGATCAAAACCAATAGAAATGCATCAAAATAGGCTAAAGGAACATAACCCAATCGAAACAACTCGAATTACACCAAAACCCACGAAGTTGCCAAAATCCTACCCCTGGGTCCGCTTCTCAAAAAATTACAAAAGTTAAATTTTCACAATTCTTATCTCGATACGAGTCCATACATATAAAGTTTATCAAAATCGGACTCCGTTTACCCATTCAAATCAATGATTTTCAATAACCCAGACTTAGAGCAAAAACCCTCCATTAATACACCTCCAATCCCGCATTTTCAGATGTTAACTCCATAATTTAACAATATAATAGCACAAATTGAGTCCATGAGTGCTTACCTGATGAATTCCCTCGATTTCCTCCTCAAAATCGCCTAAATCGCCTCTTAGTTCAAAGCCCTAAATGTGTTATAAATTCTGAAAATCGAATCCTTCTTTTACATAAATCACTGACGACTTTCGCTTCTGCGATATAATACTTGCTTAGGCGAGACCGCTTCTGCGGTTATTCCATCGCTTCTGCAACATACCACTTAACAGAAACCATCGCTTCTATGGCTCAGGTCTCGCACCTGCGAGACCGCTTAAGCGGTTTATTTTCCGCTTTTGCAAGATTGCCCAATCGCCCAACATCCGCTTCTGCGACCAAGGGCTCGCTTCTACGAGCCGCCCCTGCGATAACACTACCGCTTCTGCGGAATTCCACTGGCCAGACTCAACTCTTTTTTGCAAGATTTCCCACGCTTTTGCGGAGCCGCTTCTGGGGTTCTCCATCCGCAGAAGCAAAACTCCTGATGCAATTCATACAGCAGTCCAAAAACTCCAAAATTCATCCGATTGACCCTCCGAAAACATCCCGAGGCCCCCGGGACCTCAACCAAAAATTATGAATCCACTCTAAATCATCACACGAACTTGTTCCAATCATAAAAACACACCTTCAAACACACGATTCATCAAATTAAGGCCGGTTCAAGCCTTAGATTCAACCAAAACTTCCGAAACCTACATTCTGTCAAAAACCCGACCAAACGATGTCCGAATGACCTGAAAATTTGCAGACATATCCAAAACCACCTAACGAAGCTACAGCAACTGTCAGAATTCCATTCCGACTCCCGGATCAAAATCTCACCTATCGATCAGATTTCGCCAACATTCCAACTTAGCCAATTTAAGCCTATTTGTACACTGGACCTCCAAATTCAATTCTGATCGTTCCCCTAAGTCACAAATCACCTCCAGAACTAACCAAATCATCAGAATTCGATTCCGATCCCTGTAACAACATAGTCAACTCCAGGTTGACGTTTTATAAATATGCTTCACTCAAAAAGGCTATATACCTTATTTTCAACCAGAATTAATCCCAATTCACCCAATACACTCTAACACAGATATAAAAACATGGAACACATAAATGAAGGGGTAATAGGGTGGGAACTCTCGTGACGATGGGCTGGGTCGTCACATTCTCCCCCACGTAAGCAAACGCTCGTCCTCGAGTGGGTCAAGAGACATACCTGGAGACTCAAATAAGTGAGGATATCTGCTCCGCATCTCTTGCTCGATCTCCCTAGTGGCCTCCTCCACGGGCCAACCTCTCCACTGAATCTTCACTGATGCAATATCCTTGGACTTCAATCTCCTCACATGACGACCCAATATAGTGATAGGCTCCACATCATAGGTCAAGTCATCATCAAGCTGAATAGTACTGATATCCAACACATG
This sequence comes from Nicotiana noctiflora, assembly GCA_032618575.1. Lineage (NCBI taxonomy): Eukaryota > Viridiplantae > Streptophyta > Magnoliopsida > Solanales > Solanaceae > Nicotiana > Nicotiana noctiflora. The sequence continues at coordinate 26,272 of JASVEL010014100.1, forward strand.
CGATGGGTCGCCAACATATTTACAGAGCATAGATACGTGAAATACTAGATGAACACCCGATAGACTGGGTGGCAACGTAAGCATATAGGCCACCTCTCCAATCATCTTGAGAATCTCAAAAGGACCAATGAATCTCGGACTAAGCTTTCCTTTCTTCCCAAATATCATGATGCCTTTCATAGGCGAGACCTTCAGTAAGACATTCTCACCCACAGAATAAGACACATCCCGAACCTTCCGGTCTGTATAACTCTTCTTGCGCGACTGAGTTGTGCGAAGTCTCTCCTGAATCACCTTCACCTTGTCCAAAGCATCCTGGACCAACTCTGTCCCCAAAAACCTAGCCTTACCGGGCTCGAACCAACCCACTGGAGATCTATACCGTCTCCCATACAAAGCCTCATACGGCACCATCTGAATACTAGATTGGTAGCTGTTGTTATAGGCGAACTCTGCGAGAGGAAAATAATCAGCCCATGAACCACCAAAATCAATAACCACATGCTCGCATCATATCCTCCAAGATCTAAATAGTACGCTCGGACTGTCCGTCCATCTGAGGATGAAATGCAGTACCCAACTCAACATGTGAGCCCAACTCACGCTGAAATGTCCTCTAGAACTGCGAAGTAAACTGAGTACCTCTGTCTGATATGATAGAAACTGGAACTCCATGCAATCTCACGATCTCCTGAATGAATATTTCAGCTAACCACTCCGAGGAGTACGTAGTATACACAGGAATGAAGTGACCTGACTTGGTCAGCCTATCCACAATCACCCAAACTGAATCAAACTTCCTCGCTGTCCGAGGGAGTCCAGTAACAAAGTCCATAGTGATCCTTTCCCACTTCCACTCGGGAATATCAATACGCTGAAACACGCCACCGAGCCTCTGATGCTCGTACTTGACCTGCTGACAGTTGAGGCACCGTGCTACATGCCTCACAATATCCATCTTCATCTTCCTCAACCAATAATGCTGTTTCAAGTCCTGGTACATCTTCGCAGTACCTGGGTGGATAGAATACCTTAGCTATAAGCCTCCTCCAATATCAACTCACGAAGGCCATCAACATTGGGCACACATATCCGGCCCTGCATCCTCAATACACCATCACTATCAATAGTGACATCTCTGGCATCATCATGCTGTACTCTATCCTTAAGGACAAGCAAGTGTGGATCATCATACTGGCACTCATGAATACGATCATATAAGGATGACCAAGAAACAACACAAGCCAACATCCTGTCGGGCTCTAAAATATCCAACCTCACTAGCCAATTGGCCAACGCCTGAACATCATAAGCAAATGGTCTCCCCCCAACTGGAATATACGCCAAGGTGCCCATACTGACTACCTTTCGGCTCAAAGCATCAGCCACCACATTGGCCTTCCCCGGATGATATAGAATAGTAATGTCATAATCCTTGAGCAACTCAAGCCATCTCCGCTGCCTCAAATTACGATCTTTCTTCTTGAACAAATGCTAGAGACTACAATGATCAATATACACCTCACAGGACACGCCGTACAAATAGTGCCTCCAAATCTTCAAGGCATGAACTATGGCAGCTAACTCCAAATCATGAATAAGGTAGTTTTCTCATGTGGCTTCAACTACCGAGAAGCATAAGCAATCACTCTACCCTCATACATCAATACACAACCTATCCCCACTCTCAATGCATCACAATATACAGTATATGAACCTGAAGCTGATGGCAACACTAATACTGGAGCTGTGCTCAAAGCTGTCTTGAGCTTCTAAAAGCTCTCCTCGCACTCATCCGACCACACGTATGGTGCACCCTTCTACGTCAGCTTGGTCAAAGAAGAAGAAATGGATGAAAATACCTGAACAAACCGGCGATAATACCATGCCAAACCAAGGAAACTCCTAATCTCCGTAGCTGAGGACGGTCTAGGACAATCTGCACCACCTCTATATTCTTTGGATCAACCTGAATACCATCACAAGACACCACATGACCCAGAAAAGCTACTGACTCGAGCTAAAACTCGCACTTGGAGAACTTAGCATATAATTTCTCCTCCCTCAACCTCTGCAACACAACGCTCAAATGCTGAGCATGCTCCTCATGGCTACGGGAGCATACCAGAACGTTATCAATGAACACGATCACAAAAGAATCCAAATATGGCCTGAACACAATGTTCATCAGATGCATGAACGTGGTTGGGGCATTGGTCAGCCCAAAAGATATTACAAGGAACTCATAGTGCCCATATCTCGTCTTGAATGTAGTCTTCATAATATCCGAGTCTCTAATCTTCAGCTGATGAAAGCCTGAACGAAGATCAATCTTCAAGAACACCCTCACTCCCTGGAGCTGATCAAGTAAATCATCAATGCGCGGTAGAGGATACTTGTTCTTCACTGTTACCTTGTTCAGCTATCTATAATCAATGCACATCCGCATAGAACCATCTTTCTTCTTAACAAATAACACTGGTGCACCCTACGGTGACACACTAGCGCGAATGAACCCCTAATCCAAAAGCTTCTGAAGCTGCTCTTTCAATTCCTTCAGCTCAGCTGGCGCCATACGGTAAGGAGGAATAGAAATGCGCTGAAAGCCCGGCAACAAATCAATACCAAAATCGATGTCCCTATCCGGTGGCATACCTGGCAGGTCTGATGGGAACACATCTGGGAAGTCCCTGACAACATGCACAGAATCAATACTAGGAGTCTCAGCTCCCACATCCCTCACAAATGCTAGATATGACAAACACCCCTTTTCAACCATTATCTGAGCCTTTAAGAATGAAATAACACGGCTAGGGACGTAATCAGTCAAACCTCGTCACTCAATTTGAGGAATACCAAGAATAGACAATGTAAGTGTCTTGGCATTTCAGTCCAATATAGCATGGCACGGGGACAGCCAGTCCACGCCCAAAATCACATCGAAATCCACCATACCTAACAATAGCAGATCCACTCGGGTCTCCAGACCCCCAATAGAAACAACATAGGATCTATAGGCGTGATCCACAATAATCGTATCACCCACCGGGGTGGATACATGAACAGAAAAATCAAGACTACCACGGGTCGCACCCAAATGATGTGCAAAATAAGAAGACATGTACGAATATGTGGACCCGAGATCAAACAAAACAGAGGCAACTCTTTGACAAACTGAAATGATACCTGTAATCACTGCGTCTAAGGCAACATCATCACGCCTATCAGGAAGTGCATAAAAACGTGCCTGACCACCACTCGATCGCTCCTCACCTCTAGGGTGACCTCTAGAAGACTGACCTCCACCTCTACTAGCCTGAGATGGTGCTGAAGAGGAGGGCTCATCCCTTTGTTGAGACCTATCCCTTCGAAGTCGAGGGCATTGCCTCCTAATGTGGCCAAACTCGCCACACTCAAAACATTTGCCTGGCGCTGCAGAAAGGGACTGAAGGGAACCCCTCGCCACAGATGAACCCTGGGCCGAAGAAGTAGGTGCTGAACTCTGAGCTGGGAGGGAATTGAGTGAAGACTGGCCCTGCTGAAAACCCTAATGGCCACGGCTAGAAGAAGCTCTACTATGCTCTGGGCGACCTGACTGAGAAGGTCTAGATGAACGACCTCTGCCCTGATTAAACTGCCCCCTGGATGGAGGAACACTAGAACTGCCAGAACTTCGAGGCCTCTTGACCTCCCTTTCCTCTCACTCACAACGACGATCCGCCTCAATAGAGCGTGCCATATCAACAACCTGCTCAAAAGATGCTGCCAATACTCTCTCTCTGGTCATCAAGATACGAATAGAATAGTTGAGGCCATCAATGAACCTCCTGACCCTCTCCCGATCTGTCGGGATCATCCAAGTAGCATGCCTAGCCAACAGAGTATACCTCAACTCATATTAAGTCACTGACATATCACCCTGCAGTAGCCACTCAAACTAGCAGCGTAGCTCCTCTCAATGGGACTGAGGCACATACTTCTCTAAAAAGAGAGTGAAAAACTGCTGCCAAGTAAGGGGTGCTGCCCCTGTAGGCCTACGCCTCTCAAACTCCTCCCACCAAATGAATATTGGACCAGAAAACTTGAATGTAGTAAATGAAACACCACTGGACTCAAGAATCCCTGATGTACGCAACATCGTCTCACACTTGTCTAAGAAACCCTGGGCATCCTTGCCCTCAGTACCACTGAATGAAGGTGGCTAAAGTCTACCAAATCTCTCCAATCGATGCTACTCGTCATCAGGCATCACCGGTACAACATACTATAGGGCTGGCGCAACTAGAACAGCCGGTGCAACTACCTGACATGGGACCGCCTCTGGCGTCTGAAGTCACTGCACAAACTGCTCTGGTGTGCGAGCTGCGAGGGTCTGATGACCACCCCCGGTCTGAGATGTCGCTGGTGTAGTAGTAGCTGAAACTACCTGAGCCAATCCAGTACAGACTGATAATATCTGGGCCAAAGTCTCCTGAAGGCCAGGAATAACAATAGGCACTGCCGGTGCTTGAACGGGTAATGTTGGAGCCTCAAACACTAGGGGCTGATCTTGGATAGGGGCAATATGTGGGTCTACTAGTACTGCCCCTGCCACTCTACCACGACCACGACCACGGACTCTAGCTGGTGGCAATGGTGGTGGTCCACCTCGTCCTAAAGCTCGAGTTCTCGCCATCTGCGAGAGAATAGAATACAAAAGTTTTGTTCTCGGAACAACAAAATCGCACGACAGAGTTCAAGAAATGTGAAGTGATTCCTAAAAGGTCTGCAGCCTCCTGAGGATAAATATAGAATTCTCCGTACCGATTCGTAAGATACTACTAACCGGCTCAAGGCTCATGAGGCCTAGGAACCTAGGCTCTGATAACAACTTGTCACGACCCTAAAACCCGATTGTGATGGCGCCCAGCACATTGCTAGGCCAGCCTGACCAACCATTCATAACACAGAGCTACCAGCTCTCACTTTACCCTTTTAGCATTTAACAGAATAAGAAATGATATAGAATCTAGCACAACTGTGAAAATATCCCAAAACCAGTATAACACCTCCCACAGAATCAGGAGTCATAAGTCACGAGCCTCTACCAGAATACAACTGTAATACTGTATACAACTGTGACTACAAGTACATAAATAGTCAAAAGTAAAGAAAAGATAGACTGGAGAGTCAGGTCCTACGTACGCTAACAGCTACCTTGACAGTCTAAATGAAGCACTGCGAGCAGCTGGGGAGTTAGCTCTGCTGTGATGTACCTGGATCTACACACAAGGTGCAGGGAGTAGTGTGAGTACTTCCAACTCAGTGGTAATAAGCAAGGGTAAGACAACGAAGGTAAGAAAACCCAATAAAGCACTAAGAAAGGCTATACAACAATATCCTTTACTATTCTCAACATGTTCAATATTAGAACCATCAATATCAGATAAACAATAGGGCAAGTATATCTAAATGCAATGCAATGCATGAACATGACCGCTACAGTGCATAGCCCGATCCATTTGGGTACCCATGCTCACTGTGGAGGTTCAGACTCCAGAGGGGCTCCTACAGCCCAAACACAATATTAATGATATACTGCGGCGCGTAACCCGATCCACTACCAGTCCAGCTACATGCAATGCAAGCTTCACAGACACAGAAATATCATTTGAAATCTCATTTTATCATTTACAGTAAAAAATAGCGTTTCAGAAATTACACAGTTTGGAAAACCATTTTAGACATAGATAACTTAGGACTTGTATCAGAATAACATGTTATAATCATAGAAGCAATGATAACGATCCTCATGGGATCCAAATAACTGGCTCACAGCCCAAAGATATCCACAACCATCCAAGTAGGAGGTTTACCGACTCAATGATAGCCAACAACATAGTATAATATTACCAGGTCGGACTAAGCCATAGTCCCCAATCACAATCGACCCCGCACTCACAGGAGAGTACGTGTCTCGCCTCAATACAACGTCATATAGTAATATACCGGGGTTTCGAACCTGCTGGTCATCACCCACACCCATTACTCATCTTGACTCGGCTCGAAGACTAGCCCGCAATTCCCTTGCCACGAGAATCGGCCTCCACAGGTGCAGAATCTGATCAAAACCAATAGAAATACATCAAAATAGGCTAAAGGAACATAACCTAATCGAAACAACTCGAATTACACCAAAACCCACAAAGTTTCCAAAATCCGACCCTCGGGCCTGCTTCTCGAAAAATTACAAAAGTTATATTTTCAAAATCCTTATCTCGATACGAGTCCATACATATAAAGTTTATCAAAATCCAACTCTGTTTTCCTATTCAAATAAATGATTTTCAATAATCCAGGCTTAGAGCAAAAACCCTCCATTAATACACCTCCAATCCTCCATTTTCATATGTTAACTCTATAATTTAACAATATAATAACACAAATTGAGTCCATGAGCACCTTCCTGATGAATTCCCTCGATTTCCTCCTCAAAATCGCCTAAATGGCCGCTTAGTTCAAAGCCCCAAATGTGTTGTAACTTCTGAAATTCGAATCCTTCTTTTTCATAAATCACTGACGACTTTTGCTTCTGCGATATAATACTCGCTTATGCGAGACCGTTTCTGTGGTAAATAGGTCGCTTCTGCGACTTTCCACTTAAAAGTCACAATCGTTTCTGCGACTCAGGTCTCGCACCTGCGAGATCGCTTAAGCGGTTTATTTTCCGCTTCTGCGAGACTGCCCAATCACCCAACGTTCGCTTCTGCGTCCAAGAGCTCGCTTCTACGAGCCCACCCTGCGACGACATTACCGTTTCTGCGGAGCTCCCCTGGCCAACCTCAACTCGCTTCTGCGAGATTTCCCACGCTTCTGCAGAGCTGCTTCTGCGGTTCTCCATACGCATAAGCGAAACTCATGCTGCAATTTATACAAGCAGTCCAAAAACTCCAAAATTTAACCGATTGACCCTCCGAAACATCCCGAGGCCCCCGGGAGCTCAACCAAAAATACGAATCCACTCTAAATCATCACACAAACTCGTTCCAATCATAAAAACACACCTTCAAACACACAATTTATCAAATTAAGGTCGGTTTAAGCCTAAGATTTAACCAAAACTTCCGAAACCTATATTTTATAAAAAACCCGACCAAAAGATGTCCGAATGACCTGAAAATTTGCAGACATATCCAAAATCACCTAACGAAGCTAGTGCAACTGTCGAAATTCCATTCCGACTCCCGGATCAAAATATCACCTATAGATCGGATTTTGCCGAAATTCCAACTTAGCCAATTCAAGCCTATTTCTACACCGGACCTCCAAATTCAATTCCGATCGTTCCCCTAAGTCACAAATCACCTCCCGGAACTAACCAAATCATCAGAATTCGATTCCGAGCCCTCGAACCACATGGTCAACTCCAGGTTGACTTTTCATAAACAAGCTTCACTCAAAAAGGCTATATGCCTTATTTTCAACCAGAATTAATCCCAATTCACCAAATAGACTCTAACACAGATATAAAAACATGGAACACACAATTGAAGGGGTAACGGGGTGGTAACTCTCGTGACGACGGGCCGGATCGTCACAATAATGGACCACTCATACCATTTGTTTAATGCAATTTGGCTCATGCAACAACAACGACAAATTTAGAGCCCCTAGACATAATAATTTTTTTTTTGAAATTTTTTTCACTTTTTTCCAAATCAATTGGTCATAAAATTTTCAATTTTCACTTGAAGATTAATTTTTAAATTTTTCGAAAATTTGAAAAACTACAAAAATTATTATTTCAAAAATTTCACTAAAATCACTCACAAAAATTCAAAACAACCCAAAATTATATTCATGTTCTAACACAACTCTATTTTTAAATATCAGATTTACTTGAATATTTTTCACTTTTTTATGGAAATTTACAGCTTTTATGTCTAAATGCCCACTTAGTGAAATCTCATAAGTGAAGTAAAAGACCCCTGCTTAAGAAAAATAAAAATGAAGCAATAAACAAATAGTATTAACGACAAAGTATTTGGATATGAGCACAAATGAAGTTACGTGCAATAACAGAGACACACGACAATATAAGAATAGAGTCAATCTCACTGGAAATAATGAAGCCCCATGCACGTACACAAATTTTTGCGGTTATCACAATTTTTTTTTAATGCTGTCTTTGCATATACTTTTAGTGTAAACGGTGAAACATATAATAAAAGGAAAGGAAAAATATAACCTTTAAGTTTACAATATATCAAGAATTTTGATACCATCAATCTTGTCAACCAATTTTAATTTAGACTAAATATTCAGTAGATAAATTCAAAAGGAAATTATCAAAGAGAAAAAACATGGGTTGATAGTCAAATACTCAAACATGGGTTGATAGTTTACAAGATATAACCTTTAGGGGTCGTTTGTCGAGGTGTATAACAATAATACTGAATAAAGTGTATTAGCTATGCATGGGTTAGTAATACAAGCATTAGTTATGCAGATATTATTTTTTATATACTGTTTGGCATGGTGTATTAAAATTATAATACATTGCATAACTTCTAAGAAAGATAGTTGTTTATAAAAATGACTTCCATATTTCTAGCTTTAAGGGACTTTAAGGACAAGTTTATCTTTAACCTACTAATGCCTTGATATTACTAATGAAATTATTTTCTATGCATTACTTATACATAGCATAATACCAAGTATGATGTATTAGTTATACACACGTTGAAAAAATATACCAAACAAGATATTAGTTGTGACGACTCGGTCGTTCGTTTTGAGAATTTAAGCTCCATTCAGCGGCATAAAGTCTGAAACAGCTTCATAATACAAGTATCAACTTGCGTGCATGATTGAATTCAGTTAACGGATGATTCAGAATCAAATTGGAAGAATGAATCTAGTTTTGGGAGTTTAAGCGGTGAGAATTTGACCGAAATAGGACATTCGAGTAAACGGCCCTAAAATTATATTTTGATGATTCCAACAGCTTCGTATGGTGATTTTAGACTTAGGCGCGCGTTCGGGTTTTGTTTTAGAGGTCCGTAGCAAATTTAGGATTGAAATGTCTAAAGTTGAATTTTTGAAGTTTTCGGTTTGGTAGTGAGGCCTGTATGCATATTACACTTCCCAGACCCCACTTTGTGGGAATATACTGGGTTGTTGTTGTTGTTGTTGTTTGTTGTTGTCGGTTTGGTAGTGAGACATTCGAGCCGAAAGTTGGAGTAGCTCTGTAGTGTTGAATGTGACGTGTGTGCAAAATTTCAAGCCATTCGGACGAGGTTTGATATTCTTTTTGATCGAAAGGGAAAATTGTTTTGAGCATTCCGATGTGACGACCTAAAGGGTCATCACATGTTTTCTCTTTCATTTCGTACTTTTGAGGCCTTGAAAAACTCATTTCTACTTGCCTTGATTTACGTACACAGTCCGAGCACATAGTCGGAAAGCTTAAATATGAATTTTGTGTAAAAATTGATGAATTTTAATATGAATATAATTAAATTTGACTTTCGTTAACATTTGATCCGAACCCATGATTGGGTAGTCCTGGAGGGTCCATAGAAAAATATGGAACTCGGGCATATGCCCGGAATCAAAATTCGATGTCCCGAGCCCGAGAAATGAATTTTATGAGAAATTGTTTTTTTAAAATGAATATGGAAATTTGAAATGAAAATAGATTAGAAAGTGTTGGTATCGGACCCGTATTTTGGTTCCGACGCCCAGTACGGGTCTTATATGTGGTTTAAGCGGTACCTGAAAAATTTGGTCAAAATCGGATGTCATTTGTCGTGTTTTGGACCTAAATATTTAAAAATGAAAATTTATAAAGTTTGATGAAATAGTGATGATTTTGAGGTTTGATTCCTCGTTTATGATGTTATTTTGGCGATTTGATCGCACGATTAAGTTCGTAGGGTGTGGTTGAGTTAGTGTGTGTGAGTGGTTAGGAGCCCCGAGGGCTCGGGAGTGTTTTAGGATAGGCGTCGGGGTGTTTTGGACTTAGGAAATGCAGCAGAATTTCTGGTGTCAGTTGTCCAGTTATTCCTTCTACGTTATCGCATAGGACGCGATCACATAGAGCAAATTACCGAGGTTCAGAAATCCTTCTATGCGATCACACTCTACTATCCCAGGATCACATTGTACAAAGCTCAACCACATTTATTTTCTTCTATGCATTCGCAACCATACTTCTGCGATCGCAGAGCTCATCCAACCTGACCCTATGCGATCGCATTCCATCTTCTGCGATCACATATGGCATTTTCGCCCAGTAATTTTTAAGTTTTAAAATAGAACAGTGACGGGATTTTTCACCCAAAAACACATGAACTCATCTTCTCCACAGGCCATAGGCGATTCCTAGAGCTCTTCTTCACCAAATCTTCTTGGGTAAGTATTATCTAACTCATTTTTGTTATTTTCTATCATCATCCATTGAAACCCTAGGCCTAAAACATGTAATAAAGGGTTGAAAGTGGGGAAATGGGTAGAACTAGGGCTTTTTAATTTTTTTTGATTTAGAACTCGTTTCGGGGTCGGGTTTGAAAACTAATTATATATCCGGGCTCGTGGGGGAATGGGTGATATGAATTTGGTCCGAACGTCGTGTTTTGACCAAGCGGGCCCGGGGTTGATTTTGGAATTTTGGAAGAAAGGTTGGGAATCTATATTTAGGCATTGAGTTTGATTTGTTTAGCTAGTAGTGATATTATAAAGTCATTATTTCATAGATTTAATTGAGTTGGAGTCGAAGTCGAGGGGTAAAGTTGTACTAGAGGCTTGAGTTGAGTTTGGAGCATTCGAGGTAAGTGTTTGGTCTAACTTTGGCTTGAGGGAATAGGAGTAGAGTCTTATTTGCTAATTGCTATTTGTCGAGTAAGGCGTATAGGCATGGTGACGAGTATCTATACACTGGTGTCGAGCATGACTGTTAGTCTTGAATTGCTAAATTATCAAATCCTTAATTGTTGTTTATGAGGACTTGGTTAGAAATCTTTAACACTGAGCCAATAACGGTTGAGACTGAGTATTGATTCAATTGTGTTAAGTATGAATTGAATAAGTTTGGTTATAGCTAGATCTCCCTTGCAGGGATAGTTTATTATATTATCTTGTTCCCATGCCAGGATAATTTAATATAACATGTTTCTCCCTTACCGGGCTTATTTTGTGTATTGTGTTGAAAGAAATGGGATCGTGTGGTACGCTGACCATGAGATATTATGAAATGTGAGTGAGTCGTAAGCCTACCACGTGATATTATTAAATGGGAGCGAGTGGTATGCCTTCCACGTGATATTATGAAATGGGAGCGAATGGTACGCCTACCACGTGATATTATGAAATTAGAGCGAGTCCTACCACGTGATATTATGAAATGGGATCGAGTGGTACACTTACCATGTGATATTATGAAATGGGATTGAGTGGTACGCCTACCACGTGATATTATGAGAAATGGGGTCGAGCTGCACGCATGCAGTCGGAGGAAATTGAAACAAGTGAAAGTGGTTTGTGCTCCCTTATTCTGTGTTTGAAGAAATCAGATGTAGTTTCTTTTGTTATTCTAGATACTCCATTTTGTCTGCTACCCCATATGCATGTTTCCCTCCCAGTTTTAATTGTTTACATTCGGCTATTATTTTGTTGTACTTGTATATATATCTGCACCAGTTTATCTGGCAGTCTGGTCTAGCCCCGTCACTACTTCGGCGGGATTAGGCAAGGTACTTACCAGCACATGTGGTCCGTTGTGCTGATGCTATACTCTATGTATCTTTTTGCACAGATCCAGGTGTTGGAGCAACATTTGAATAGAAATATCATTCTAGGAGCGAGCTTTTAGTCCATGGACACTCGAGGTAGCCTTGCTGACGTCCGCTTGCCCGGAGTCCCTTCTATTTTATTCAGTTTGTTTTCATTTGTATCGAAGCATGCAATTTTATGTTTCATTAAACCTTGTATTTTGTATTCTTTAGACGTTCGTGAGTATTGTGACACTAGTCTTGGGTAGAGGATTTTTTTAAAACTTCCGCATTTCTTTCAGTTTAATTATATATTAGACTTCCGCCTTATCATATTTATGTTTTATTTTTTATTAAATGGACGATAAATGCTAAAAGAAGTAAATTGAGTTAGCTTGCCTAGCTCCTATTAGTAGGCGCTATCACGATTACCGAAGGTGGGAAATCCGGGTCTTGACAAGTTGGTATCAGAGCACTAGGTTACATAAGTCTCACAACTCATGGGCAAACTCGGTAGAGTCTGAAGGATCGGTACAGAGATGTCTGTATTTATCCCCCAGAGGCTACAGAGTTAGGAAAGATTCACATATGTTCTTTATTTTCGTGCGATTCTATTTCTCAAGTACCGATTATTTATCTACTCCGTTCTTTCGCAGATGGCGAGAACACGCGCTTCTTCATCTACTGCTCAGTAGTCCGAGTCCCCAGCAACAACTCCAGTGGCAGATCCCCGGGTTGACTTGGAGGAGAAGGTTCCAGCCCCAGCAGTCCTGGTGGCCCCAGGTCAGGTCTCGGAGGGGTTCATTGCCATCTCAGTTCTTTAGGACGCTCTAGTATGATTGATAGGCTTAGAACAGCTCAGTCCAGGAAAAAGAGTTATGTAGATCATAAGGCTGGAGATGTGGCTTTCATGGTTGGTGAGCGGGTATTTCTCCTAGTGTCGCCTATAAAAGGCGTGATGAGATTTGGGAAAAAGGGCAAGCTTAGCCCTAGGTTCATTGGTGCGTTTGAGATTCTCGATCGTGTGGGAGAGGTGGCTTATATTCTTGCCTTGCCACCTAGCTTATCAGTCGTGCATCTAGTGTTTCATGTGTCCATGCTTCAAAGGTATCACGACGATCCAGCCCATGTGTTAGATTTCAGCACTATTCAGTTGGGCAAGGACTTGTCTTATGAGGAGGAGCTGGTGGCTATTCTAGACTGGCAGGTTCGTTAGTTGAGGTTGAAGAGTTTCCCTTCTGTTCGTGTTCAGTGGAGAGGTCAGCCTCCTGGGGCATCGACCTGGGATTTTGAGTCTAAGATGCGGAGCCGTTATCCCCATCTATCTCCCGACTCCGGCACTTGTTTCTTTTGTCTGTTCGAGGACAAACGGTTGTTTTAGAGGTGGAGAATATGACGACCCAAAGAGTCATCACCTATTTTCTCTTTCATTTCATGTTTCCAAGGCCTAGAAAACCTTATTTTTACTTTCCTCGATTTGTGTGCATAGTTCGGTCACGTAGCTGGAAAGCTTAAATATGAATTCTGTGCAGAAATTAATGAATTTGCATATTAATATGATTAAACTTGACTTTGGTCAACATTTTGGGTAAACAGACCTGAACCCCTGATTCGACGATTTCGGAGGTTTCGTAGAAAATATGGGACTCGGGCATATGCCCTGTGACGACCCAAAGGGTCATCACTTATTTAATTAATCATTTCGAGCTTCTGAGGCCTTGAAAACCTCATTCTATGTTGCCTCGATTTGCGTGCACAGTCCGGGCACAAAGCTGAAAAATAATTATGTTGAAATATGTGAAATATGTGAAAAAGTAGAAGAATTTTGATATTAATATTGATAAGGTTGACTTTGGTCAACATTTTTGGTAAACGGACCCGGATCCGTGATTTGACTATTTCAGAAAATCCGTAGAAAAATATGGAACTTGGGCATATGTCCGGAATTGAAATCCGAGGTCTAGAACCCCGATAAAAGAATTTTTCTGTTAAATTGTTTTCTGAAAATATTTAAGGAAAATGAAACTGATTTTTTATTAAAAAGTACTGGTATCGGGCTCGTATTTTGGTTCCGATGCCCGGTACAAGTCATATATATTGGTTAAGCGCTTCTTGTAAAGTTTGGTTGAAAACGGACGTCGTTTGACGTGTTTCGGCCTTAAATTGGAAAGTTTGGAAATTATGAAATCTTAAAGAATTCTTGAGCTTTAAGGCTCAATTCATTGATTTTGATGTTATTTTAGCGATTTGATCGCGCGAGCAAGTTCGTATGATGTTTTTGAGTTAGTGTACATATTTGGTTTGGAGCCCCGAGGGCTCGGGAGTGTTTCGGAGGGGGTTCGGGGTGTTTTTGGACTTAGAAAACCAGCAGATTTTCTGCAATTTTTACACGGATATTTTACCCTACGCGATCGCGGACTTGTTCACGCGATCGCACTGCCTTGTCTCGATACTCAACGCGATCGCGGCTGTCTTCACGCGATCGCGAAGCTTTACGTCTTTCTTCAACGCGATCGCAGCCTCCTTCACGCGATCGCGTAGCTTTCCATTTTCCTTCAACGCGATCGCGGCCCTTTTCACGCGATCGCGTAGTACAAATGAGCCACCCAGCGAAATTCTTCTACGCGATCGCAGCATTGTCCACGCGATTGCGTAGTGTTAAATATTTGCCTTCCGCGATCGCGACCCAATTCATGCGATCGCGTAGAACAAAAATTTCGCCCAGTGAATTTAATACAGAGAACAAAACAGAAACGGGATAAAAATCCCATTTCTGTTCAAACCCCTTCTCCACAGCATTTTAGACGATTTTGAGGCATTTCTTCATCAAAGTTCATTGGGTAAGTATTGTTAACTCGTTTTCTTCATTTTTCATCAACATCAATCAAATCCTTAGGCTTAAACATGTATAAATTGGTTGAAAATTGGAGAAATGGGTATAGTTAGGGCTTTCAAAGAATTTGCGATTTAGACCTCGTTTTGGAGTCGAACTTAAGAACAAATTGTATATTTGAACTCATGGAAGATTGGGTGAAATTATTTTGGTTCGAAACTTGAGTTTCGATTATGTGGGCTCGGGGTCGGTTTTTACTATTCCGGGCAGAATGTTGTAAAAATCATAATTAGCAATATGAACTAGTTTGTTAAGTAGAATTGATGATATTAAATCAATTGTGTATAGATACGATTGGATTGGAGTCAAATTCAAAAGGAAAAGGCATTGCTACGGATTGAATCGTTCGTAAACTTTCGAGGTAAGTGTTTGTTCTATCCTAGCTTGAGGGAATAGGATTATGTGTTATGTGTTATGTGATCGAGTGCGGTGTATGGGCTGTGGTGACGAGCATCCATACACTGGCGTCTAGTATGACCGTGAGTCGTTGGAAAAATGATTAAATTGAGATATTAAAGATGAATTATTATTATTCTTCCTTGTTAGGACTTGTTGTGAAGAAAATTATTGATTGCCCTTGATGGGACGGTTTATGAATCACTGTTTCTTTCTTTGCCCTTAACTGTGATTGTTATTTGGGTGAGGAAGAGAGATAATGCACGAAGGGTGATGCCGTGCCATGTTTATTATTGATTATGCACGAAGGATCATGCCGTGCCATGTTTATTATTGATTATGCACGAAGGATCATGCCGTGCCTTATTATTGATTATGCACGAAGGATCATGCCGTGCCCTATTATTGAACTATGTACGAAGGATCATGCCGTACTATAGATGTGAGGATGAGAGTAAAAGCACGAAGGGTGATGCCGTGCAACTGTTTGCTATTCCTTGAATTGATATTACTTGTGTTTACATTACACTTTGTTTTTCCTTGTGAAATTATTAACTGTGGTTAATTGTTGAATTCTTTAAGATATTCCTTATTGTGTTAATACTTGATTATTTTCTTGTTATTTTGTGGTACACATATATATATTGAATTGCACAGGTTTATGTGGGTGTCTGGTCCTAGGCTTGTCACTACTTCGCCGGGATAGGCCAGGCACTTACCAGCACATGGGGTCGGTTGTGCTGATGCTACACTTCTGTGCGTTTTTGCACAGGTCCAGGTTACGATCAGGAGCAGCAGCAGCAGCAGCAGTAAATAGATTGCGTGGGAGTTGATTACATTTGAGACCGAGGTAGCTTGCAGACGTCCGCAGGCCCGGCGTCTCTTTCTTTATTTATGTTTATAGCTGTAGTCTCATTATTCCGAGACGAACAGAATTATGTTATATTTTCTTCGGACTTTTATGTGTAGTATTCCATAGTAGTTTGTGAGTTGGTGACTCCAAGTCTTGGGTAGAGGATTTCAGTATGATTTTTACCGTGTGATTTGTTATTTCCATTTCGATAAAGTATTCCGTATTTATTTAATTAAAATTGTGTCAGAAACAGGATCGTACGAATACAGTGGCTTGCCTAGCTACCACGAGTAGGCGCCATCACGATCCCGATGTTGGGGAAAAATCCGGGTCGTGACAAGTTGGTATCAGAGCTCTAGGTTACATAGGTCTCACCACCCACGAACAAGCTTAGTAGAGTTTGAGAGGTAGGTACGGAGACGTCTGTACTTGTCCTCCAGAGTCTATTGAGTTAGGAAAAAGTCTCTCATTTGTTCTTTCTTGTCGTGCGACTTGTTCCTCAATTACTGATTGAATTTCTATTCTGTCCTTTCGCAGATGGTAAGGACACGCACTTCTTCGTCCGCTGACCAGCAGCCTGAGCCCCAGACAGCTCCTGTGAGGGGCAGGGGCCGAGGCCGTACTAGAGGCCGTGGTAGGGGTAGAGCTCAGCCCCAGGCAGCTACCCCAGAGGTGGAGCCTCATATTGAGATTGATGAGGAGGTTCCGGTTCCAGCAGCTCCAGCGGGCCCAGCTCAGGTCCCAGGAGAGGCTTTGATTACCCCGGATCTCCGGGATGCTTTGGTCAGAATAGCGGGATTTATGGATAGCATTGCCAGAGCGGGTCTATTATCAGTTGCCCCAGCTACTTCTCAGGCTGGAGGAGGGGCCCGGACTCCTATTGCTCATACTCCAGAGCCAGTAGCTCCTCAGCCTCAGCACCAGTAATTCAGCCAGCTGTGGCCACTCAGTCAGGTACCACAGCTTATGCCGGCGATGGAGCGGCCATGACTTTCGATTCGTTATGGAGGCTTGATCGGTTCTCCAAGCTATTTACCACTACATTCAGTGGTGCCACATCAGAGGATCCTCAGGACTTCTTATTCAGTTGCCGTGAGATTCTCAAGACTATGGGGATCGTGGAGACAAATGGAGTTGACTTCTGTACATTCAGGCTTGCAGGATCCGCCAAGACTTGGTGGAGAGATTATTGCTTGACTCGACCAGCAGGGTCCCCAGCTCTATCATGGGACCAGTTTGCGGAACTATTTATGGAGAAGTTTCTCCCTGCTACTTAGAGGGATTTACTTCGGAGGCAGTTTGAGCGCCTCCATCAGGCACTATGACAGTTACACAGTATGAGACGAGATTTATCGACTTGGCTCGTCATGCAGTGGTGATACTTCCCACGGAGCGGGAGAGGGTCCGCAGATTTATAGATGGGCTTAATCATCCGATTAGACTCCAGATGGCTATGGGCGTGGGGAGTGACATATCATTTCAGGAGGCAGCCAATGCAGCACGCAGAGTTGAGATGGCTCTTGCTAGGGGAGGCGGTTATTCTTCGGATAAGAGGCCTCGTCATTCAGGTAGATTTGGTGGTTCTTCCTCTGGTAGCAGAGAATCCTTTGATAGAGGCCAGTCTTCCAGGGCCTTTTCATTCCGCCCTTCAGGCTTCACAGGGTGGATCAGGTGATCGTGGTTCTCGGGGGTATTATTCAGACCAGTCTCCTATTAGTGCTCGGCCTCTTCAGAGCGTTCGTGGAGGCCATTCAGGTCGTCAGGGCCAGCAGCCCTATCAGTCTAAGAGTTGCTACGGTTGTGGCGACCCGGGTCATTTTATCAGGAATTGCCCTATAGCAGCGGGCAACTCTCAGCAGCGAGGTCCTCGTCCTATGATTCAGGCCCCAGCTGACCCTCAGCCTGCCCAGCCAGCCAGAGGCGGGGGTAGAGGTTATAGAGGTGGAGGTCGAGACCGTAGAGGTGGAGACCGTCCAGCGAGAGGTAGAGGTCAGCCAGTTGATGGTCGTCCTAGAGACGCAGCTCAGAGGGGAGGTGCAGATCCCCGATTCTATGCTTTACCAGCCAGGCCAGAGGCAGAGGCATCGGATGCTGTGATTACAGGTACTATTCTTGTGTGTGGCAGAGGTGCTTCAGTATTATTTGACCCTGGATCTACATATTCCTATGTGTCTTCCTACTTCGCACCGTATTTGGCTGTGCCTAGCTATGCTCTGGATATTCCAGTTTATGTGGCTACGCCAGTGGGTGACTCTATTGTAGTCGATCGGGTGCATCGTGCGTGCGTAGTTATATTTGGGGGTCTTGAGACCCGTGTTGATCTGTTGCTCTTGGATATGGTAGATTTTGATGTCATATTGGGGATGGGCTGGTTGTCCCCATACCATGCTATTCTTGATTGTCATGCTAAGACTGTCACCTTAGCCTTGCCAGAATCACCCCGATTAGAGTGGAAGGGTACCTCAAGCCACTCCGTTCGCACTGTTATTTCTTATGTTAAGGCTCGACGTATGGTCGAGAAGGGGTGTCTAGCTTATTTGGCCTATGTTCGTGATTCCAGTGCAGAAGTTCCTTCCATTGAGTCAGTCCCTATTGCACGGGAGTTTCCTGAGGTTTTTCCTTCAGACCTGCCGGGCATGCCACCCGACAGGGATATTGATTTCTGTATTGATGTGGCACCGGGCACTCAGCCCATCTCTATTCCACCCTATCGTATGGCCCCGCCGGAGCTAAAAGAGTTGAAAGATCAGTTGCAGGACCTTCTTGAGAAGGGTTTTATCAGGCCCAGTGTTTCCCCCTGGGGAGCACCTGTATTATTTGTAAAGAAGAAGGATGGCTCGATGCGAATGTGTATTGATTACCGGCAGTTAAACAAGGTGACTATCAAAAATAAATATCCACTGTCGAGGATTGATGATTTGTTTGACCAGCTCCAGGGAGCGAGGGTATTCTCTAAGATAGACTTGAGGTCGGGCTACCATCAGCTGAAGATCAGGGCGGCTGACATTCCTAAGACAGCCTTTCGCTCTAGATATGGGCATTATGAGTTCTTGGTCATGTCCTTCGGGTTGACCAATGCCCCAGCAGCATTCATGGAGTTGAAGAATCGGGTATTCAGGCCTTACTTAGATCTGTTCGTGATAGTCTTCATAGATGACATCCTCGTGTACTCCCGCAGCCAGGAAGAGCACGAGCAGCACCTCGAGTGGTTCTTCGGACTCGAAGGATAATCGACCTATATGCCAAATTTTCAAAATGTGAGTTCGGTAGCATTTCTGTAGCATTTACGGGTCATATTGTATCCGTGGAAGGTATTCGAGTAGACCCAAAGAAGATTGAGGCGATCTAGAACTGGCCTCGACCAACTTCGGTGATCGAGATCCGGAGTTTCTTGGGATTAGCGAGGTTACTATCGTCGTTTTGTAGAGGGTTTTCTTCTATTGCGGCCCCGATGACCGAGGTTGACCCGGAAGGGTGTTCGGTTTAGTGGTCGAGGAGGTGTGAGGCGAGCTTTCGAAGCTCGAAGACAGCCTTGACCACATCACCGGTGTTGATACTACCTACGAGTACAGGGCCTTATAGAGTTTATTGTGACGCATCTCGTACGGGGCTTAGAGCGGTATTGATGCAGGATGGTAAGGTTATCGCTTATGCTTCGAGGCAGTTAAAGATACATGAGAAGAATTATCCGGTTCATGATCTTGAGTTGGCAGCAGTGGTTCATGCTTAAAGATCTGGAGGCATTATCTATATGGTGTGACATGTGAGGTGTACACCGATCACAAAAGCCTACGGTACTTGTTCAAACAGAAGGAGTTGAATCTACGACAGCGGAGATGGTTAGAGTTGCTAAAAGACTATGATGTTACTATATTATATCACCCAGGTAAGGCCAATGTGGTGGCCGATGCATTGAGTAGAAAGTATGCCGGCATGGGTAGTCTTGCATATATTCCGGTCAATCAGAGACCATTAGCTCTAGATGTCCAGGCCTTAGCCAACCGGTTCGTGAGATTAGACATTTCTGAGCCTAGCAGAGTGTTAGCCTGCACGGTCGCTCGTTCTTCTTTATTAGAGCGTATCCGTGAGAGGCAATTTGATGATCCTCATTTGCGTGAGTTGAGAGATACGGTACAGCGGGGAGGTGCCACACAGGTAAATCTAGATGATGATGGGGTATTGAAATTGCAGGGTCGAGTTTGTGTGCCCAATGTCGAAGGAATTTGAGAGTTGATCTTAGCAGAGGCCTACAGTTCGCGGTATTCTATTCACCCAGGCGCCGCGAAGATGTACCAGGACTTACGGCAACACTATTGGTGGCGCAGAATGAAGAAAGATATCGTTGCGTATGTCGCTCGGTATCTAAATTGTCAGCAGGTGAAATATGAGCACCGGAGACCTGGTGGTGTATTCCGGAGGATTGAAATTCCCGAGTGGAAATGGGAGCGGATCATAATGGACTTCATTACTGGACTTCCTTTGACTCGGAGGAAATTTGATACTATTTGGGTCATTGTTGATAGGCTGACCAAGTCAGCACACTTTATTCCAGTATCTGTCTCCTACTCATCGGAGAGGTTAGCGGAGGTTTACATTAGGGAGATTGTTCGTCTCCATGGAGTGCCGGTATCTATTATCTCTGATCGGGGTACGCAGTTTACCTCGCGGTTCTGGAGAGCGGTCCAGCAGGAGTTAGGCACCCAGGTTCAGTTGAGTACAACATTTCATCCTCAGACCGATGGCCAATCCGAGAGAACTATTCAGATTCTAGAGGACATGCTTCGAGCCTGTGTTATTGATTTCGGAGGCTTGTGGGACCAGTTTCTTCCATTAGTAGAGTTCGCCTACAACAACAGCTACCAGTCTAGTATCCAGATGGCCCCGTATGAGGCATTGTATGGTAGGCGATGTCGATCTCCAGTTGGATGGTTTGAACCGGGAGAGGCTCGGTTGTTAGGAACAGACTTAGTTCAGGAGGCCTTGAATAAGGTCAAGACTATTCAGGAGAGATTGCGTTCAGCTCGGTCTAGGCAAAAGACTTATGCGGATCGTAAGGTTCGAGATGTAGATTTCATGGTTGGTGAACGAGTATTGCTCCGGGTGTCGCCTATGAAGGGCGTGATGAGGTTTGGGAAGAAGGGCAAGCTCGGCCCTAGGTATATTGGCCCATTTGAGATTCTAGACAGAGTGGGAGGGGTGGCTTACAGATTAGCTTTGCCGCCTAGCTTATCAGCCGTGCATCCAGTTTTTCATGTATCTATGCTTCGGAGATACCACGGCGATCCCACACATGTGTTAGACTTCAGTAATGTCCAATTGGACAATGATCTATCTTACGAGGAGGAGCCGGTAGCCATTCTAGACCGGCGACAGTTGAGGTCGAAGAGTTATCCTTCTGTGCGTGTTCAGTGGAGAGGCCAGCCTTCTGAGGCTTCAACCTGGGAGTTCGAGTCTGATATGCAGAGTCGTTACCCTCATCTATTTCCTAACTTAGGTACTTCTTTCTTTTGTTCGTTCGAGGACGAACGGTTGTTTAAGAGGTGGAGAATGTGACGACCCAAAGGGTCATCACCATATTTATTCCTTTTTTCACGCTTCTGAGGCCTTGAAAACCTCATTCTATGTTGCCTCGATTTGCGTGCACAGTCCGGGCACAAAGCTGAAAAATAATTATGTTGAAATATGTGAAATATGTGAAAAAGTAGAAGAATTTTGATATTAATATTGATAAGGTTAACTTTGGTCAACATTTTTGGTAAACGGACCCGGATCCGTGATTTGACTATTTCAGAAAATCCGTAGAAAAATATGGAACTTGGGCATATGTCCGGAATTGAAATCCGAGGTCTAGAACCCCGATAAAAGAATTTTTCTGTTAAATTGTTTTCTAAAAATGTTTAAGGAAAATGAAACTGATTTTTTATTAAAAAGTACTGGTATCGGGCTCGTATTTTGGTTCCGACGCCCGGTACAGGTCATATATATTGGTTAAGCGCTTCCCGTAAAGTTTGGTTGAAAACGGACGTCGTTTGACGTGTTTCGGCCTTAAATTGGAAAGTTTGGAAATTATGAAATCTTAAAGAATTCTTGAGCTTTAAGGCTCAATTCATTGATTTTGATGTTATTTTAGCGATTTGATCGCGCGAGCAAGTTCGTATGATGTTTTTGAGTTAGTGTACATATTTGGTTTGGAGCCCCGAGGGCTCGGAAGTGTTTCGGAGGTGGTTCGGGGTGTTTTTGGACTTAGAAAACCAGCAGATTTTCTGCAATTTTTACACGGATATTTTACCCTACGCGATCGCGGACTTGTTCACGCGATCGCACTGCCTTGTCTCGATACTCAACGCGATCGCGGCTGTCTTCACGCGATCGCGAAGCTTTACGTCTTTCTTCAACGCGATCGCAGCCTCCTTCACGCGATCGCGTAGCTTCCCATTTTCCTTCAACGCGATCGCGGCCCTTTTCACGCGATCGCGTAGTACAAATGAGCCACCCAGCGAAATTCTTCTACGCGATCGCAGCATTGTCCACGCGATCGCGTAGTGTTGAACCATTGCCTTCCGCGATCGCGACCCAATTCACGCGATCGCGTAGAACAAAAATTTCGCCCAGTGAATTTAAGACAGAAAACAGAACAGAAACGGGATAAAAATCCCATTTCTGTTCAAAACCCTTCTCCACAGCATTTTAGACGATTTTGAGGCATTTCTTCATCAAAGTTCATTGGGTAAGTATTGTTAACTCGTTTTCTTCATTTTTCATCAACATCAATCAAATCCTTAGGCTTAAACATGTATAAATTGGTTGAAAATTGGAGAAATGGGTATAGTTAGGGCTTTCAAAGAATTTGCGATTTAGACCTCGTTTTGGAGTCGAACTTAAGAACAAATTGTATATTTGAACTCATGCAAGATTGGGTGAAATTATTTTGGTTCGAAACTTGAGTTTCGATTATGTGGGCCCGGGGTCGGTTTTTACTATTCCGGGCAGAATGTTGTAAAAATCATAATTAGCAATATGAACTAGTTTGTTAAGTAGAATTGATGATATTAAATCAATTGTGTATAGATACGATTGGATTGGAGTCAAATTCAAAAGGAAAAGGCATTGCTACGGATTGAATCGTTCGTAAACTTTCGAGGTAAGTGTTTGTTCTATCCTAGCTTGAGGGAATAGGATTATGTGTTATGTGTTATGTGATCGAGTGCGGTGTATGGGTTGTGGTGACGAGCATCCATACACTGGCGTCTAGTATGACCGCGAGTCGTTGGAAAAATGATTAAATTGAGATATTAAAGATGAATTATTATTATTCTTCCTTGTTAGGACTTGTTGTGAAGAAAATTATTGATTGCCCTTGATGGGACGGTTTATGAATCACTGTTTCTTTCTTTGCCCTTAACTGTGATTGTTATTTGGGTGAGGAAGAGAGATAATGCACGAAGGGTGATGCCGTGCCATGTTTATTATTGATTATGCACGAAGGATCATGTCGTGCCATGTTTATTATTGATTATGCACGAAGGATCATGCCGTGCCTTATTATTGATTATGCACGAAGGATCATGCCGTGCCCTATTATTGAACTATGTACGAAGGATCATGCCGTACTATAGATGTGAGGATGAGAGTAAAAGCACGAAGGGTGATGCCGTGCAACTGTTTGCTATTCCTTGAATTGATATTACTTGTGTTTACATTACACTTTGTTTTTCCTTGTGAAATTATTAACTGTGGTTAATTGTTGAATTCTTTAAGATATTCCTTATTGTGTTAATACTTGATTATTTTCTTGTTATTTTGTGGTACACATATATATATTGAATTGCACAGGTTTATGTGGGTGTCTGGTCCTAGGCTTGTCACTACTTCGCCGGGATAGGCCAGGCACTTACCAGCACATGGGGTCGGTTGTGCTGATGATACACTTCTGTGCGTTTTTGCACAGGTCCAGGTTACGATCAGGAGCAGCAGCAGCAGCAGCAGCAGTAAATAGATTGCGTGGGAGTTGATTACATTTGAGACCGAGGTAGCTTGCAGACGTCCGCAGGCCCGGCGTCTCTTTCTTTATTTATGTTTATAGCTGTAGTCTCATTATTCCGAGATGAACAAAATTATGTTATATTTTCTTCAGACTTTTATGTGTAGTATTCCATAGTAGTTTGTGAGTTGGTGACTCCAAGTCTTGGGTAGAGGATTTCGGTATGATTTTTACCTTGTGATTTATTATTTCCATTTCGATAAAGTATTCCGCATTTATTTAATTAAAATTGTGTTAAAAATAGGATAGTATGAATACAGTGGCTTGCCTAGCTACCACGAGTAGGCGCCATCACGATCCCGATATTGGGGGAAAAATCCGGGTCGTGACATGCCCGAAATCGAAATCCGATGTCCCAAGCCCAAGAAATGAATTTTTAAGAGAAATTGTTTTTCTAAAATTAATATGGAAATTTGAAATGAATATGGATTAGAAAGTGTTGGTATCGTGCCCGTATTTTTGTTCCGGTAGCTGGTATAAGTCTTATATGCAGTTTAAGTGCTTCCTATAAAATTTGGCCGAAATCGAACGTCATTTGACGTGTTTCAGACCTAAATATTTAAAAATGAAAGTTTATGAAGTTTGATGAAAAAGTGATGATTTTTAGGTTTGATTCCTCGTTTATGATGTTATATTGGTGATTTGATCACATGGTTATGTTCGTAGGGTGTGGTTGAGTTAGTGTGTGTGAGTGGTTAGGAGCCCCGAGGGCTCGAGAGTGTTTTCGGATAGGTGTCGGGGTGTTTTGGACTTAGGAAATGCAGCATAATTTCTGCTGTCAATTGTCCAGTTATTCCTTTTATGCGATCGCATAGGATAGTCTGCGATCGCATAGAGCAACAGAAATCCTTCTATGCGATCGCACTCTACCATCCGCGATCACATTGTACAAAGATCTACCACAATTATTTTCTTCTATGCGTTCGCAACCATACTTCTGCGATCCCAAATCTCATCCAACCTGACCCAATGCGATCACATTCCATCTTCTACGATCGCATAGGGCATTTTCGCCTAGTGATTTTTATGTTTTAAAATATAACAATGACTGGATTTTTCACCCAAAAACACATGAACTCATGTTCTCCACAGGCCATAGGCGATTCCTAGAGCCCATCTTCATTAAATCTTCTTGGGTAACTATTATCTAACTCGTTTTCTTCATTTTCTATCAGCATCCATTGAAATCCTTGGCCTAAAACATGCAATCTAGGGTTGAAATTTGGGGAAATGGGTAGAACTAGGGCTTTTTAATTTTTTTTTGATTTAGACCTCTTTTTGGGGTCGAATTTGAAAACATATTGTATATCTGGGCTCGTGGGGGAATGGGTGATATGAATTTTGTCCGAACCTCGTGTTTCGACCAAGATGGCTCGGGGTTGATTTTGGAATTTTTGGATGAATGGTTGGGAATCTATATTTAGGCATTGGGTTTGATTTGTTTAGCTATTATTGATATTATAAAGTCGTTATTTCATAGATTTGATTGAGTTGGAGCCGAATTCGAGGGGTAAAGCTGTACTAGAGACTTGTATTGAGTTTGGGGCATTCGAGGTAAATGTTTGGTCTAACTGTGGCTTGAGGGAATATGAGTAGAGTCTTATTAGCTAATTGCTATTTGTCAAGTACGGTGTATAGGCATGGTGACGAGTATCTATACACTAGTGTCGAGCATGACCATGAGTCCTGACTTGCTAAATTATTGAATTCTTAATTGTTGTTTATGAGGACTTGGTTGGAAATCTTTAACTGAGCAGTAATCGTTGAGAGTGTGTATTGATTTAATTGTGTTAAGTAGAAATTGAATATGTTTGGTTACAGTTGGATCTCACTTGCCGGGATAGTTTATTATATTATCTTGTTTCCTTGCCGGGATAGTTAAATATAACATCTTTCTCCCTCGTCGGGATTATTTCGTGTATTGTGTTGAAAGAAATGGGATCGTGTGGCACGCCAACCACGAGATATTATAAAATGGGAGCGAGTGGTACGCCTACCACGTGATATAATAAAAAGGGGAGCGAGTGGTACGCCTACCACATGATATTATGAAATGGGAGCCAGTGGTACGACCACCACGTGATATTATGAATTGGGAGCGAGTGGTATGCCTACCACATGATATTATGAAATGGGATCGAGTGGTACGCCTACCACATGATATTATGAAATGGGATCGAGTGGTATGCCTACCACGTGATTTTATAGGAAATGGGGTCGAATTACACGCCTCCAACGAGAGGAAATTGAAACAAGTGAAAGTGGTTTATTTTCCATTATTCTGTATTAGAAGAAATCATATGTAGTTTCTTTTGTTATTCCCGATACTCCATTTTATCTGCTACCCCATAAGCATGTTCCCCTCCCAATTTTAATTTTTTGCTTTCCGCTATTATTTTGTTGTACTTGTATATATATCTGTACATGTTTATCTGACAGTCTGGTCTAGCCTCATCACTACTTCGTCGGGGTTAGGCCAGGAACTTACCAACACATGGAGTCAGTTATGCTGATGCTACACTCTATGCATATTTTTTCATAGATTTAGGTGTTGGAGCATCATTTGAATAGCAATAGCATTCTGGGAGCGAGCTTTCAATCCAGGGACACTCGAGGTAGCCTTGCTGACGTCCGTAGGCCCAGAGTCCATTCTATTTTATTCAATTTGTTATCATTTGTACCGAGGCAAACAATTATATTTCATTCAAACCTTGTATTTAGTATTCTCTAGACGTTCGTGAGTATTGTGACACCGGTCTTAGGTAAAGAGTTTTGTGAAAACTTCCGTATTTATTTTAGTTTAATTATATTTGAGACTTCCGCGTTTTCATATTTATGTTTTATTTTTCATTAAATGGATGATAATTGCTAAAAGAAGTAAATTGAGTTGGCTTGAATAACTCCTATTAGTAGGCGCTATCACTACTCCCGAGGGTGGGAAATCCGGGTCGTGACAAGTTGGTATCAAAGCACTAGGTTACATAAGTCTCACAACTCACGAACAAACTCGGTAGAGTCTGAAGAATCTGTACGGAGATGTCCGTATTTATATCCTTGAGGCTACAGAGTTAGGAAAGTTTCACATTGGTTATTTGTTGTCGTGCGGTTATATTTCTCAAGTACCGACTGAATTTCTACTTTGTTCTTCCGTAGATGGCGAGAACACGGACTTCTTTATCTACCGCTCAACAGTTCGAGTCCTCAGTAGCAACTCCAGTGGCAGAGCCTCAGGTTGATTTGGAGGAGGAGGTTCCAGCCCCAGCACTCCCGGTGGGCGTAGCTCAGGTCCCAGAGAGGTTTATTGCCATCCCAGTTCTTCAGGACGATCTAGTCCGATTGATAGGCTTCGAACAGTTCCGTCCAGGCAGAAGAGTCATGCAGATCGTAAGGCTCAAGACATGGCTTTCATGGTTGGTGAGAAGGTATTTCTCTGAGTGTCACCTATGAAGGGCGTGATAAAATTTGGGAAGAAGGGAAAGCTTAGTCCTAGGTTCATTAGTCCGTTTGAGATTCTCTATCATATGGGAGAGGTGGCTTATAGACTTGCCTTGCCACCTAGCTTGTCAGCCATGCATTCAATGTTTCATGTGTCCATGCTTCAATGGTATAACGGTGATCCAACCCATGTGTTAGATTTCAGCACTGTCCAATTGGACAAGGATCTCTCTAATGAGGAGGAGCTGGTAGCTATTCTGGACCGACAGGTTCGATAGTTGAGGTCTAAGAGTTTTCCTTCAATGCATTTTCAGTGGAGAGGTAAGACTCCTGAGGAATCGACCTGGGAGTCTGAATTTGATATGTGAAGCCGTTATCCCCATCTATTTCGTGACTTAGACACTTCTTTCTTTTGTCCGTTCGAGGACTTTTGCCTTATCATATTTATGTTTTGTTTTTTATTAAATGGACGATAATTGCTAAAAGAAGTAAATTGAGTTGGCTTGCCTAGCTCGTATTAGTAGGCACCATCATGACTCCACAGGGTTAGAAATCCGTGTCGTGATATCCGAAGGTTGGAAAACGTTTTAATGATGTTATCGGATATGTGGGATGTTTGGTTGGGCTCCCGAGGGCCTCTGGTATGTTTCGGGTGGGCTACGAGTCCTTTTCCTCCTATTTTGAACTATTGATACCTGTCAGTTGGTTTCACTCTTTGTGTTCACGTCTGCTCCTTCGTGTTCACGAAAAGTAATCTTGGAGGAGGAATTTGATGTTCTATGCGTTCGCGGTTAACTTCTCGTGTTCACAAAGGTTTGCTTTCTCCTTCTTCGCATTCACATACAATCCTTCGCGTTCACATAGCATAATTAGGAACTGGGGGCCCGGTGGCTATTTCTTCTTCGCGTTCACATCACAGCCTCCGTATTCGTGTAAGCCTCTATTATTTACTCTCCGTGTTTGCGTCCCGTATCTTGCATTCGCGATGTCTTTTCTTGGTAGCTTAAGTTTTTCTTTTTTGAAAATTCAATTGTCCTTCCGCGTTTGCGATGCATAAAATCTGGGCGGACAAAATATAATTTCCAAATCGAAGGTTACACTATTTTCACCATAACTTGACTTGTGGAGCTTGGTTTTGAGAGCTTCCTTGAGGGATTTTTACACAAATTAATTAGGTAAGTGTTCTTAACCTAGAATTAATTATATTCCATGAATCTGTCTTTATTTTTATTATTTAATTTGTAATCTGGATTAAGTAAAAAGTTGGTTTTTGAAGAAAATTCTTAAAATGAAAAATCGTGATTTGAGGGGACAAATGGTATCAGATTTGAATAAATATTGTATGATTGAACTTATACTGGAATGTGTATTCAGATTTTGTAAGGTTTGTCGGGTTCCAAGGCGGGGGCTAGGGGGTCAACCTTTGGACCGATTTTTAGATTTTGTTAATAATTGAAACTTTATGATTTAGAATTGTTCCTTATGTGTTTTATTTGTGTTTGAAGTTAATTTGGTTAGATTTGAGCTGTTCGGAGACTTTTTACCCGAGAAGTGCATTTTTGAGTATCGGTTTGTCGTCTTTGAGGTAAGTATGCACGAGGTGACGAGTACATGCTCGGACTTATTTTTGGGAAAATTGGCCTTTTAGGGTTCTTAGGTCCTTATATTCACTGTGCATGAATGTGTACTTGATATGCTTGAGTTTTTCACTTACTAGTTTCACATCTACATGATCTAATTGGAATTAATTGCTCACGATTCATTCTTATTGCATATTTGACTCTTATTTTGCTTAATTGTAGATTTTTACCTCTTCCATTGTCATTCTATCTTTGATAACTGCTTATTTTTATTGGAAATCATTATTATCTCTCCTATAATTGTTTAGTCTTGATTGAGGTGATGATTATCTTCCCGCTGCTCATTCTTAATGGAAATTATTGTATATTCTTCGTAAATTGCTCAACCTTAAGAGAAGTTTAGATAATCTATGTTTATGGACATTTCCTTTATCATAAATTATTTGATTCGTTTTAGCTTCCTTGTTGTTAAATTACATATTGTGGGATCATTGATTCATATTAATTCTTCCATGTTGAGTTTTTGTTATCACGCTTAGTATTCTCTATTGTGGTTATTCCTTGTGAGCTATTTTTACCGTCTCCTTGTGATCGAAAGTTCTTGAGTTGATTTACTTGTCATATTCTTGTATATATTGTCATTGTTTTTGTTGTACAAGTTGTGGTGGTGCATGAGGTTTTTGTTGTGTAGTTGTTGATACTATGATGCACGAGGTTTCTGCCGTCCAGCTGTTGTTATGGGGTTGCATGAGGTTTCTTCCATGCTACTGCTACTATTGATGTATTGCACATGCGGCGTGACAATATATATATATATATATATATATATATATATATATATATATATATATATATATATATATATATATATGTGTGTGTGTGTGTGTGTGTGTGTGCGCTTATATGTGGGTTGTGCATATGGGAAGACAGGGTGGAAACATTATGATGTACGTATGACGAAACAAGGCGGGCACTCATTATGTTATTATTTGCACACGTGGCGAGACAAGGTGAGATATGTCAGGGATTGATTGTGATGATTATGATGGCCTAGGGGCATTGTTTTTGCTTAATATTGTGTTGTGTTACGCTTACCTGTATGAGCTTTATCTCGTGGAAGTCTTGAGAAATAGCTTACATGTTTTCTGCTTGTTTCCTTACGCTTATTAGCTGCTAGGAACTATGTTAAAGCAGTTGCACAATCATACCCGTAGTTGAACACTCCTATTGAATGTGAAGTCCTCCTAATTTTCCTGAGTATAGATCTATACCTTCGTTTACTTGTTATATATGTGAGAGTGGCTCTATTTAGCAAGTGATTTGTGTCACGCCCCAAATCGAGGGACATGACCGGCGCCTGACCGGGTTGCCCCAGTCAAGCGGAACCTGGGTGCCTTTCATTCCCACGCGTTACCCCTGTGATGACTGTTTCTCATTAACCAAATATATTACTAATCATAATTGATTTCACATTAAACAAATAAAACGATACGAGTGATTCATTAACAAGATTTCAATTTTTACAACGCCCGACATAACACAATATATATACATAAGACTGGAGTCCCACAGTTTACATGTCTACGGAGCCTCTAGGATACAAAAAGAGAAATACAATACTTGCCGGTAACAAGGCTCCGGCTATACCTTACAAAACCAAAATGAAATCTAAACCGAGTGGCATGAACCACACAAGGCCCCGAGGAAGAAAGGGGCTCACCAAAAACGGGCGGTGGAGGATGAAGGATACTACTGCCGATGAGCTGAAGTGCCTGCTACTGATCCACCTACAATCATGACACGAATGTAGCGCCCCGGCAAAAGGGACGTCAGTACACTTGAATTGTACTGGTATGTATGGACAAACTTTGTCCCAAGTAAACTCAAGCCATTAAATTACATCAACAAATAATTAAGCCAGCCAACCATGTTTCCACATTTTCCTTATTTCAAATAATTCTCACACAAAGCACTTTCTACGATCAACCAATTTAACAATAACCAATCAATCACGTAAAGTACAAATAGTCAAACAAAGGGGCAATCAGTGCCCCACAGAGGTTGCAAACTCTCCTGCTGTCTCCTTTCACAATTTCACATTATTGATTTTTGTATCAATTTTCAATGGCGATTTCGATCGCTTTCCACCCTTATTGCCCCTGACCACCCTTATTACCTCGGCCACCCTTATCACCCCAACCCACACCTTATTTCACCACGTTGCGGCGCGCAACACGACCCCGCCTTACAGTTGAAAACACAACAATTTCAAACAACAGATAAGGTACTACACACAATTTTCAACAAGTTCAAATAAGCAACTTACACATTGATTCATGTTCTCAATTTCTTCTCAATTCAATATCACAACCATGTTACAATATTTCCACAATTCAAGTGTTTCATCTCTTTCCACAATAAACCAATTCTCAAGTGTTTCGTTTGTTTTCCACAAGGTGCCATATAGGCCATCATAGTCATTATTCACAATTCTTTTGCCAATTTAAACTCTCATTTTACATCACTCATAACTCAACAACTAACTTTGAATATCCAACAACAACATCAAGAATTTCACACAATTTGTCAATTTAACACGAAACAAACAAACTTATCACGTATAGGCGATTTCATAAGAATCAAAATTAGCCATACATACCTGGTGATGAGTTTTCTTCCGATAACTTCCTACTTTATGCTTACCCACGCTATCTTACTCTTGCCAACCTTGTTCTTGAAGACTCTTACTTCTACTCACTTCTTTTTACTAAAAATCAAGTTCAATAATCATGCATGAGTGTAAAAATTCTACTTTTAAAAGCTATTATATGAAAACCTCTCTTTACCCAATTAAAACTGAAAATCAAGAAAATAGTTAGGGTTTTTACCTTGAAAAGATTGGGGATGTTGAATCTTTGCCCTAGAATCCCTTGGGATTAAGTAGTTGGAACAATCTTTGAAGATGAAAGATTTCTATCTCTAAAAACCCTCTCTTCTCTCTCTAATTTTGGTGAGATGATATGATAAAATGAAGAAGAAAGGTGTTATATTAAAGAAGAGATCGGGTCAAAATGTTACAAAAATCTGGGCCGGGGTCAAATATGCGGTGCACTATGCGACCGCAGAATCAACATGCGGTCCGCATAGTGACCGCAGAATTGCCCCAAATTTTACACAGGTTCTGTTAAGGAATGCGGTCACTATGCGGACCGCATGTTGATTCCGCGGTCGCAAAGTGCACCGCAGATTTGACATGCGATCGCATATCGACCGCACTTTTGACACGATTTTTGGGAAACTCTCTGGAACGTTTTGCGGCAAGAATGCGGTCCGCATGTCAGGTTTGCGGTCGCATTCTTGACCGCATATTTGACATTTTTCGGAAAAATTAATTCTCTACATTTTTGAAACTTAAATCACTACCAAGGGTCCGAACCGCGGCGAGCAAGCTCGCCGCGAAGAATTCTACGCATTCCTAACACATTATTCGGACCATGACACCACAACTACTAGGTTTTATGCACAAAAATTTTACGGGGCCTTACATCCTCCCCCCCTAAGATCATTCGTCCTCGAATGAGGATTTTGAAATAAATGAGTTTTGAAAGACATGGTATGCAAGCTATCAAGATTTTGACTAACTCTTATATTTTAGAAAAATTTCGCCAGAGTTTCCTTTGTATTATGGACATATCCACCTGTCAGAGGGCCCCCGAAACACATTACCAAACAACAATATACAACTACAACACTTTTCACAACTGGTATACACTTTCTTACCTCAACGAATGCACATAAACTAGTCACTTCAATGAATTTTCACCTTATTTAACCATTTTAACACACCATGTACACTTAACAAACCATTACCAATCTAAGCTTACTATTAGTTGTTTATTTAACATGCGAATATTTATAAGGATTTCATTTATCAAGAAAGGTTCAAGTGACCCAAGGTAACAACACAATTAACTCATTACAAACTGAAGGGAACTTTACTAATACTAAGAGGGAAACAACTTAGACAAGATGACAGTTACTAAGAGTAGGAGGGTCACCTAATTTCTTCTAGGCTTGATCGAACAAATGGGGATACTTTTCCTTCATCTCTTTTTCCGCTTCCCATGTGGCCTTCTCAACTTGTTGACTTCGCCACAATACTTTAACAGAGGCGACTTCCTTATTTCTCAACTTACGGACTTGCCTATCAAGAATGGCAACTGGAACTTCTTCATATGACAAATTTTCATTAACCTCTATAGCTTCGACTGGCATGATGGTGGATGGATCTCCAATCACTTTCTTCAACATGGACACGTGGAATACCGGGTGCACTGATGACATCTCGGGAGGCAACTCTAGTCTATAAGCAACTTGACCAATCCTTTGAACGATCCGATATGGCCCGACATACCTAGGACTCAATTTCCCTTTCTTTCCGAATCGCATGACTCCCTTCATAGGAGATACCCTCAAGAACACCCAATCATCGACTTGAAACTCCAAATCCCTTCGACGAACGTCCGCATAGGACTTTTGACGACTCTGTGCTGTTTTCATTCTCTCCTGAATAACCTTGACCTTTTCCATAGCTTCGTACACCATATCTGGCCCTAGCAATTCCGCTTCACCTACCTCAAACCACCCGATTGGCGATCTACATCTTCTCCCGTACAATGCCTTAAACGGGGCCATTTGAATGCTAGCATGATAGCTGTTATTGTAAGAAAATTCTATCAGTGGCAAGTGTTCATCCCAATTACCTTTAAAATCTAAGACACAAGCCCGCAACATATCTTCGAGCGTCTGAATGGTCCGCTCGGCCTGTCCATCGGTCTGTGGATGGAAAGCTGTGCTGAGATTCACCTGAGTTCCCAAACCTTGCTGAAACTTCTTCCAAAAGTTAGCGGTGAACTGAGCCCCGCGATCTGAGATGATGGAAAGTGGAGTGCCATGAAGTCTTACTATCTCTTTGATGTACAATCTTGCATATTGCTCCGCAGTATCAGTGGACTTGACTGGCAGGAAGTGAGCTGATTTGGTGAGTCGATCCACTATCACCCATATTGAGTCAAACTTACGCTGAGTGCGAGGTAACCCTACCACGAAATCCATATTGATCATCTCCCATTTCCACCTTGGTATTTCTATAAGTTGAGTTAATCCTCCAGGCCGTTGATGCTCGGCCTTCACTTGTTGACAGTTCGGACATTTAGCTACAAAGCTTGCTACATCTCTTTTCATACCGTTCCACCAATAAATCTCCTTAAGGTCATGATACATTTTCGTTGAACCAGGGTGCACAGAATACCTGGAAGTATGAGCCTCTGCCATCACTCTTTCCCGAAGCTCGTCCACATCCGGAACACATAGCCTATCTTGACACCGCAATACACCATCTTCGCTGCCGAGTACAAATGTTGAGGTCTTGTCATTCATGACTGCTTCCTTCACCCGAACCAATGCTGGATCTATGAACTGTTTTTCCTTGATTTCCGCGACCAATGATGATTCTGCTCCATTATGCACCAAGATATCCCCCTCGTCTGACGCCGAAATACGAACCCCCAAGCTGGCTAATTGGTAGACCTCTCGAGCCAGGGGTCTCCGATCCACACCCAAATGAGCCAAACTACCCATGGATTTCCGACTAAGAGCGTCGGCTACCACATTTGCCTTCCCTGGATGGTACAATATGTTCATATCATAGTCCTTGAGCAATTCTAACCACCGTCGCTGTCTCAGATTTAGCTCCTTCTGCTTGAACAAATACTGGAGGCTCTTGTGGTCCGAAAACACATCTACATGAACTCCATAAAGATAGTGCCGCCATATTTTCAAAGCAAACACAACAGCTGCAAGCTCCAA
The DNA here is from genome assembly GCA_032618575.1 of Nicotiana noctiflora. Classification (NCBI taxonomy): domain Eukaryota; kingdom Viridiplantae; phylum Streptophyta; class Magnoliopsida; order Solanales; family Solanaceae; genus Nicotiana; species Nicotiana noctiflora. The sequence goes on from JASVEL010014100.1 coordinate 61,088, forward strand.
ATCATGCGTCGGATAATTCTTCTCGTGATTCTTGAGTTGCTTGGAAGCGTAAGATATGACTTTCCCGTGCTGCATCAATACACATCCCAAACCAACCCTGGAGGCATCACAATAAACCACAAATCCCTCTGTGCCTTCTGGCAAGGCCAGTACTGGTGCCGAGGTCAATCTTGACTTCAATTCTTGGAAACTTTTCTCACATGCTTCGGACCACTGGAACTTAACTGCTTCTGCGTCAATTTAGTCAATGGGGAGGCGAGGGTTGAGAATCCCTCTACAAACCTCCGATAGTACCCTGCCAGACCCAAAAAGCTGCGAATCTCTGTCGGGGTCGTGGGTCTAGGCCAATCTTTCACTGCCGCAATCTTCTGAGGATCCACCATAATTCCCTCACCGGAAATAACATGCCCTAGAAAAGCTACGGACTCCAACCAAAACTCACATTTTGAGAACTTGGCATACAATTGATGCTGAAGAAGGGTCTGCAATGCTGCTCTGAGGTGAACGGCATGATCTTCCCTGCTCCGAGAGTAGATGAGAATATCGTCAATGAATACAATCACAAAGGAATCTAGGAATGGCTTGAAAACCCGATTCATAAGGTCCATGAAAGCTGCTGGGGCATTGGTTAGCCCAAAAGACATGACCAAAAACTCGAAGTGACCATAACGAGTTCGAACCATGACACCACAGCTACTAGGTTTTCAACTGGTGGTACCCAGACCGTAAATCAATCTTTGAGAAGAACTTCGCTCCCCGCAATTGGTCAAATAGATCATCCACTCGAGGCAAAGGATATTTATTCTTGATGGTGACTTTGTTGAGCTGCCGATAATCAATACACATTCGAAGTGACCCATCCTTCTTTCTGACAAGGAGAACCGGAGCACCCCATGGTGATACACTCGGTCGTATGAACCCTTTTTCTAATAAATCCCTCAGCTGCTCCTTTAACTCCCTTAACTCTGCTGGCGCCATTCTGTAAGGTGGAATGGATATTGGTTGAGTATCTGGCAATACATCAATTCCGAAATCAATCTCCCTATCCGGCGGGATGCCTGGAAGCTCATCTGGAAACACTTCAGGAAATTCGTTCACAATTGGCACGGACTCGAGGGTAGGCACATCTGAGGTGGTGTTCGTTACCCGAACCAGGTGATAGATACACCCTTTCTTAATCATCTTCGAAGCCTTAAGGTAGGAAATAAACCTACCCCTTGGCACCACACCATTTCCTCTCCATTCAATAACTGGCTCGTTAGGGAACTCGAGCCTCATAACTCTCGTCCGACAGTCAAGTTTGGCAAAGCACGAATAGAGCCAATCCATCCCCATAATTACATCAAAATCTACCATCCCAAGCTCAATAAGATCGGCCGTGGTATCACGACCACCCACCGTAACAACACAATTCCTATAGACTCGTGAGGCTGTAATAGAATCACCAATAGGAGTCGACACAGAGAACGGCTCATGAAGTTGTTCGGGTTCTATCCCAAAACTTGAAGCAATGAATGGAGTAACATAAGACAAGGAGGACCCTGGATCAACAAGGGCATAGCAATCAATAGTCTGAACAGACATGATACCTGTAACAACATCTGGAGAAGCCTCGGCATTCTGGCGGTCACTCAATGCATAGAATCGGCTAGGTCCACCCCTACCCTGAGCTCCACCCCTAGCCGCACCACGCCCTGCTGCTGCTGGAGTACGCGCTGATGATGTAGCAGCTGAAGAACCGGATGACTGAGCAGATCCCCTACCTATGCCCTGACGGGGTGCACGGCAGTCCGGCTGAATGTGACCTCTCACCCCGCACCCGAAGCACACCGGGATGTCAAGGTAGCAAGTTTCTGTATGAAATCTCCCACACTTGGGGCATGTAGGTCTCCCCCGCTGCTGGGATCTCACCCCAGGATGACCAGACTGACGAGACCTCCTGCCGTCTGAACCAGGTCTCGAGTAACTGCCCTGCTGATGACCGTGCACGGATGGCGGTGCACTCGCGGAGGAGCGAGCATATGACCGGGATGGCCCTAATGACCCCCTCCCCGGAAGTGATCTCCCCGAACGACCCATTGACCGGGCCTCGCTCGCTACTTTCTCTTCTCGCACGAATCTTCAATTTCTCGGCCTCCGTGGCCCGAGCAAACCCCACAATCCTCCCATAGTTCATGTCCGAGTGCAAAGCTGCCGTGGCGGCCTCATTCACCACCAAAGGGCTAAGGCCCCGAACAAACCGTCGAACCCGGGCATCCATGGTCGACACTAAATGAGGAGCATACTTGGACAACCTTACAAACTCCATGTGATACTCCCAAACACTCATATTGCCCTACTTGAGGAGCTCGAACTCCGTGGCACGTGCTGCCATCACCTCGGCAGGCAAGAAGTGGTCCATAAATGCATCTACGAACTCATCCCATCTGGCCGGAGGGCTCCCGTCCTCACGGGAATCCTCCCACGTTTCGAACCATGAACGTGCCGCTCCCTTCAGCCTGTAAGAGGCCAACTCTACCCCCTCTATATCTGTAGGCTTCATCACTCTGAGGGTCTTGTATATCTCATCAAGGAATTCCTGTGGGTCAGCCTCTGGATCGGTGCCTGAAAATTCTGGAGGGGCCAATCGCAAGAACTGGTGGACTCTGGAGCCAAAGGAATCTCCCTGTCCGCTGGAGGATGCAGGGGCATCATGGGATCTCTGGGCCTGTGCGGCCACTAGCTGTGTTAACATATGGATGGCTCCCCTAAGTTCTTCATTAGAGATACCAGAGCCCGAAGCGGGAACCGTATCTGAGTCAGGAACACCGGCAGGAGGAATGGTGGCATCCTCTGCCGCGTCTGGAATAGGGACACTTGGGTTTTGAACAGATGGGCCAGGCAAATTCGGGACCGGTGGGTCATTCTCTCCCACGGCATCGGGTACATGATTAACAGCTGCACTTGGGCCGGCATTGGCCCCTAAGGCCGAGTCTAGCCTTCTTCTTAGGTGCCATATTCTGAAAATTTGGGAACAAGGCACGAATTAGACACGGATATCTCCACATTGCACTTTACCGCACGATATAGATTATCAAAGAAGTAGGTAAATTCCTAAATGCCCGTGTAGCCCCCTACTTATATGATGTGGTCGACAACACACCTATAAGAAGGGCACTACTAGACACGGCTCCGAGACATCCTAGGACACTTTAAAACCTTAAGCTCTGATACCAAGTTTGTCACGCCCCAAATCGAGGGACATGACCGGCGCCTGACCGGGTTGCCCCAGTCAAGCGGACCTGGGTGCCTTTCATTCCCACGCGTTACCCCTGTGATGACCGTTTCTCATTAACCAAATATATTACTAATCATAATTGATTTCACATTAAACAAATAAAACGATACGAGTGATTCATTAACAAGATTTCAATTTTTACAACGCCCGACATAACACAATATATATACATAAGACCGGAGTCCCACAGTTTACATGTCTACAGAGCCTCTAGGATACAAAAAGAGAAATACAATACTTGCCGGTAACAAGGCTCCGACTATACCTTACAAAACCAAAATGAAATCTAAACCGAGTGGCATGAACCACACAAGGCCCCCGAGGAAGAAAGGGGCTCACCAAAAACGGGCAGTGGAGGATGAAAGATACTACTACCGATGAGCTGAAGTGCCTGCTACCGATCCACCTACAATCATGACACGAATGTAGCGCCCCCGGCAAAAGGGACGTCAGTACACTTGAATTGTACTGGTATGTATGGACAAACTTTGTCCCAAGTAAACTCAAGCCATTAAATTACATCAACAATTAATTAAGCCAACCAACCATGTTTCCACATTTTCCTTATTTCAAATAATTCTCACACAAAGCACTTTCTACGATCAACCAATTTAACAATAACCAATCAATCACGTAAAGCACAAATAGTCAAACAAAGGGGCAATCAGTGCCCCACAGGTTGCAAACTCTCCTGCTGTCTCCTTTCACAATTTCACATTATTGATTTTTGTATCAATTTTCAATAGCGATTTCGATCGCTTTCCATCCTTATTGCCCCCGACCACCCTTATTACCTCGGCCACCCTTATCACCCCAACCCACACCTTATTTCACCACGTTGCGGCGCGCAACACGACCCCGCCTTACAGTTGAAAACACAACAATTTCAAACAAGCAGATAAGGTACTACACACAATTTCAACAAGTTCAAATAAGCAACTTACACATTGATTCATGTTCTCAATTTCTTCTCAATTCAATATCACAACCATGTTACAATATTTCCACAATTCAAGTGTTTCATCTCTTTCCACAATAAACCAATTCTCAAGTGTTTCGTTTGTTTTCCACAAGGTGCCATATAGGCCATCATAGTCATTATTCACAATTCTTTTGCCAATTTAAACTCTCATTTTACATCACTCATAACTCAACAACTAACTTTGAATATCCAACAACAACATCAAGAATTTCACACAATTTGTCAATTTAACACGAAACAAACAAACTTCACACGTATAGGCGATTTCACAAGAATCAAAATTAGCCATACATACCTGGTGATGAGTTTTCTTCCGATAACTTCCTACTTTATGCTTACCCACGCTATCTTGCTCTTGCCAACCTTGTTCTTGAAGACTCTTACTTCTACTCACTTCTTTTTACTAAAAATCAAGTTCAATAATCATGCATGAGTGTAAAAATTCTACTTTTAAAAGCTATTATATGAAAACCTCTCTTTACCCAATTAAAACTGAAAATCAAGAAAATAGTTAGGGTTTTTACCTTGAAAAGATTGGGGATGTTGAATCTTTGCCCTAGAATCCCTTGGGATTAAGTAGTTGGAACAATCTTTGAAGATGAAAGATTTCTCTCTCTAAAAACCCTCTCTTCTCTCTCTAATTTTGGTGAGATGATATGATAAAATGAAGAAGAAAGGTGTTATATTAAAGAAGAGATCGGGTCAAAATGTTACAAAAATCTGGGCCGGGGTCAAATATGCGGTCACTATGCGACCGCAGAATCCACATGCGGTCCGCAAAGTGACCGCAAAAATGGCCTCAAAGTTATGCAGGTTCTGTTAAGGAATGCGGTCACTATGCGGACCGCATGTTGATTCTGCGGTCGCAAAAGTGCACCGCGGATTTGACATGCGATCGCATATCGACCGCACTTTTGACACGATTTTGGGCAACTCTCTGGAACGATTTGCGGCAAGAATGCGGTCCGCATGTCAGGTTTGCGGTCGCATTCTTGACCGCATATTTGACATTTTTCGGAAAAATTAATTCTCTACATTTTTGAAACTTAAATCACTACCAAGGGTTCGAACCGCGGCGAGCAAGCTCGCCGCGAAGAATTCTACGCATTCCTAACACATTATTCGGACCATGACACCACAGCTACTAGGTTTTATGCACAAAAATTTTACGGGGCCTTACAATTTGTCAGCATGACCATGAGGTTGATGGAGACACAGGATGCCAAGTGTTATATTTCAGGTACATGGGACATCGTGCGCTGTACTTTGTCCGTGATTCAGTACTTTATGGAAATTGTTGGATGGGACTTGATGTGAACATTATCGTAGGACCTGAGATATTACTTACCTTCACAGTAGTGTGAATTTAGGATTTGGGTTTGTGTCTTTGCTCGCTCTACGTCATTATTTTGGTATTTTCGCTGTTAATTGTTGTTTTCTTCCCTTATTATGTTTATAGTATTGTTAGCCATTTCTTGTAGTCTTTATATATACATCATGTTCTATTGTTCCTTTATTTGTACTATTTGTTGGACCGATATGTGTCTTGACTGTTCCTCATTACTACTCCACCGAGGTTAGTCTTGATACTTATTGGGCACCGTTGTGGTGTGCCTATGCTACTCTTCTGCACATTTTTGTTGTGCAGATCAAGATACTTCCCCTCAGTATTATCATCCTTGACGCAAGGCGCTTCTGTAGAGACTTCGAGGTATATCTATCGTGTTCGCTGAGCGAAGAGTCCTTTTTTGTCTTTCTGTAATAGTTTAGCCGTTTAGTAGTTTTCCTTTTGTTAGACATTTCTAGATTTAGAGCTTCTTATGTATCTGTTAGGTTGTGATTCATGAGGTTCCGGATTTTGGGAGTGTTAGGTTGAGATTTTGTACTATATGTGCCAGGCGGCATCTTAAACATTGTTTTATTTTACTATTTTGGTTTTTAAATTATTTCTTTCGCAACTGTTGTTTATATTCTGCATTGTTAGGCTTACCTAGTCACAGAGACTAGGTGTCATCACGATGGTCCACGGAGGATGAATCGAGATCGTGACAAGTTGGTATCAGAGCTCTAGGTTCGTAGGAGTAATGAATCACAAGCCGGTTTTTAAGAGTCTCGCAGATCGGTACAGAGGCTTTGTACTTATCTACGAGAGGCTTTGTAACCGTTATGAAAATTCTATTTTATTTGATTTCCTTGTCGTGCGAGATTTTTGACATCACAACCCTAAACCTCTATCTTCCATTCTCTCATAGATGGCGCGAACACGTGCTGCCAGAGATGATCAGGCACATGTGCCCCTACTAGAACTATCAGAGGTCGGGGCTGGGGTAGGAGTTGAGGACGCGCACGTAGTGCAACTAGAGCACCCGCACGAGCTGTCACCGAGGTAGCACTAGCAGTTTCGGCTGGAGTCCAGGCACCTGATGTGCCTACTACTATTAGTACTCTAGCTCTTCAGGAGACTCTTGCACAGTTCATGAGCATGTACACCACTTTGGCTCAGGCAGGGTTGCTTCCCCTTGCTGCAGCCACATCTTAGACTGGAGGAGTAGCATAGACTTCCGTCGCCCGCACTCTTGAGCAGCGAGTGCACGTCGATAGTCCCTAAAGATTATTCTTGTACAGCCTACAATACCAGGCCAGCCCGAGAATGGGCCAGCGGCTTTATATGATGAGTAATAGAGACTTGAGAGGTTCAAGAAGTATGATCCTTTTGTATTAAGTGGGTAGCAATAGATGATGCCTTGGGATTTCTAGAGGATTGTCATCATATCTTCCGTACTATAGCTATATGTGGATCGAGTGGGGTTTCTTTCACAGCCTTCCAGCTTCGAGGATATGCCTATGAGTGGTGGCGCACCTATGAGTTACACAGTCCAGGTGAAGCAGCTTCACTGACTTGGAACAAGTTTTCAGATATGTTCCTGAGAAAGTTTGTCCCTCAAAGCCTCAGTGATGCATGGCGTGCAGTGTTTGAGCATTTACACAAGGGTACTATGACTGTCTCATAGTGTTGTTCGTTATGCCAGCTTGGCTAGACATGCCCCAGCCTTGGTTTCTACTATTCGCAAGAGGATTTGCTGGTTTATTGAGAGGCTTATTCCCAGCATCAGGTATATCATGGATCGTGAGTTGGAGATAGATATTTCTTATCAATAGGTGGTGAGCATTGCTAGGAGGATAGAAGGTATGGATTCTAGGGAGAGAGAGGACATGCGGGCCATGAGAGAGAGGGAAGATGAGATCAAGAGAGAGATTTTAAGGAGGCAAGGAGGCCTACTAGACTGGGGAGATTTGATGGTCCTTATTTTGGTGGCAGGGTGCGACATGGTAGAGGTTTTGTGGGTCAACCAGTTCAGTTCGTGCTTCAGGCATTGCATGGTGACTCAGGTTTTCAAGGGTCTTGGGGTACCCGTACCGCACAGTTCCCACAGCCTCATCAGCGGATATGGTACTTTGAGTATGGAGATACTAGCCATATGGTAAAAGATTTTCCCAGAATTCAGGCTGATGTGTCACAGGGAAGCATTTAGGCATGTAGAGGGCGCTCAAAGGGAGGCCCGACTTATTGATGCATTTTATATAGTAGTTTTAAGGCTGCTTCGCCAGCTGAATGTCATTCAGGTATGATTTCAGTTTGTTACATAGTGGCACCATCCGTAGTTCATTACGGTTATGCTTATCAGGGTGAATTCCCCTATTTGTTGCTCCATTTATGGGTGTGTTTCATGAATTAGTACTCTGTTTATGTGATTACCCTATTGGGAGGTTCTGTGAATAATAGTCGTGTCTATCATCTGTGTCTATCCATTATCGAGAGCTATGAGACTAGTAGAAAATTCTTATTGTTCTTCTCCGTAGACTTGATATGATTTATGAGTATTGTTGGCTACAAGCCGTAATTTTTATGCTCCACTGGTGTAGGAGCTAGTACTTTGGTAAATTATAACGGAATTGATAGTGAGAGTTTCCAGCTGATTTGATGTGTAACCTACGTGAGATTTAGAGTTGAGGGCAAGACCATCGTTATTTCATGTGATTAGATGTGTTGAGACAAGGCTGTGTACCACGGCGATAGTTATATCAGTATGAGATCATTGTGATTCTTTTATATGTTTTAATTCTGTCTAGTTATATTGTGTTGTAAATTAGTTTTGATAGAAAAATTTGTGCTTGAGACTTGTTTGATAGTTCCTTTATGCGTTTTCTTTCCATATTTAGTTATTTTCGTGATGTGCTTCTTGAGTTCTAGCTGGTGGGGTGTGTGCTTGTTGAAATTAGTTGTGAATTGGTGATTCGGGTCACTGTTGTAGAGGTTTGAAACAGGTTCCTATCGAATTTGAGGCTTATAACTGGTGCATGATTTGATTTCGGGTAAGTATTGTGATTAGAAATGCATAGGCATATGCATGGTGTGTATGTTGTGTGGTTGTACTCAGTGGGTGTAGGCATAATTGGTTGTAGCTGGTTGAGACTGATATCGAGTATGGATTTAGCATCGAGCTCTTGGAAATGGATGAGAGGTGAGCATTTTGGCCCTAAGGCTTATTGGTATTGTTAGAAGGGAACTATTTCAGTTGAGATGCTGTTGTCAGGTTTATGTAGATTAGGGTGATATGGGATCAACCGCGGGTGAATGTTGGAAGTGTGCATTTAGTGACTAGAGGACTTTGAGGTGAATCTTGGCACGTTCGAGGACGAACGTTGGTTTTAAAAGGGGGATGATATAACGACCCAGCCAATCATTTTGAGCATTTAAGATCCATTCGGTAGCGTAAGGTCTGGAATAGATTCATAATACAAGTATCGACTTGTGTGCATGATTGAATTCAATTAACCGATGATTCAGAGTCAAATTAGAAGTTTTGGGAGTTTATGCGGTGGAATTTGACCGAAATTGGACTTTTGAGTAAACATCCCCTGGAATTGAATGTTGATGATTCCAATGATTTTTTATGATGATTTTGGACTTAGTAGCGCGTTCGTATTGTGTTTTGGAGGTTCATAGGTAATTTAGGGTTGAAATGCAGAAAGTTGAATTTTGACGTTTCCGGTTCGATAGTGAGATTTCAAACCTAGAGTCGGAATAAAATTATGGAAGTTGGAGTAGCTTCATAGTATTGAATGTGACGTGTGTGCAAAATTTCAGGCTATTCGGACAAGGTTTGATAGACTTTTTGACCGAAAGCATAAATTGAGAGTTTTTGGAGTTCTTAGGTTTGAATCCGATATTATATTGGTGTTTCATGTTCTTTGAGTCTTTTGAAGATTGAAAAAAGTTTGAATGATGTTATGTGATATGTTAGCATGTTTGGTTGAGGTACCGAGGGCCTCGGGTATGTCCCGGGTGGGCTACGGGTCCTTTTCCTCCTATTTTAAATTGTTGATATCTGTCAGCTGGATTCCTTCTTCGCATTCGTGGTACAGCCTCCACATTCTCGTAAGCCTCTATTCTTACTTTCCGTGTTTGCGTCTCATAGCTCGCATTTGTGATGGCTTTTCTTGGTAGCTTCAGTTGTCCTTCTTCGCGAACGCGATTTTCCTTCCGCGTTCGCGATGCACAAAATCTGGGCGGACAAAATATAATTTCCAAATGGAGGGTTACACCATTTTCATCGTAACATGACTTGTGCAGCTCGGTTTTGGGAGATTCCTTGAGAAATTTTCACACGAATTGATTGGGTAAGTATTTTTCACCTATAACTGATTAATCCATGACTTTTTGTCTTACTTTTTATCATTTAATTTGTAATCTGGGTTGAGTAAAATATTGGTTTTTGAAGAAAATTCTTAAAATAAAAAATTGTGATTTGAGGGGCCAAATGGTATCAGAATTATAAATTTTATATGGTTGAACTCATATTGGAATGTGTATTGAGATTTTGTAAAATTTATCGTGTTCCGAGGCGCGGGCTAGGGGGTCGACTTTTGGAGCGACTTTTAGATTTTGTTAATGATTGAAACTTTGTGAGCCGAAATAGTTCCTTATGTTTTATATTTGTGCTTGAAGTTAGTTTGGTTAGATTGAGCCTGTCTCGATTGTAGTTCGTGTATGCAAGGTGACGAATGCGTGCTCGGACTTATTTGTGAGAAAATTAACATTTAGAATTCTTAGGTACTTATATTCACTGTGCATGAATGTGTACTTGATATGCTTGAGTTTTCCACTTACTAGTTTCATCTCTACATGATCTTATTGGAATTAATTGCTTATGATTCATTCTTATTGCCTATTTGACTCTTATTTTGCTTAAACGAAGATTTTTACCTCTTCTATGTCATGATATCTTTGATAACTGCCCGTATTTATTGGAAATCATTATTATCTCTCCTGTAATTGTTTAGTATTGATTGAGGTAATGATTATCTTCATGCTGCTCATCCTTAATGGAAATTATTGTATATTTTTTATAATTTGCCCAAATCTTAAAAAACGTTTAGATAATCTATGTTTAGTGGACATTTCTTTATTTGGAATTATTCGATTCGTGTTAGGTTCGTTGAATTGAATATTGTGCGATTGTTGCTTCATATTAATTTCTCTCTTATTGAGTAGTTGTTATCACGCTTAGTATTCTCTATTGTGGTTATTCCTTGTGAGCTAGTTTTACCGTCTCCTTGTGATCGAAAGTTCTTGAGTTGATTTACTTTTTGTGTTCTTGTATAGATTGCCATTGTTGTTGTTGTACTTGTTGCAGTGGTGCATGACGTTTATGCCGTGCTATTGCTACTATTAATATATTGTACATGCGACATGACAATGCGGGGTATATATATATATATGTGTGTGTGTGTGTGTGTGTGTGTGTGTAGGTGGGTGTGGGTGGCACATGTAGCGAGAAAAGATGAGAACATTATGATGCATGTGCGGCAAAACAAGGTGGGCACTCATTATGTTATTATTTGCACACGTGGTAAGACAAAGTGGGCTATGTCAGGGATTGATTGTGATGGCTTGGGGGCATTCTTGTTGCTTAATATTGTGTTCTGTTACGCTTACTTATACGAGCTTTATCTCGTGGAAGTTGTGAGGAAACATCTTACGTGCTGTCTGTTCGTTTCCTTACGCATATTAGATGGTAGGAACTATGTTAAAGCACTTGCACAAGTAAACACATAGTTGAACATTCTTATTGGATGTGAAGTCTTCCTGATTTTGCTGAGTATAGATGTATACCCTCGTTTACTTGTTATATATGTGAGAGTGGCTCTATTTAGCAAGTGAGTTGTCACCATGACCATGAGGTTGATGGGAGCACATGATGCCAAGTGTTAGATTTCAGGTACATGGGACATTATGCGCTGTAATTTGTCCGAGATTTGGTACTTCGTGGCATTTATTGGATGAGACTTGACGTGAACATTGTCACAGGACCTAAGTTATTGCTTACCTTCACGGTAGTGTGAATTTAGGATTTGGGTTGGTGTTTTTGCTCGCTCTATGTCATTATTTTGGTATTTTCGCTGCTACTTGTCAATTTCTTCCCTTATTGTGATTGTAGTAATGTTAGCCATTTTGTGTAGTCTTTATATATATATCATGTTCCGCTGTTCCTTTATTGTACAGTTTATTGGACCGATAGGTGTCTTGACTGTTCCTCGTTACTACTTCACCGAGGTTAGTCTTGATACTTACTGGGCACCGTTGTGGTGTACTCATGCTACTCTTCTGCACATTTTTGTTGTGCAGATCCAGGTACTTCCGCTCAGTCTTATCATCCTTGAGGTGAGGCGCTTTGGTAGAGACTTTGAGATATATTTGTCGTGTCCGCAGACCGAGGAGTCCATTTCTATCTTTCTGTAATAGTTTAGCCCTTCAGTAGTTTTCTTTTATTAGACATTTCTGGAGTTAGAGCTTCTTATGTATCTCTTAGCTTGTGATTTCATTGGGTTCCGGATATTCGGAGTGTTTGATTGAGATTTTGTACTGTTATGTGCCAGGTGGCATCTTAAACACGATTTTATTTTAGTATTTTGATTTTTAAATTATTTCTTCTGTAGCTATTGTTTATATTCCGCATTGTTAAGCTTACCTAGCCGCAAAGACTAGGTGCTGTCACAATGGTTCACAGAGACAAACCGGGGTCGTGACATTAGTAATGCATAGAGCTAATGTTTGCATTATTTTTTCTAAGACCTCCTACCAAACGATCCCTTAGTGTGTGGATGAATCTGGTGACAGTGCCTAGAAAGGTAAAAATAATTTTTTAAACAAGAAATTATTTTCTTGATATTTGGTTATGAGAAATATTTTGCAATATTTTTTTTTTCATCGTGGAAAAAATAACGTCCCTTCTTTTAGAGCCGAAATCATTTTCTTTTCTACTATCTAAAATTTTAGCTTTGTACTATTACTTCGAACAACATTTAGATATTATTATTAAATTTTAATACCAAACAAATTTCACAATCATCTAATCTGCTAAAATTAATGTCAATCTTTAATACAACATTTTAAAAAGAAATTACTCTGCATGAAATATGTAGAATATTCTACGATATTTGATTGCAAGAGAAAAATATTTGCAAGCTTGATCTAACGTCTCTAAATTAAATAGTATTGATAAAATTCTAAATATTAAAAATTTATAATAATGGTTTAAGTGAAGGGAAGCCACTGTATTAATAAATTATATTTGAGTTATAAAATAAAATTTAAAAAACATGTGAGTTCCTAAAAATGATGATTATTGATCATATTTAGTTAACTCAATAAATAAAGAAACAGTAATAATAGAAGTCCTCGATCATCTTAGTTAATATATTCACCTTAAGTTTTGTCCCAGCTTTATATTTCATTACTGCAATTTTACAAGTTACCATGCTTTCTTTTTACTTAGAACACAAACTATGAGAATTTAAGAGATTTTTACTGAAATCATTTTGAAAAGTATACACTATTAAGTTTATTTTAGAAAAAAACAAATAGAGCCACTTAACTGACAAAGTCTTTTTTTTTCACAAGAAAAATGTAAATTATCTATTTTTAATCAATAAAGTAATATAAAAACTATAAAATAACCAAAGAAACAGAAATTAATTTTGAGGATTTGGCCAACTGGCTCTTTGCTGCCGAGAGGGGTGCTGAAACATTATCAAAAAGATTAAAGTCTTATATTCAATTAAAGAAATCGATTACATAGCATTAAGATACAAATTTGGACGACATATTTTGGATTCATGACAATTATTGTTGACATCCTATTACAAAATTATAAATTTTTAGTGACATTCATATTCCTAACCAATTCCTGTCTTTTCTATAGTTTGATCTATGAATACCTTGTTATATGTTATATATGATTGCTTTTTAGTAATTATTTAAGTCTTATGTTTTTTATTTTTGGCAAAATAATAAATTGCATGTTTACAAAAAATAAACATGTTAAACACTGATATTCTCATGTAATATACATAAATATAAACATAGTACTTATAAAAGTATAATAATGTCATTCAACTTGGCTTGTAACTACGGATTTGAATTTTGAATTGGTAGCTATATAGAAAACTATAAGAACATTTGTAACTGCATCTTGAGGTTGTTTATCATCACAAAAATGCCAAAATAATCTAAGAGTAGAAAGTTTACCTGAAATCGTTTTCCCCCCTTTTAACTACAATAAATAAATTGATCTCTTTAATAGGATATTAAATTTTGAGTCTCCTAGTTATTATCTTATTCCTTTTTCCTTTTTAACCTACAATTCTTTGGACGTTGTACTCTTTGTTAGTATGAAGAATCTTTATCTTTATATTATTAATAGCAGAGGAAAAAGTCCTCTCCTTAAGCCAAGTCGCAAACTAAAACAATGCCACATGACATAGTAAATTATTTAGTTTATAATTAGTTATAGTTAGTGGTTATTATTTTTAAAATTAATTATATATAAAAATCAAAAATAATAAAATACAATAAAAAACTATGCCACCATAAAAAGTTTTGATTCAAATTGTGGAGTAATTTCTTTCTAATATTCTGAATTCTATATATCTTCTCTATATTATTCAAAGGAGAGGATAAAACCTTCTCATTAAGCCAAGTGGTAGCTTAAAAAAAACCTTATGGAATAATTAATTAACAACAAAGAAATTATCTATTGAAAATTAACAAAGAAATTAACTACTAAAATATGGGTGAGGGTTGGTTTATGTTAGTTAATTTCTTTATTTTATTTTTTAAAATTACTTTCTTTTTTATTTTTTGAAATACAAAGTATATCTATTCATTAAAATTCAAATAATATTATTGAGAAAAATATACTAATATTTAGAACAAAAAATATATATTTTCAAGAGTAATAAAATATATATCTTCTATTATATTACAAAAGAATAGCAGACAAAAATATTGTACAAATAATATGCTAATAATCTATCTATATATTATTAAAAGCAAAAAAAAAGGCACCTCATTAGCCAAGTGGTATCCAAGAAAAAAGCCAAATGGAATAATTAGTTAATAACAAAAAAATTATTTATTGAAAATTAACAAAGAAATTAACTACTCAAACATCAGTGAGGTTTCTGTATATCGTATTGACAAATAAGACGACAATTGAAATTTATTAAAGCAATACAATCTAATAGGATCAAACAAACCTGATTATGATTTAATAAATATTTTATTAATATTGACCGCGCATCGCGCGAGTACGATTACTATTACTCATAAAAGAAGGGATTTCTTACTTCTTGTCTTCTTGTTAATTATTTTATTTTTTTGCAAAAAGTTAATTTATTTTTATTTACTATTTTATCCATTATAAAGTGCACAGTAACAAAGGACAAAAAAGGATACTGTGGCCTTTCTGTGACGACTCAATCCGACGTCTCATGGGTTACCACTCTGTTTCCCTATTTTCTGCTTCTTTATGCTTCATTATTAGTGTCTTGTGATCGAGTTGGCTTGGATTGATTGTAGAAGGAAATGAGACACTTGGTCTCTTTAAGGAAGGCTTAGTTTGGAAAAGTCAACCGGATGTTGACTTATATGTTAGGGGGCTCGTATGTGAATTTTGATGATTCGGTTAGCGTCGGGGATGATTTGCGACTTAGGAGCGTGATCGGAAGTGATTTTAGAGGTCCAATGTAGAATTAGGCTGGAATTGGCGAAGTTAGTAGTTTGGCGAATTCCGGTTGATAGGTGAGATTTTGACCCGAGAGTCGGAATGAAATTTCGAGAGCTGCAATAGCTTCGTTAGGTGATTTGGGATGTGTGTGCAAAATTTTAGGTTATTCGGAAGTGTTTTGGTTGAGTTTTTTATCGAATGCGTGTTTCGAAAGTTTTAGAAGAACATAGGCTTGAATCCGATGTAATTTGATGGTTTTGGTGTTGTTTGAGGTGCTTTAATGATTGGAACAAGTTTGAGTGATGTTATAGGATGCATTGATGCTTTTGGTTGAGGTCCCGGGGGCCTCAGGTGAGTTTCAGGTGCTCAATCAATCAATTTAGATCATAGAATTTATCAACAATCAATCCCAGTCGAAACTCTCTTCAATTTCTGCCAAAAAGCTCTCAAGGTGCTCAACAATGGACGAAAAATGGCTAAAAATCACGGATGAAATGCTTATAAACTTTCTGCCCAGACCTGGAAATCCTTCATCGCGTTCGCAACTACTGCCTTGCGAACGCGAAGCACAACATTTAATTTTCCAAACCCCGCGAATGCGATGCTCAGCCTTCCCCTCATACGCGAATGCGACCTTATTCATGTGAAAGTGAAGGCCAATCATCACTGGCCCTCTATTTCTAGGTGGCCAATCCACCTAAAAATTCATGAAAATTTAGTCTAAAATTGAAGAACTAGGGCTTGGAATTTTGGAATTTTAATTTGGGATTTGAAGGGTAATTTGGACTCCGATTTTGGTGTTCTTTATATTCATAGACTCGTGGAATGATAAGGAGCCTGTTGATGTAAGAATTTCTGAGTTTCGAAAAGTGGGCCCGGGGCTCGGGTTTTGGTAATTTCTGGATCTGTGCCCGTAATTGATTGTTTTTGCTTGGGCTTTGTTCCCTTAGCATATTGTGATGTATTCGCTCTGATTTTGGATAGATTCGACGCGCGTGGAGGCCGATTTGAGGAACAAAGGCGTCGCGAGCTAGGGATTTCGTCGGTTCGAGGTGAGTAATAATTATAAATGAAATTCTGAGGGTTTAAAACCCCGGATTTGCACATCATAGTACTGTATTGATAGACTTGCACGCCGGATAGTGAGCGTGGGGGTAGAGCGACGTTTGGGATTATGACTTGGTCTCTCCCGATTGATGAATTTTCTGCGTATTTGATTGAAACTACATATTATCATCATAATTTGGGTTGATTTCCATATTTGGGCTTCGTGCCAACTATTTGAACCCTACGGGGATTGTTGTTGATAATTCCTCACCGATTTAATTATATATTTGTACTCAGTCGTTTATTTTCCACTGTTTTAAAACTCAGCCAAGTTAATATGCCTTAAAGACTCGAAATGATATTTCCATAAAATATTTTGGGCAGAGCATCATGCTTTATTGTTGCACGAGTAGCTTATGTAATTTTTGTTGACTGAGCAAGGCCAAGGTCCGGTATTGTAGGATACTTATGGATCGGGTTGCATGCCGCGGCAGTGTTATACTGATATTGATATGAGGCCGAGGTCCTAGATTTGATAACACGAGATGGCTTGATATTGCGCTTGGGCCGTAAGAGGCCCCTCCCGTAGTCTGCACACCCCTAGTGAGCGCCGTTGACGATAAATGAAACGGGCTGTACGCCGCAGCGATATGCGGAGCGGGATGTATGCCACAGCAGTACTAGTGATGTTCTATGTGTTTACTTGTACTTCATTTGTTTGTCATTATCTGTTACTTATGTTACTTCTTGCAATATTTACCTGATATTTTGGTATTATCTGATAACTGAGTGTTATGTCCGAGGGGTGGAATTATGTGCTTATCTACAGTATTCAATTTGCATTGATTTGCGTAACCGCTGAAAAGTCATTTTTAAAAGAGGTTTTAAACTGAGCTAAGCTATTTCTAATAATTGCACAACTTCTGTGCTTTCTCATAGAAATTTACACTGCATCTATATAGCATGATGGTTTGCTTTATGTGGTTTCTTACTGCTCATTTGTTATTTATCCTTATTACTTACTGAGCTGGAGTACTCACTTTACTCCCTGCACCTCGTGTGCAGATGTAGGTATTTATTCACTCGGTAGCGGGCATTGGTTGTTGGAGTCAGAGCTGTAGGAGTTTAGCGAGGTGACTGCCAGCGTTCGCAACACCTTTTCCTTCTATGTTGTTCATTATTCCTGTACAGTGTATTTCTAGACTTGGTAAATGTAATTACACTCTTATAAATGCTCGTGACTTGTGATATCCCGATTTGGGCTGTGTTTGGGTTGTACTTCTGCTAAGTAATGTTATCGAATCATCTTTAAAACTATTTACTCTTATTTATCTAATTTTTTTTAAAAAAAAGCAAAATTTGGGTTGGTTGGCTGGCCTTGTCTTCACGACAGACGCCATCACGACCGGATCAGGGTTGGGTCATGACACTTTCGTACTTTTAATATAGTATATATAGTAATATAATCACATGTTACGCAGACATAAATATAGTAAAAGTTATATATCAATTATAATATACAAGCTTAAAAGGCAGTTTAAGTTTCTTCATATAATAGATATTGATTCTGTTTAGCAAACTGAATAACGAAACAATATTGTTCCACATAAGTCTCCATTGCCGCTGCTCAAATTATTTACTCATTTATTATTTGACAGAATAATTTATTTATTTCAAGAGAAAGACTTGAAATCAGAATTGATGTTCTATACGTCAATACCATACAAGAGGGGGTGATTTGTGTGCTACCTAATTTTCGCACTAGAAGAATCTGGTTCTTCTAGGTGTTCTAACTACAGCAGTTTGCGGAATAATAAATGCTGAAAGTAAGGTACACAGATATTTTACGCGGAAAATACCTAACTCAAAAGGTGAAAAAACCATGAACTACTACTCAGTAGGATTTTCCCAAACTCCACTAAAATCACTTAGCCAAAAACTACATTTACAAAGACACTTTGTAAACCTAAGGATTAACTCTAATCCCTCTGTGGCACACAGTCTCATCTGTTGCGACACCTTCAAGTTAACTCTAACTTGAATACTCAATTTTCCTATTATAATTGCTTCTATAAAAGATAAAAGGTACAATATTAAAACCTACTACAATTGAACTAGACTTTGAATAAACACAATGATGAAACTGGTTCTTCTATCTTAGTTCATGTAGCTTCAGATGTGCACACTTGTATCTCGCATATATTGCTTGCAAAATAGACTCAATTCTTTTTGCTCTCAAATACGCTTTACTTCTTCTTATGTGCATTACCTGTAAAAGAGAACAACTAAGTTAATTAAATAGATAAGAAGTTAGAGTTTGATCAAGACTCTGTCACTTACCCCTTTGTCAATTTCAGTCCTTAACTACTACGAACTCTCATCCTTATCCTGACTTAGGATTGTGTTCTCATATCTTAAGAGGATTGTTCCTCTTTGAAATCAATGCAACCTTTTCGATTATCTTCAGAAGATATTTGTTGCATATGCTTCAGTATATATCTTCTTCATGTGCCTTCCATGTGCGATGGTTATGACGAAACTGTATTTCTCAGGATGGACCAGATCCTTCTTCTTATGTTTATTTGTCAATCTTCAAAACATAGCCAACAAATTCCCCCTTTTTGATGATGACAAACTCTGTGCTTTTAGTAATCGTAGAACCTGTGTATCTTGACTGAAATATCAACACTTTGAATTTTTAGAGAATTCAATTTTTCATAAAGAACCAGATTAAGTCAGGTCATAAACATCACTTGTTCAGATAAAACAATTTAAGCACATACCTTCCCCCTTTTGGCATCATCGAAAAGTTGCATAATTAATTAATATTCATGGCCACTGGGGCAACTGCAAGTGAAAACATGCTTTAGTTAACTCAACCCATAAAATAACTATAAAGATCAGATTTAACAGAGACAAGATAAGCATAATTCATTGATAATCAAGTAGTTCTTACAGTGCAGTCCACAAAAAGAAAAACAAAATTAGCCAACAATGAGCAAAATAAAGATAAATATCTAAAAGAAACTCCCAAATTGGGTTACTGAGGGTCTTGACTGGTGAACACTAAGGTAGAATAGCTAAGGCTTAGAAGAGCTAGAGGGTTGGATTTGTAGCAGGTTCAACATTTGTTTGAGCATTCCTTCATTTCTCTCCTTTTCTCTTGGAAGTTAAGCTCTCAACCCATTTCTCTCTCCCTCAAATTCAAAAACTCTTGCCAGAAGCCTTGTTATTTCAGCATCCTTTGCTCCAACCTCCTGAACTAAAGCTATGACCTTGCTGTTCACAGGAGTTTTTGCTGATGAACCAGGTTCAACTGGAGCTGTGCTGATCAGATAGTCACAGGCTTGAAGTGTCTTGCTACCAAAGTGTTCTTTCTCGATGCCATTTCCCACTTTTTATAGGAACATTTAATTTTTCAAGCACATTTGTCAAGATAAATCCATAGGGAATGGCACGAGCTTTTGATCTATTGAGCACCCTGCCAAGTAGCTTCACAATGAAGGCAGGCCAATTGATTTGCTTTCCATCATTCAGACATTGCATGAAGATCAGATCCATGTTATTTGGTGTTTGTCTCCTTTCCTGCCAAGGTAAAAGACATTTGTTGACAAATTTGAAGAGCACTTTGTGTTCTTGCCTCATTTAACTCTTCTGAACAACTCTGGCCTCATGCACTTCTTCCTCTGATGCAGTGTTAGAAAAGTTTCTGGTAATATGAAGATCAGTGGGCAATCCATCTAGGCAAGGCAACCTCTACCTTGTATAATCATCATATCCCTCACTAGGGATGCCTAAGATCTTTCCCAGCTTCACTGCACCAAACTTTACCTTTACACCCTTCACCTTGCTAGTCACTACCCTATTTTTGACTGTTCATTCGCCATAAACTCAATAAGTTCAGTTCTAGCCAACTTTCCATCCATCTGAAGAACCGTGTTCTTCTTGCCTTGAGCTTCTAAAGCAGACAGAAGCTTTATCATCCCTAGCTACTCCAGGTCCCTGAGCAGTCTTCCCTTCAAAAATTTTCTTTTGCCAAACATGGCATGCCTGTCTAGTTCTTCCCCTTCTTCCTCACTTCTCCACTCATCATCTTGTTCAACAGTATTGACTTGCTTCCCTTTGCCAGCTGACCTTGTTCTTTTGGCAAGAGTAGATTCAGTAGGTACTGATTTGGTAGACTTTTTGAAAGAAGTCCTAATTCCCTTGGACTTTGCAACAGGAATTTTCACTATGGGACTATCATCTAGATGGACCTCTTCCATCTCCTGTTCTTCTTTTTCAGCAACAACCTTTGAACTTTGGTCAATCTTTTCTTTCCCCTTTACTTTTTGTTTTCCACCAAGGCCCTTTTTAATTCCTCTTCACTCTTTCTAACTCTGCTTCTTGTAGCTCTAATCCTAATAGTAGACTTGGTTGGTGATTTCTTGCTTTTCTTGGATGATTTTGCTGCAGCGGGGGTTGTTTGTGATGAGGCTTTTCTTTTCTTTGGGTCATAACTTGCCCCTACTCTCTTTAGTAAATCAGCCAAACTTTCCTCATCAGATGAACCAGGTTTATCTTGCACTTTGCTCAAATTTATCAACCCCTCAGCTACCTCCCCTACTCCACTTCCCTCTGACTTTGATACTCCTTCGCCCTCATTCCCACAAATGGCTAACATCTCCTTCTTCCTCTTATTTTTCAACTTTTCAGACTCACCCCACCTATATCTCTAACGTCCTCTATCAGAAGAAACCTATTTTCTTCCCTCTGCACCACATCTGTAAACATATAGCATGTATCAACTTCCTTTCGAGTTTCTTGATTTTTGGTCTGAACAAAAGACCCTAGTTCTTCACTTTCTCCTGTGGTGATGGAATCATCAGATTCTGAGCTTGAGTTGGACTCAGTTATAGGACTTGCCTTTCTTTTACTTGATTGAAGTTTTTCATTCAAGGATTTTCTTAAAGAACCAGTTGCTATAGTTTTTCTTGCCAGCATTTTCTAGCGACGAAATCTAGGTTTAGGGTTTTCAATAGGTGGTGTGGAAGATGGTGTATTGGGTGAGATGGGTGGTGGAGTTCCTGGGTTATCTTGAGGATTTGTCATGTTGGTAGAATTCTAAAACCCTAAGTGAATTTTATGGTGTGGAAGCTATGGAGAGTTATAGACACGAAGGAGGAAGAGTTCAGGTGTTTTGAGGAATAACAAATAGAAGTGTTTGGGAGGTTTTAAAGAAGGTAATAATTACCCAGATTTTGCAGCTTTTCAGAGGTCACTTAGAGGTCTAATCAGACTAGAATTCCGGTCTCCTCAGGTATTAGAATTAATGGCTAGGAATTAAGTAAGGTTTCCGTTATATTTGGAATTCTAGTTTCAATGAAATTGGTTCAACATTACAACGGATATTACTTAGGACTTTTGGTATATCTAGGAATCTTGCTCAGAATGGATAATTAAATTTTTCTAATTGCGCAAAAAATAGAAACATACCCGAGCTTTTCATGAAAATATTTTGATGAACCAGGTTCTTCAAATGATACTTCTCTTGAATATGCCTCATATGACAAAATAGAAAATTTGTAAGAGCTTAATAAATTTCATAAACACATGACACTAGAGTATACTATTTACAGTATGAGGTTGAGTAGATATTAGTCTAATATTCACACAAATTAAGAACTCCTAACAAAAAAAAATCATTTTTTATGTGCTTTCTGAACTGATTCATTTAGGTGATTTAATCATCCCTAACTCCAACCTATTCCTTTCAAAATTTTCTGTACTTAAAGCCTTGGTGAAGATGTCAGCTATTTGCTTATCAGTTGCACAAAATTCTATGAAAATTAGCCCTTTCTCATAATTGTCTCTCAAGAAATGATGTCTGACATCTATGTGCTTGGTTCTTTTATGATGAATCGGGTTCTTTTTCATACTTATAGCACTAGTGTTGTCACGGAAGATTGGTATGCATCCTACTTTGATACCAAAGTCTACTAATTGTTGCTTGATCCATAGAAGTTGAGCACAACAAGAAGCAACAGCTACATACTCAGCCTTAGCAGTAGATAATGTTACTGAGTTATATTTCTTGGTAGCCCCTGATATAAGACATTAACCAAGAAAATGAGCCATACTTGAAGTGCTTTTTCTATCCACTAGAAAACCGGCATAGTCAGCATCAACATATCCTACTACATCAAAGTTACTACCTTTAGGATACCATAGACATAATTCAGTGGTACCTTTCAAGTATCTTAATATCCTTTTGACAGCAGTCAAATGGGACTCTTTAGGATTAGCCTGAAAACATGCACAAAGTCCTACACTAAAAACAATATCAGGTCTACTTGTAGTAAGATACAAGAGTGAACCCATCATACCCCTATACAATTTTTTATCAACTGATGAACCAGGTTCATTAGCCTCTAATTTAGTAGCAGTTGAAATAGGTGTATCTATTTCCTCAGTCCTCCATTTTAAACTTCTTGATTAGTTCTTTTGTATATTTCTGTTGATGAATCATGGTTCTGTTTGAGCTTTGTTTTATCTGTAGGCCTAAGAAAAAGGTTAGTTCACCCATCATACTCATTTCAAATTCACTACCCATTAGTTTTGCAAATTCCTTGGTCAACTTATCTGAAATGGCCCCAAAAATGATATCATTAACATATATTTGTACTACAAGAAGATCTTTACCTCTTTTCTTTAGAAATAGGGTGCTGTCAATTTTACCTCTTTTGTATCCATGCTCCAGTAGAAATTTTGACAACCTCTCATACCAAGCTCTTGGTGCCTGCTTGAGACCATATAGAGATTTATCTAACTTGTAAACATATTCAGGAAATTCTTTGCTTTCGAATCCTGGAGGTTTTTTTACAAACACTTTTTCCTTGAGATAGCCATTTAGAAAGGCACTTTTGACATCCATTTGATGAAGAGAAAAATTCATATGTGCTGCAAAAGCTATGAGGATCCTAATTGCTTCAAGTCTAGCAACTGGAGCAAAAGTCTCATCATAGTCAATACCTTCCTCTTGTCTATAGCCTTGAACCACCAGCCTTGCCTAATTTCTTGTAACAGTTCCATCATCATCCAATTTGTTCTTAAAAACCCATTTTGTTCCAATGATTGACCTGTCATTAGGTTTTGGAACCAAGTGTCAAACTTGACTTCTTTCAAATTGATTGAGTTCATCTTGCATAGCATTGACCCAATCTGCATCTTGTAGAGCTTCACTCACATTTTTAGGTTCAATAAGAGACAAAAAGGCATCAAATGCGCATAGATTTTTCAGTTGTGATCTTGTCTTAATTCCTGATGTTGGATCATTTATAATGTTCTCAATGGGATGAGAACTCAAATACTTGTAAGATTTTCCGACCATCTGATTTCTACTGGTTTCTCCTACTTTGTCATACTGTAGAGGAACATGATCAGAAGCAGGATCCTTTGGATTGGTTCCCCCTGTCACATTGCCTGGGGTGAATGGATCTGTTCCATCACCTGCTCCTTCCTTTTGGTGAAGCCTTGACTTGTGTTGTGACATCAGTTAATTTTCTCACCAGTCCAATGACTTCATCTTCATGTTTTTGTCTCTCAGAAAGAGTGTTAGATTTATCAAATACAACATGTACACTTTCTTCAACATATAGGGTTCTTTTATTAAATACTTTTTATGGTTTTCTTTGTGAAGAATATCCCAAGACTACTCCCTTATCACTTCTGGGATCAAACTTCCCTAGGGAGTTTTTGCCATTTTTGTGCACATAACACTTGCAACCAAAGGCCCTAAGGTGAGATATGTTTGGTTTTCTCCCTTTAAGTAACTCATAGGGAGTTTTTTCTACAAGAGGCCTAGTCATGCATCTGTTTATGATGTAACAAGCTGTGTTTATGTCCTCTGCCCGGAAGCTGTGAGGTAGTTTACTGGAAAGTAACATAGTCCTTGCCATATCCTCAAGGGTTCTATTCTTCTTTTCAACTACCCCATTTTGTTGAGGAGTCTTAGGGGCAGAGAAATTGTGATCAATTCCATATTCATCAGAGAATTCAGCAAATTTTGCATTTTAAAATTCAGTTTTATGATCGGACCTAATGGATGCCAGTTGATTTCCTAATTGCTTTTGGGTTTTCTTAATAAAAGCATTGAACATTTCAAATGCTTCATCTTTAGAGGTTAGAAATAATACCTAAGTAAACTTAGAATAATCATCAACTAGCACCATTACATATCTTTTACCACCTCTGCTCAATGCTCTCATTGGACCACAAAGATCCATATGAACCAGTTCCAACGTGTTGGTAGTACTTACCATTTTCTTAGATTTAAAGGATAATCTTACCTGCTTCCCCCTTGCACATGCCTCACAAACCTTGTCTTCTTTGAACTTGATATTAGGTAGACCTATTACCAAGTCCTTGGGGACTAATTTGTTTAATTGATTAAGACTTGCATGACCAAGTCTTTTGTGCCAAAGGAGTGGATCACTAATTTCCACACTTAAGCAAGTGAGTTTATTTTCGGAGAGAGTTGACAAATCTGCAATGTAAATATTGTTAACTCTCATTCCATGCAAAACAATCTTGTCAGTAGTAAGGCTAATCACAATGCATTTTGTGGAAGTGAAAGCCACAAGGTTACCTCTGTCACACAGCTGTGACACACTTATCAGGCTATACTTTTCTCTAGCATTACATTTGTTTTTGTAATGCTAGTCTTACCATAGTGTGTACAAATCTTATTTTCAGGAAGTGTGAGATACTTGTTTTAGGGTTCCCATTTTGGAGCTTGAGTCCAAAAACCAAGTTCTCTTTTATTGCTACTATGATGTTCTTGTAGCCAAGAGAGTGCATCAGAAGCCTTGTTTCACTTGCATATTCTGTCTAATTCATGTTTTACCTTTCCTAAATCTTCTTTTAAGACTTTAATCAACTCATCTTTTTTGTACATTTCATCTTTCATTTTTCCTAAACTTTCTTCTAGGATGAGAGATGATTGATCCGCCCTTTTCTTGCCAGACCCTAATTTCAGTTTAATGTTTTCAGATTTGAGTTCTAGATTATTATTTTCAAGTAGATGAATCCGGTTCTTCAACTCGGTACTTATGTTGTCACTCTTATGAGCCCTAGACTCAAGTCTTATACATTTTTCTTCTAGGATAACACATTCTTTAGACATAACATCTTTCTCACTGTTTAATATTTTAGACTCATCTATGAAGTCCATGAGCAAGCCAGCTAGTTTTTCTTTAGATAAAAATTTTATCTTTTCTTTAAGGTGTAGAATACTTACCTCATGTTCATCTTCTGACTCTCCTATGGCCATAAGAGCTTATTCATCTTCAACTTCATTTTCTGAGTCCTCATCTGATGTTTCTCCCCTTGTAGCTGTCACACCTCTTTTTTCTTACCCGCTTATTAATACTACACCCCGGGAAGGGATATAATAATAAAAGGGAAGGAGGTTTTCCAATTAAAGGACAGTCGGAATGGGATTTATTTATTAAATTTCAGAGTCTCCACTTGGGAAAATAATGGTGTCCCAAGTCACCAGTTTAATCCCGAAATGAGAAATTTATGACTCTGTTACAGTCTGCGAATTAGAAATCCGGATGAGGAATTCTGTTAACCCGGGAGAAGGTGTTAGGCACTCCCGGATTTCGTGGTTCTAACACGGTCGCTCAACTGTTGTTTTTGTTTTTATCTGATTTTTCATATGCTTCATTTTATGCATTATTAATGTCCCTCTTTGTCATTTTATAAGAATTACGACGTTGCAAAAATGCATTTCGATTCACACCGTACCAGTACACCTGTGACTTTAGTGCATTTCGACTTTGCTGGGATTTGGATTTGGGTCACATAAATGTGCACCTGTATTAGGAATGTATATTATTAATCGCGCCTAAAGTATCTACGTCTTTATTAACTTTGGGAAAAGACCGTGAAATTCGCTAAACGGTCCTTCCGAATCTAGAGTTTTTATGTTGAGACTTATTTGAGGGACCTACAATTAATTATTTGTTGTTTAGTGAGGCTCATCTCCATTTTATTAAAGTCCAATTTTAAATAGGCTACGTTTTCTATTTATGGGATTTTTCATCCTAAGTATAACTGTTTCAGATTTATGTCATTTTTATACCACCCTTTATTGGGATTCGGGCCTTTTGTACGATAATGGGCCTGAAATCCAGGCTATCTCACATTATTGCACCTAGGTGCAACTAGACAGCTGAGGCCCAGCTAACACTTTCGTTTTTATCCAAAGGCGTGAATGCCATATTAATTAGATCCCAGCCTGTATTCACGGCTTGGCCCAGATTACTTACATCTAAGGCAGAATTAAGGAAGATTAACATTTCAATAACAACACTACGAACAAATATTATTTAGTACTAACAATTAACTGCTTCTAACACTGCCAAAATACATTTGATCATTACTGATTTCAATATTGTCAATTCGCTAAGAATATCAACACTAGTTTAATCAATTTGTTGCTATTTAACTACTAAATTAACAAAGTATAAATTTATGAGTTATCTATCGGGTGAGACACAATTTGCAAAGTTATTAGGTTGTTCTTTATTCAACTAGAACATAGTATCTCTAAGTCTTCAGTTAAGACACATTCGAATTACCATCTACGTTTTATTCATATTCAGATTCCTATTCATTACGCCATATCACAAAGTTTGACTTAAGTTTTGTAGCTAAAACAGCTTCAGTAGTGTTAAAACAGTAACGTGATCTGAAATTCAATTACTTCATGTGAGCACGTAATTTTTGCCCTAAGCAAAAAAATTCCAATATAAATATATAAATAAATACAAAAATAGTTTTTGGTGTGCAATTATGTGTTTTAATTGAAATAATTATGTGTTTGTTTTAAAATAAATTTTGAAATTAAAATTACAACGGAATCAATTAGAAAATGCCAACAAAAAAATATGAAAAAAAGTTAGAAAAATCAACAAAAATACAAAATACTGGAAAAACAAAAGAAAATGGCAAAAATATATCATAAATACTAAAAAAATCAGGAAAAATAGGAAAATAAAAGAAGTATAACAATTGAAAATAAATACAAAAAGAGAAAAATGAAATACAAAAGAAAATTCCAAGAAATATTTAAAATACAAGAGAAAATACAAAATACAATAACAATTTGGGCTGAAGTATAAAATACATAAGCCCAAGTGTAATAGGCCCAAGAGACCAGCCGGCCAGTCTAAGCCTTTACCAAACGGCGATGTATAGGCCAATTCAATCTTAACCGTTGATAAGATCATTCCAACGGATCAGAAAAAGCGGCTTAATTGAAAACTAAACGACACCGTATTTGAAGTTAATCCTGGCCGTCCAAAAGAATGATCAGACGGATATTTTTGAGTCTTGGTAGGAGTTAAATGACGCATTATAATGAACTAATCCTGGCCGTTCAAATCTAAAATCTAACAGACACAAGGCCATCTCTTACTTAACTAAACGACGCCGCCTTAAAGGAGAAATCCTGGCCATTGATCTCAGTTGATCCAAAGGCCAGGATCACACGAGATTAAGGGAGTATATAAATGACAATCTCCCGTTCAAATCAATACAACCACATACATATACATATCAACGGAAACCCTAGCCGCCTCCCCTTCTCCCTTCTTCATCCTTAGTCTCTCATGGAGACTGGCCGGACTGGCCTTGAACCACCGCCGTCTCCGGCTCAAACAACTGTCAAACATCTCATCCCTAACCTCCATACACCACAACCACCATAAAACCCCAGAAAACCAAAATACCCTTTTTTTCTTGAAAATCCGGACGCCGGCACCCTAGCCAGCGACCTCAAAACTATGAACCGGTCTTCAAGCTTAACACCATAGGACCCCCTTAAGGAGACCTTTCACCTCATCTAGGTGGCTGGTCTCGAATCTGACCAGAACTGTTCTAATATAGCAAAAACGATCGCTGGAACCCTACTCCGACGAGCACCCAAAAACAAACCCTACCCCAAAACCTCTGAACAAAGCCCCAAACCACCCCTTACCCACCAAAACTCCAAAAATAAGCCCCATCGGAAAAATCTAACAGTCAGAAGACTTTAAGTCTTCAAAATTTCTGAGGTCTGGAAATAAAGAAAGAAAGAAAGAAGAAATAAAGAGGAAAGAAAGAAAGAAAAGAAAGAAAGAGAATAAAAGAAAAAGAAAAGCCTAAAAGCTAAGTTCTACTACCCATCTTTCTGTTTTTCTGTTTGTCTTCTGAAAATGTTCTTGTTGATCTGTTCTTGATGTTCTTATGAGCTTGTATTCTTTGCATGCTTAAGATCTATCACTATTTCGTTACACATACTTAAATCTGTTATAGCATTCTTAGGGGTTTTAATGATTATTACACATGAATCATGGTTAAATAGGCTTGTTTGTGTGTTTGTTCATCATGCTTTGTCTGAAATTAAAATTTGATTAATTGGAATTCAACCATTATCAAAATTTCTCTCTGAGTTCTAATTGATTGGAAATTGATTTACGATTAAGGCTATGTGTGCAATATAACATGAATTGGCTATATTTGTAATCTGATTCACATGTGAGACCATTCTAAATCCTGTGATACTTTTGTGATTTTGGTTATAGCTGTAAAGATTTGGGGTTAGTTCTGAAAGCTAAAATATTTCTGGCTATTTTTGAAAGAACTAGGTCTGTTTATTAAAATGGTTATCTCTGATATGAATTGGTTATGATGTTAAGTGGTTAGTTTTGCAAAGTTGTCTCTGATTAGTTACTTTCTGTTAATAAGAGGCTACATCTTAAATAAGAATGGAGTCTGTTAAATGTGGTTAAATTTGAAAGGGATTTGGGGTCTGAATCTAGGCTAAGTCTTAAAACAGTTATAAACATTGGCTATTAGTTAAATAAGCCTTAACCCTAACCTGCCAGACCTTAGTAGGCCGGGTAAATAAGAAAAAACAATAAGGGTATAATAGAAAACAATAAATGGCATTATTGAGCATTTATTAGAGCCTATAGGGTTAGAAAGGACTTTATTGCCTAGTATTCTTGAGATTAATGAAAAGGCAATCTTGAAATTAAACTTAGAAAGTGAGGGTAACCTAGTAAAATACCCCTAATAGAACATAAAAGAATTACCTAGAACGTTCCGGCAAGGGCTGGAAGGCATTTAGACACACATTCAGGGAACTAAACTGTAAATAATTGAAAAATAAGGGGAAAGGGTTATAAATAACTTATTTGAATTTCCCCCCCAATTCCACCCCCAAAATTAGTCTATAAATAGGCTTCTAGTAAGCCTGAAAAAGGGGTTGAACATTTTGTAAGTTAGAAACTAAGGCTAAAATTCGAATAGCTGACAAAGTTCTGGGTTATAGATTATGCAATTATTTCAGCCCTGAAATTCTTAGCTGACTGCTTTGGGTATTTATCTGGGAGTTCCTGTTAGAGTTTATTGTTCTTCAATTCTGCCGGATTCTGCTTGAGCTCTTCGATTCTACTCGTTGATTTGCTGGACTGTTGAATCTGGAATTCTATTTGCCGCTCTTTATGCTGCTTTATTGTTTCTACTTTGTTGACTATTCTTCATCCTCAAACCTAGACTCATAGACTGTTTTTGGTGAAACAGGTACACTCTCATTTCTGGAGATATAATTACATATTGATTGAAGAAATGAAAATCATATGAGCTGTTTTCGATAATGTTACCTCTGTTTTTCCTTTTATTTGGTATTGATATCTCTTAGAACTATTGTAATTCATTAGGATTGTTTGTAATAATTAATGTCTGTATGAAGTCGAAACAAAAAATAAGTAGATAGCATAGTAGTAATATATAAGTAGATATAGCTATCATTTAATCTTAGTTCGAAACAGGTTAACACATAAAATTAATTCACCTACTGAAACTAGTATAAACATATGAGGTGGTAATCAACTACTTTTGTTAACTAGGTTCTGATTCAGGATCGATTAGTCCATAAAAGGAAATAAGTAGATGAGTTAAAACTGTTTTGGTCTTCAAACTCATTTAACAATGATTTACTATAATCTAATTTAGAATTCTGTAATCAATTATATTCTAAGCCTGTCCAGTTAGTATTAAAACCACTACTTAGGTATTTGAAATAAAAGCGTTAGAACGTAATTCCTGTTAGTGTTTAGTCAGATATTAGAATTTGTAGTTAGTATCAATTGACATGTAATCTGAAGCTTTATGAAATAAAAATGAAATTTATTGGTTTATTCTGTTGCTTAATCAATGTTTGTTCGAATTTTATGAAACTACAAGTATGCTCTACATTTTATTCATTTATTCTGGGCCTGGTCGAGAACACATGCCCAGATTCGACTAAATTCACTTCGGGGTCTCTAAATAGTGATACTTGCATATACTGGGTTTCAGAAGCCCAGTTACACATAATGGATTGTTAATACAGTCCAGAAGTCCAGGACTGGTAATAAATAGTTGGCCTGGACATAATAACAACAAATTCAAAAAAATACCAAAAAACTATATCATGATTAGGAGAAAAAACAGAAATAGCAAATATAGTATATGATAAGTTTGGACTTATAAAATAAAGGGATGAGCCTCGTATTAAATGAAAAGACGCGCGGGGTCCCCATATGAATTTGAATAAGAATGTTAGACTCGGGAAGACCGTTTAGCGAATTTCATGGTCTTTCCTAAAGATAATAAAGCGTAGACGTTATAGGCACGACTAAAATATACATTCCTAAATATGAGTGCACATTTATGTGACTCAAATCTCAAATCCCGACGAAGTTGAAACGTATTAAAGTCACAGGCGTACTGGTTGCGGTGTGACCCGAAATGCATTTTCGCGACATCGCAAATCGTTAAAACTACCAAAACGGAACATTCACATTTGTAAAAGCATATAAAGAAATCAAATAGGTCAAAAACAACAGTTGAGCGACCGTGCTAAAACTACGGAATTCGGGAGTGCCTAACACCTTCTCCCGGGTTAACAAAATTCCTTATCCGGATTTATAGTTTTGTGAAATGTTGAAACAAAGTCATATTTTCTCGGATTCGACAGTAAACCGGTGACTTGGGACACCAATATCTTCCCAAGTGGCAACTCTGAAATCTAAATAAATCCCGTTCTGATTGTCCTTAAAGTGGAAAAACTCCTTCCCGGTTGTTATTATTATATCCTATTTCGGGGTGTATTAGTAAATAACAGGGTATACTTTATTCTTCAGAAAAAGTAGTAAAAAAAGGGAGGTGTGACAGCACTGGCGGCTCTGCTGGGGATAAGCAATCCAGAACTTCAGTTCAGGGTTTAAGAATTCAAGCTCGATTAAATTGTCGTTCTTGATATTATTTGATTTCATTATATGGTTTGATCAATGTGCTACATGTTTACCGCTTTGATATTACGTGAAATGTATACATAAAATTGTGCCGAAAACCTTTCTCTTCTCACCTCCGGGGATGTGCTTACTGGTTGATACTCCCCTTTTTGTTAATGTCATACCCTAAATAAGAAATAGAGGCCGGATAAGTTACAAAGCCGGACGACCCCGCGGGTGCCCAGTACGTAGCCCCCTCCTCGATCCTAGTTGTCCACTCGGGTATACGGTCTAGCACCATGAAAACATCAGGATATTAAGCCTAGATTTAGGACGATTATTTGCATCATATCTGACTTAGGGGACTCAACACAGGGGTTGGGTCCGTCTAGGACAGGTGACCCGAAAATCAAAGACCGAGCATATTATATGTTGCATTTATTTGTCCTGGATTATTATGCGGACCGACTAAATTTCTGAAAACAAAAAGAAAGAGAATTTTAGGATAGAAAAGTATCAAAATATTGATGAAACGCTGTCGAAAATTTGAAAAGAAAGTTTGAAAAATAGGTGTAACAATTTTGTTGAAGTAATTGGTCACAAAACAATTTGACCAAACTACGCAGGTTTGATTCTCACCACTATGTGAGATACGTAGGCAACACTTGACGGGTCCAACCACCCCTTTCAAAAAATGACAAAAAATGTTGAATTCTCAATAAATCAAAGTGATGCTGTTTTTGAAAATAGCCGAGTATTTCGAAAGGACGCCGGAAGGCTGTTTTTGCAAAAATGGCCGCTTTGAAGTCATTTCTTTTCCTTTTAAAATAATAGCCTTGAAATTTTCAAATATGGAAAGGCTAATTCTTTCAAAATAATGAAAAATTATCTTTGAAAAATATTTCCCTTTTGAATAAAATCGCCTTTAATAAATGTGCAGGATGAGCACAATACAAAATGAACCCTTTGCACTAATGAACAAAATCCCTTTGGAGTTGCGGTTATGGTGGAACGATCTAGGTCAAGAGGGATAGCTTTGGGTCAACAGATATCTGAAAGATCTTACTGGGTTGATGGACATAATACCTCAGGGTGATATTATTCGGGCCCTCGTTGCTTACTGGGATCCTGCAAATAATGTGCTCCACTTCTCAAATTTTGAGCTCACTCCGACATTAGAAGAAGTTGCTTATTACATCAGAAAAGGTGAGGTTCCCCTAAAGGACAAATATTTGGTGGCTCCAAGGGCAATTACAGTGCATAGATAGATTCCTCGACTCCCTAAAGATCGCCAAAAATGTTCACAATGAAGACTTGGCTCACGAGTTCTGTACTATGAGTTTTATATACCGTATATATGGTCATATTAGGGGATTTAACGACCCAACAAACAAACTTTGCAGCAAATCTAACCGAGTCAAGTGGGAGGAATATAGGCGCTTCACCTTTATGGTGGCCTTTTTGGGATTGATCATATTCCCGAGAAAAGATGGAAATATTGATATAAGAGTCGCTGGAATTGCCAGTACTCTCCTTGTGCAAGATAATAGCACACTGGCACCGATGATAGTGGCTAATATCTTCCGTACCCTCACATCCTGTAAAGCAGGACATGACTTCTTCAAGGGATGCATTTTACTTCTCCAGATGTGGATGCTAGAATATTTGTGCCACCACCTTAAGTTCTCGAGCTACGGATCATCTAAAAAGACGTGCATTGAAGAGTTTTATATAAGAACAAAAGAGGTTAAGTTCCCAGAAGGATCAAAAGGTTGGATCACATACTTGCGATCACTGACTGCTAGCCAGATCAATTAGGCATACGGATGGTTGCCCCTCAACGAGGTGATATACATGCCAACAGAAGGGTCACATTTTCTGATAATGGGTCTTAAAAGAATCCAGCCTTATGCGCCATACCAGGTATTAAGGCAAGTCGGGAGATATCAGGTCATACCAAAAGATGGGGACCTCAGCCTGCAAGCCATAGAAATCAGTCCTGACGGGCAATTCCCGGAAGCAAAGATTCGGCAAATCTGAAATGAATGCCAATGCCTGAGAATAGACACTTGTGTGGGAAATCGAGCTCGAGAAGAAGTATCACTAGGGTATGACGCATGGTATCACCGGGATGTTGAGCATGAAAGACCGATAAAGAGGCCTCACATTCAAGAGTTAGCCGAGCACTCTAAGGAACAAAAAGATTGGATGGCCAAAGAAAATGACTATAGATCCAGAATCAGCTTGTTGGAGAAATAATTCCAAGACCTCAAATTCGAAAGCAGCTTACAGGCGGCATTCGATGAGGGTGAAAAGAAACAGCTGAGGAAAGAGAATGAAATCCTGAAGGCTCAAATTTCAAAGATGAAAACAATAGCCGAAACCCCAGTTCGACTTGCCCGAGATGAGAAGCTAATTGAAAATCTTCGGTGTAAAGTGAATGACTATAGCTTTGATCTAGATAAAGCTGAAAAGGAATTAGTCCGGGTTTGGAAACAACTGGCCAGGAATGCTGAAGAAAGAGTTTGAATGGTTTAGCGATTACAAGATGAACATAATGTTGAGTTAGCCCGATTGAGGAAGAAGATCATTACAGCCAAAGTCAAAAGTAGCAAACAAGCCAAAGAGTTTGAAGTAGAGAGAGAACATTGCTACATGGCTATGGCTCGGTAAGAATTAGAGCTACAACAACTACAAAAGAAGAACCAGCAAACCTTAGATGCTCGTGCCGAACAGATTGGTAGGTTGCTTCAGGAAAAAGGGAACATCCGGGAAAGAATTGTCATCATTGCTCAGTACATCACTAGGAAATGCCAACTATACGAAGATATGTCTCAGCCAACATTCACATCAGTAGTAATGTTCTTTGTAAAGCAAGTGATGACCGACCTGGACAAACTCCAAAGTGGATTAGCATATAGGTCCGCGGGAAGACCAAACGATGTCTCGCGGGCACTAAGAGCTTTAATGTATTCATAAGGCATGCATTTTTGTATTTGTATTTTCTTTCTGCATTTGTAGTACATCATTTGTAACCGATGTTTGAATATCAATGAAAATTCAAAAGAAATTGCCATTATTTTCTCTCTTATATATGTAAATTTCTTGAGCGATAGGCAAACATATAGGAACGAAAAACAAAAACGAAAAAAAGGGAAAAGAAGAAAAAGAAATAAACAAAAAGCAATAAAATGAAGAAAAACAAAAGTGGAAAAAAAATGGTGGATCAAAGAAGAATAATGACGAGATGATGCATAATGACTACGCAAAAGTTGTGATTTTAGAACTTGTGATGTTTATCCCTTATGATCTAATTATTAACAAGTTTTGTTGTTGATGAGTATCAGATTTACAGTTGGCAACTGGCATTCTGGCACAGCACAGCTACAACACACGTTCTAAAGTCATGACCAAAGCGGTAACTCAGGAAATCGAACCTACTATTATGGATCTGGTACAAGAGGAAGAAGTTATGGACGTAGCTAGTATGAAAGTAGAGATGTACAAATTGAAACAGCAGATGTCAGAGATGTACCGGGCATGGTCGAGGGGTCAACCCTTGCCTTCTTACCCAGCCAACCCAGCATACATTCCTCCTCTGAACCCAAACCCTGAACCACCCACTATGATTTCATCCTCCACATATCCAACTTACCCACATTACTATGCTACAACATCATAAGCACCGCCACCTTTTTCTAAACAAGCTCCACCACCACCACCTCAGGTCGCTCTAGCATACGTGGCACCGCCACCAGCTTCTTTACACAAATCTTCCAGCGAACCTGTGTTCCATGTCCAGGACACCCATTATTACCCGCGAGAACCCACTTTCAGACAACACGATTCTTACACCCCACTCATAGATATGACAGAGCAAGAGAAACCTGTCAGAAATCTTGAACATGAAGAGATGGCCCGTAAGATGAAATGTCTTGAGCAGTCATTTCGTACCATGCAAGGGCTGGGAGGCTAAGTGAGTGTTGCATATAAAGACCTATGTTTATTTCCTGAGGTACAGTTACCTGCCGGGTTTAAGTTGCCCAAGTTTGATATGTATGATGGTCACGGAGATCCAGTAGCCCATCTGAGGGGTTACTGTAGTAAAATGCGCAGAGCAGGAGGAAGGGATGAGTTACTCATGGCTTATTTCAGTCAAAGCCTAAGTGGCTCGGCGTTGGAATGGTATACTCGACAAGATCATACCCGATGGTTCATTTGGGATGACTTAGCTCAATCATTTGCAAACCATTTCCAATACAATCTTGAAATTATCCCTGACAGGTTATCATTGACTAAGATGGAGAAGAAACCCGAAGAAAGCTTTCAGGAATATGGATTCAGGTGGAGGGAACAGGCTGCACGTGTAGACCCACAAATGAAAGAAGGAGAAATGGTGGATTGATTCTTACAGGCTTTGGAGCCGACATACTACTACCACTTAGTGTCAGCACCTTTACCGAGGTAGTAAAGATGGGAAGCTTTGTGAAAGAAGGGTTAAAGACGAATAAGATTATGAGCTACTCAAACATCAAGGCTACAAACCAAGCAATACAGACTGGAACTGGAAGGTCGATAGGGAAAAAGAAAAAGGAAGAAGTCGCGGTCATTGAAGGTAGATCTTGGTCCCGAGGCCCCAACCCATACCATCATCAACCTCGCCCATACCAACCATATCCACCAGCACCATATAATCTACCTCCACCATATTATCCTCCAACCAGCCAATAGTTTTCTGTTCAACATGCTCAACCTTACCCACCGCCTCCACATTCATGGCGTAGCCCAGCTCCACAAAATGTCTACCACACACAAAATGCCTATCCGCCTTAAAAAACCTACAGAAATCCAAACCGACCTAACTTCTGTCCAGATCCATAAGTAAAAAGTGATGGGGCTCAAAGGAAGAGAACATTCACTCCTTTGGGGGAATCATATACCAGTCTTTTTCACCGTTTGAGAGAACTAGGGATATTAATCCCTATTGAAGCAAAAATTCCCAACCCTCCACCCAAAAATCTGGACCAATCTGTCCGTTGTGAGTACTATTCCAGGGCACCCGGACATGATACAAAGAAGTGTTGGCATTTAAAGTCCGCAATACAGGAGCTTATTGATACTACGAGAATTGAGGTGCAAGCTCCAGAAACTCCCAATATCATGCATAATCCTTTGCCAACACATCATGAGATGCATATAATAGAGTTAGAGCAGGGAGAGAGCTGCAGAAAACCTTCTCAGTCAGTGATGATGATTAACGCGAACAACAAGGTGGATGGGGAAGTTGAAAAAGAGAGAGTGTCAATTGAGTTATCAACAAAACAACCATCAATGATTGAGCCCTTGAAAGTAGTAGTATCTGGAACGAAGCCTTTGCTGACCGTGAAGGGAGCTTATGTAGAGTCGGTGGTTATCAAACCAGTTGTGCAGATGCTAGTTTTGAATACCAGGGCTATACCGTGGAATTATGATAAGGTGACAGTGATGTATAAAGGGAAGGAAGTTAAAGGAGAAATTTATGAAACTCACGGTTTAACTCGCTCCGGGCCATGCTTTGCCCCGAAAGAATTGAGAAAGACAAAAGTGGTGAAAGAAAACCCGGCTCAAGTGAAGAAGGCAGTTATTGAAGAGGAAGCGGAGGAATTCTTGAAGAAGATGAAAGCTCAAGACTATTCTATAGTTGAGCAATTGAGAAAGACGCCCGCGCAGAGTTCGTTGTTATCCCTGCTAATTCATTCTAATGAACATAGAAAGGCATTGATGAAGATTTTAAATGAAGCCCACGTGCCCGAGAAGATTTCAGTATGTCATCTGGAGAAAATCACAAACAAGATCTTTGAGACAAATAAGATAAAATTTTCAGACAGCGAGTTGCCACTGGAAGGGATGGAGCATAATAAAGCACTATACCTCACGGTTAAATGTGAAGAATCTGTAGTAACCCGTGTTTTGGTAGACAACGGGTCAAGTGCCATTATCTTCCCACTGTCAACCTTGGGGAAGTTGAAGGTCAATCATGAAATAATTCATCGGAACAATGTATGTGTAAAAGGTTTTGATGGAGGTTGAAAGAACACGGTAGGGGATATCATACTAGAGCATACCATTGGACCGGTGGATTTCACTATAGAGTTTCAAGTGCTGGATGTCGCTGTATCATACAACCTCTTGTTGGGACGTCCGTGGATCCACGCTGCGAAAGCAATACCATCCTCTTTGCATCAAATGGTAAAATTTGAATGGGAGCAGGAAGAGATAATAGTGCACGGGGAAGACGATGTTTGCAATGCTATTACACCATTTAAGTAAGCTGAAGGAGATAAAGGTCTGTGGGTGTACCAAGTCATGGACACCATGGTGGTTAACAAAATATCTGAGGGAGAAAACATGCCAGTACCCACAGTGGCCCCTGCAGCAGTTATGGTCGCCAAGGAGATGATAAAGAATGGTTTTTCTCTAGGAAAGGGCTTAGGAGTGACCTTGCAAGGTATAACACAGCCGATCCACCTTCCGGGCAGTACTGATACTTCTGGTTTGGGTTTCAATCCAACCATTGCTGATATCCAGAGAGTTAAGAAATTGAAGAAGAAAGGGTGGTCCCTCCCAAAACCTATCCCAAAACTATCCAACTCCTTTGTCAGGGCTGGTACACAGAGACGTATGGCGACTATTATGCCAAACTGTGCTGAGATAAAACCGGATGAAGAAGTTCTAGCATGATTTGAGAGGCTATTTGAAGATGTGAATGTGTTGGAGATGGGTAAAGGAACAAGCAAAATGGATGTTCATTCGTGGGAACCCACACTATGCTAAATAACAGGGAAGCTACTCCTCTTCCGATCAGGAGAGAGTTGGGGTAGTTAGCTTTTAATATTTCATTCCCCAAAATTGTCTTGTTTTAAAATTGTAATCCCACATCCCGTCAAATAAAATATATCCATTTGTTACCTTTTGAGAATTCAATGAAATGCAATTTTTTTTCTTCCTCCATTTTTGCCTTATTTTATTTTTCTTCTTTTATACAGTTAAATATTTGCTGATTCCAATGATATGTCATGCATGAAGGATTCCCAGTCCAGTCTTGATAATCGAATAGTTATACACGAAATTGAAAGTGAACATGAAGTAGAATATGAGGATGAGGAAGTACTAGAGGAAATTAGCAAAGATTTGAGTCATTATGAAGAAAACCCAAACCAAACCTAAATGAGACGGAGTCTATTAGTTTGGGAAGTGAGGAGAATGTTCGAGAAACAAAGATTCGTGTGCATTTAGAGATTTCCCTCAGAGAAGATTTAATCAGGTTGTTACATGAGTACAAGGACATATTTGCTTGGTCTTATGTAGACATGCCCGGGCTCAGTACTGATTTGGTGGTACATAAATTGCCCATTTATCCAGAATGTCGGTCGGTAAAACAGAAGTCAAGAAAATTCAAAACGGACAACATTTTTAAAATAATAGAAGAAATTAACAAGCAATTCAAGGCGAATGTCATACGGGTCACTATATATCCCACCTGGTTAGCTAATGTTCTGCATGTTCCAAAAAAGGATGGAAAAACCAGGGTGTGCGTTGATTATCAGGACCACAATAAAGCTAGTCCAAAGGATGATTTTCCATTGCCAAATATCCATATATTGATCGACAGTTGCGCCAAGCATGAAATTGGTTCTTTTGTGGATTGTTATGCGGGTTATCATCAGATCCTGATGGACGAAGAAGATGCAAATAAGACGGCCTTTATCACGCCTTGGTGAACATATTGCTACAGGGTGATGCCGTTTGGGTTAAAAATTGTCGGGGCTACATATATGAGGGCAATGACCACTATGTTTCATAATATGATACACCGAGAGATTGAATTATATATGGACGATGTGATTATCAAGTCCAAAAAGCAATGTGACCATGTCAAGGATTTAAGAATGTTTTTCCAGAGGCTCTGAAGATATAATCTCAAGCTCAATCCAGCAAAGTGTGCTTTCGAGGTGCCATCAGGAAAATTATTAGGATTCATAGTAAGTCGGCGTGGTATCAAATTAGATCCGTCAAAGATAAAAGAAATCCAGAATTTGCCTCCACAGAGGAACAAAAAAGAAATGATGAGTTTATTGGACAGGTTGAATTAAATCAGCAGATTTATTGCTCAGTTAACGTCGACTTGTAAGCCCATTTTCAAATTTTTGAACAAAGATGTTGCGGTGAATTGGACTGATGAATGTCAAGAATCATTTGACAAAATTAAGGAATATCTGGCTAATCCTCCTGCATTGGTTCCTCCAGAACCGGGCATACCTCTGGTCCTTTATCTGACTGTATTAGACAATTGTTTTGGCTGTGTACTAGGGCAGCATGATGAAACAGGGAAGAAAGAGCAAGCAATATAATATCTTAGTAAGAAGTTTTCATCTTACGAGGTAAAATACACTCAGTTGGAGAGAACATGTTGTGCTTTAACATGGGTTCCGCAGAAATTGAAACATTACTTGTCAGCTTATACCACTTATCTGATCTCGGTTGGACCCATTGAAGTATATATTCCAGAAGCCTATGCCCACAGGAAGGCTCGCTAAATGGCAAATTCTACTTACAGAGTTTGACATCATTTATGTAACTCGTATGGCAATGAAGGCACAAGCAGTTGCTGACCATTTGGCAGAAAATCCGGTCGATGATGAGTATGAACCATTAAAGACATATTTTACTGATGAGGAGAACATAAACATTGAAGAAGTGGAGCAAGATGATAAGCCAGGCTGGAGAATGTACTTTGATGGGGCCGTCAACAGTAAAGGAGTCAGAATTGGAGCAGTACTCATTTCAGAAACGGGTCAGCATTATCCTGTTACCGCTCAGCTTCGATTTTTCTGTACTAATAACGTGGCCGAGTTTGAAGCATGCATATTGGGATTGAGAATGGCAATAGACATGGGTGTTCAAGAGACTTTGGTCATGGGTGACTCGAATCTCTTGATATATCAGATTCGAGGAGAATGGGATACAAGAGATTTGAAACTGATACCTTATCGACAGTGTCTGCATGAAATGTCTCAGAGATTTCAATCCATAGAGTTCAAGCACATCCCAAGAATGCACAACAAAGTAGCGAATGCTCTAGCCACATTATCATCCATGTTGCACCATCCAGATAAAGCTTACGTAGATCCATTACAAATACAAGTTCATGATCAAAATGCTTATTTTTTTGCCGTGGAAGAAGAACTTGATGGTGAGCCGTGGTATCATGATATCAGAGAATATTTGAGGACAGGAATGTACCCAATGCAAGCCATAGGGGAGCAGAAAAGGGCTATAAGGCGAAGGGCAAATGGATTTTTCCTTAGTGGAGGAGTTGTATACAAAAGAACACCAGATTTGGGTCTATTGAGATGTATTGATGCACAACAAGCTGACACAATTATGGCTGAAGAACACGCAGAAGCTTGCGGACCTCATATGACTGGATATATTTTAGCCAAGAAAATACTGAGAGCAGGATATTATTGGCTCACCATAGAGCGTGATTGCATCAGATATGTGCGAAAATGCCATCAATGTCAGATATACAGAGATTTGATTCACTCCCTACCCTGTGAGTTGCATACAATGTTAGCACCGTGGCCATTCGTCGCCTGGGGCATGGATGTTATTGGACCAATAGAGCCTGTAGCATCTAATGGGCACAGATTTATCTTAGTAGCAACTGATTGTTTCACTAAATGGGTGGAGGCAAAGACATTTAAGGCAGTGACAAAGAAGGCGGTAGTGGATTTCGTGTACACAAATATCATTTGTCGCTTTGGAATTCCTAAGGTGATTATCATAGATAATGGAGAAAGTCTGAACAGTCACCTCATGGCAGAAGCATGTCAAAAGTTCGAAATCCTGCACCGTAAATCTACACCTTATAGGCCTATAGCGAATGGAGCAGTGGAGGCTACGAATAAGAATATTAAGAAGATTCTCAGGAAAATGGTAGAAGAGTCAAGATAGTGGCATGAAAAACTGCCATTTGCTCTCATGGGTTATCGTACAACTATACAAACTTCAATTGGCGCAACACCTTACTCATTGGTGTACGGAACAGAGGTAGTCATACCAGCAGAAATTGAAATACCTTCCCTTCGGATCATAGCTGAGGCTAAAATTGATGATGATGAATGGGTAAAAGCTCGGCTAGAACAATTGAACTTGATTGATGATAAAAGGTTAGCGGCAGTTTGCCACGGACAGTTGTATCAGCGGAGGATGGCCAGAGCATACAACAAGAAAGTACGTCCGCGGAAATTTGAAGTTGGACAGTTGGTGCTAAGACGTATTTTGCCTAACTGGGCCGAAGCAAAAGGAAATTTCACACCGAATTGGGAAGGGCCATTCATAGTGTCACGGGTATTGTCCAATGGAGCTTTATATTTAACAGATGTTGAAGAAAAATGTGTAGAGACTGCCATCAACTCAGATACAGTCAAGAGATATTATGTATGATTCCTTTTTCATATGTACAATTGTATTTGTCATAATTTTGAAATTGAAATGATGAAGGCATTTAATTCTCTATCCAAACACTCTATCCGTTGATACCCCTGTTGTGCCTTATTGCATTATTCTTTCATATCCCTCTCTCGGAATCAATTATGGACAAGAAAAAGAAAGAAAAAAAAGAGAAAAGAAGGAAAAAAGGAGAAGAAAAGAAAAAGAAAAAGAAAAGAAAGAATGCATACAAAAGAAGAAAACTGGGAGAAGTCAAATCGCAACAATGAAGCGATCTTATGGTCCGAACTACGTTTTGACTTGATCCCGAAAGGGTACGTAGGCAGCCTCACTGAGGTTCAGTCATGACAAAAATAAAATCCAAGATTTCCCAAATATTGAAACTGGGGCAGAAGTTATGTTTAGGATTTCGAGAGTTGTAAATATTTTTGAACCCTCGTATAAATTTGGAGCCTTTATACCTTTCTTTCTAAACCCATCCAAAAGCCACATTACAGTCCAAAGAAAGA
Source organism: Nicotiana noctiflora (assembly GCA_032618575.1). NCBI lineage: Eukaryota > Viridiplantae > Streptophyta > Magnoliopsida > Solanales > Solanaceae > Nicotiana > Nicotiana noctiflora. The sequence goes on from JASVEL010014100.1 coordinate 103,777, forward strand.
CCTTCTGATTAATTTCAAAAAATGATGATATAATAAGAATAAAGAGAAGCATGGCATGGACAATACCCGGAGGTTTCGAAACAAAAAAAAATGAGAGAGTCTTATTGGTGAAAACCCTAACAGGCACTATAAGGCGAATGTGAGATGAGAGAAAAACAATGAGAGAGTCTAATTGGTGAAAACCTTAACGGGCACCATAAGGCGAATGTGAGATGAGAGAAAATAAAAAATGAGAGAGTCTTATTGGTGAAAACCCTAACGGGCACCATAAGGAGAAAGTGAGGAATATTTTTATGAAAAAAGAAAAACAACAAAAAATAAGAAAGGTTTGGTTTGAAGGAAAAGATGAAATCAAGACAACAACGATTTGATTAGACAGACGGGTCGGAATTTAAATACATGGCATGGTCAGAGGAATCAGCTATCATACCCAGATAAGTTCTGTCTTTATTTCAGAATACCCTTACCCCTTCAAATTCATATTTCTGCATTTCATTGATCATAACCAGTTGCCCGTTGAAAGCTAACTACCAGTTTCTCATGTTAAGAGGCGTAATAACACTAGGTCAAAGGAAAAGAGAAAAAATAAAAAGAGAGAATGGTAATCAAGGTCGAGAGAAAATGAAAAGAAAAGAAACAAAAAGGGGAAAATCAAAAGTGGATTACAAGAGAAAGTTGAAGAAAATCTGGCAATGGGCTGCAAAGCAAGATGAAACAAGAAGAGGCAGACGATGGAAGCAAGGCCACCAAGAATGCCAGTTGCTAACCATCATTTTATAACTAATAAGATTGTTCACTGATTTAGACAGGGACAAAAGATTCAAATTCTCACTAATCACTTTAAAGTGAATGTGACCAATGTAGGAGGAAAACATCAAAAAAGAAAAAAAATAGCAATAAAAGGGGAAATCTGTAGAGGAGGACTCACTCAAGTTATCACGAAACCTACCCGAACAGCAAGGGAGGTATTGTCTTTTCAAAATTCACACCCCAGTTATCAAACCGAGGGAATATTTTTTCTGCATTTTCATTTCATGCATCACGCACCCACCTGGATAATGAGGGAATATTTTTCTGCACTTTCATTTCATGCATCAGGCGCCCACCTTGATAATGAGGGAATATTTTTCTGCACTTTCATTTCATGCATCAGGCGCCCACCTGGATAATGAGGGAATATTTTCTGCACTTTCATTTCATGCATCAGGCGCTCACCTGGATAATGAGGGAATATTTTTCTGCACTTTCATTTCATGCATCAGGCGCCCACCTGGATAATGAGGGAATATTTTTCTGCATTTTCATTTCATGCTTCAGGCGCCCACCTGGATAATGAGGGAATATTTTTCTGCATTTTCATTTCATGCATCAGGCGCCCACCTGGATGGCGCCCTCCTGGATAATGAGGGAATATTTTTTTGCACTTTCATTTTATGCATCAGGCACCTACCTGGATAATGATGGAATATTTTTATGCATTTTTATTTCATGCATCAGACGCCCACCTGGAAAATGAGGGAATATTTTTTCTGCATTTCCATTTCATGCATCAGCCATCCACCTGGATAATGAGGGAATATTTTTCTCTGCACTTTCATTTCATGCATGAGGCGCCCACCTCGATAATGAGGAAATAGTTTTTTGCACTTTCATTTCATGCATCAGGCACCCACCTGGATAATGAGGGAATATTTTTGTGCATATTCATTTCATGCGTGAGGCGCCCACCTGGATAATGAGGGAGTATTTTTCTGCATTTTCATTTCATGCATCAGGCGCCCACCTGGATGGAGCCCACTGGATAATGAGGGAATATTTTTCTGCACTTTCATTTCATGCATCAGGCGCCCACCTGGATAATGAGGGAATATTTTTCTGCACTTTCATTTCATGCATCAGGCGCCCACCTGGATAATGAGGAAATATTTTTCTGTATTTTCATTTCATACATCAGGCGCCCACCTTGATAATGAGGGAATAATTTTCTGCATTTTCATTTCATGCATCAGGCGCCCACCTGTATAACGAGGAAATACTTTTCAGCATTTTAATTTCTGTTCGGGCGCCCACCTGTATAATGAGGGAATACTTTTCAGCATTTTAATTTCTCTTCAGGCGCCCACCTGTATAACGAGGGAATACTTTTCAGCATTTTAATTTTTGTTCAGGCGCCCACCTGTATAACGAGGGAATACTTTTCAGCATTTTAATTTCTATTCAGGCGCCCACCTATATAACAAGGGAATACTTTCTGCATTTTTAATTGTTTTTCTAACATGAGTAACACCATAACACATGGAAGCCTCACACTGGGGCTGGGGAAAAAGTTTTCTTTGTTTTTGTTTTTGTTTTAAATGGGTATCAACCTGGAAGTAAGAAACACATTTGGAAGTCATATGAAGGGATGGAAGCAGTATATCAGAAACAAGAAATAATCAAAAATCCACAAAAAGAAGGATGCAAATAAAGAGCAACATGTGATATGGAAAATCAAGACAATGCAAGAAGACAAGAGATAGATAGGATTTTATCGTAATTCATAAGATCATAGCTCAGAATGGCTTCTTTAACTTTTTTTATCCCGGTGTAATAATGAGTTAGTTAGTGATTATAGAAACAATAGCAGCAACAGCAAGTCTTGGTAGTTTCAAACTACCAGACCTTCCCGAACTACACTGACTTGATTCTTGTTGAGCACAGGATATGTAGGCAACCTCTAAAGCAGGGTGCGGTCAAAAGGTTTTCAAAATGCTTCTTACGGAATATGCCAGTGGGCAAAAATCTCTCATTACTGCTCACTTATCTTTGCACAGAAACTCTTCGTTTTCCGGAGCAAAGAGGGGCATCTGTGAGCACGTGATTTTTGCCCTAAGCAAATAAATTCCAATATAAATATACAAATAAATACAAAAATAGTTTTTGGTGTGCAATTTTGTGTTTTAATTGAAATACTTGTGTATTTGTTTTAGAATAAATTTTGAAATTAAAATTACAAACGAATCAATTAGAAAATGTCAACAAAAAAATATGAAAAAAGTTAGAAAAATCAACAAAAATACAAAATACTGGAAAAACAAAAGAAAATGGCAAAAATATATCATAAATACCAGAAAAATTAGGAAAATAAAAGAAGTATAACAATTGAAAATAAATACAAAAAGAGAAAAATGAAATACAAAAGAAAATACCAAGAAATAATTAAAATATAAGAGAAAATACAAAATACAATGACAATTTGGGCTAAAGTACAAAATACATAAGCCCAAGTGTAATAGGCGCAAGACACCAGCCGACCATTCTAAGCCTTTGACCAAACAGCGACGTATAGGCCAATTCAATCTTAACCGTCGATGAGATCAGTCCAACGGATCAAAAAAGGCGGCTTAATTGAAAACCAAACGACACCGTATTTGAAGTTAATCCTGGCCGTCCAAAAGAATGATGAGACGAATGTTTTTGAGTCTTGGTAGGAGATAAACGACGCATTATAATGAACTAATCCTGGCCGTTCAAATCTGAAATCTAACGGACACAAGGCCATCTCTTAATTAACTAAACGATGCCGCCTTAAAGGAGAAATCCTGGCCATTGATCTCAGTTGATCCAAAGGCCAGGATCACACGAGATTAAGGGAGTTTATAAATGCCAATCTCCCATTCAAATCAATACAACCACACACATATACATATCAGCGGAAACCCTAGCCGCCTCCCCTTCTCCCTTCTTCATCCTTAGTCTCTCATGGAGACTGGCCGGACTGGCCTTGAACCACTGCCGTCTCCGGCTCAAACAACCCTCAAACATCTCATCCCTAACCTCCATACACCACAACCACCGTAAAACCCTAGAAAACCAAAAGACCCCTTTCTTCTTGAAAATCCGGTCGCCGGAACCCTAGCCGGCGACCTCAAAACTACGAACCAGTCTTCAAGCTTAACACCATAGGACCCCCTTAAGGAGACCTTTCACATCATCTAGGTGGCTGGTCTCGAATTTGGCCAAAACTGTTCGAATATAGCAAAAAAGCTCGCCGGACCCCTACTCCGGCGAGCACCCAAAAACAAACCCTACACCAAAACCTCCGAACCAAGCCCCAAACCACCCCTTACCCACCAAAACTCCAAAAAGAAGCCCCATCAGAAAAAATCTAACAGTCAGAAGACTTTAAGTCTTCAAAATTTCTGAGGTCCGGAAATAAAGAAAGAAATAAAGAAGAAATAAAGAGGAAAGAAAGAAAGAAAAGAAAGAAAGAGAAGAAAATAAAAAGAAAACCCTAAAACCCATCTTCTTTCTCTTTGTCTATTTGTCTTCTGAAAATGTTCTTGTTGATCTGTTCTTGATGTTCTTATGAGTCTGTATTCTTTGCATGCTTAAGATCTATCACTATTTAGTTACACATGCCTAAATCTTTTATAGCATTCTTAGGGTTTTTAATGATTATTACGCATGAATCATGGTTAAATAGGCTTGTTTGTGTGTTTGTTCATCATGCTTTCTCTGAAATTAAACTTTGATTAATTGGGATTCAACCATTATCAAAATTCCTCTCTGATTTTTAATTGATTGGAAATTGATTTACGATTAAGGCTATGTGTGCAATATAACATGAATTGGCTATATCTGTGATCAGATTCACTTGTGAGACCATTCTGAATCCTGTGATGCTTTTGTGATTTTGGTTATAGTTGTAAAGATTTGGGGTTAGTTCTGAAAGCTAAAATATTTCTGGCTATTTTTTAAAGAACTAGGTCTGTTTATTGAAATGGTTAGCTCTGATATGATTTGGTTATGATGTTAAGTGGTTAGTTTTGCAAACTTATCTCTGATTAGTTACTTTGTGTTAATAAGAGGTTACATCTTAAATAAGAATGGAGTATGTCAAATGTGGTTAAATTTTAAAGGGATTTGGGGTTAGAATCTAGGCTAAGTCTTAAAATAGTTATAAACATTGGCTATTAGTTAAATAAGCCTTAACCCTAACCTGCCAGACCTTAGTAGGTCGGGTAAATAAGAAAAAACAATAATGGTATAATAGGAAACAATAAATTTTATTATTGAGGATTTAATAGAGCCTATAGGGTTAGAAAGGACTTTATTGCCTAGTATTCTTGAGATTAACTACAAAATAAAGGGTAAACTAGGCATAATAAAATGGCAATCTTGAAATTAAACTTAGCAAGTGAGGGTAACCTAGTAAAATACCCTCAATAGAACATAAAAGAATTACCTAGAACCTTCCAGCAAGGGCTGGAAGGCATTTCGACACACATTCAGGGAATTAAACTGTAAATAATTGAAAAATAAGGGGAGGGAATTAGAAATAAATTATTTGAATTTCCCCCCAATTCCACCCCCAAAATTAGTCTATAAATAGGCTTCTAGTAAGCCTGAAAAAGGGGTTGAACATTCTATAAGTTAGAAACTAAGGCTAAATTTGAATAGCTGAAAAAGTTCTGGGTTCTAGATTCTGCAATTTGTTCAGCCCGGAAATTCTTAGCTGACTGCTTTGGGTATTAATCTGGGAGTTCCTGTTAGAGTCTATTGTTTTTCAATTCTGCTGGATTCTACTTGAGCTCTTCGATTCTACTCGTTGATTTGCTGGACTGTTGAATCAGAAATTCTATTTGCTGCTCTGTTTGCTGCTCTATTGTTGGTACTTTGCTGACTATTCTTCATCCTCAAACCTAGACTCATAGACTGTTTTTGGTGAATAAGGTACACTCTCATTTCTGGAGATGTAATTACATATGAGGTGTATTGAAGAAATGAAAATCATATGAGCTGTTTTGGATGTTACCTATGTTTTTTCCTTTCATTTGGCAATTGATATCTCTTAAAACTATTGTAATTCATTAGGATGGTTTGTAATAATTAATGCCTATATGAAGTCGAAACAAAAAATAAGTAGATAGCATAGTAGTAATACATAAGTAGATATAGCTATCATTTAATCTTAGTTCGAAACAGGTTAACACATGAAATTAATTCACCTACTGAAACCGGTATAAACATATGAGCTGGTAGTCAACTACTTTTGTTAACTAGGTTCTGATTCAGGATCGATTAGTCCATAAAAGGAAATAAGTTGATGAGTTAAAACTTATTTGGTCTTCAAACTCATTTAATAATGATTTACTATAATATAATTTAGAATTCTGTAATCAATTATATTCCAAGCATGTTTAGTTAGTATTAAAACGATTGCTTAGGTATTTGAAATAAAACCGTTAGAACGTAATTCCTGTTAGTGTTTAGTCAGTTATTAGAATTTGTAGTTAGTATCAATTGACATGTAATTTAAAGCTTTATGAAATAAAAATGAAAATTATTGGTTTATTCTGTTGTTTAATCAATGTTTCTTCGAATTTTATGAAACTACAAGTATGCTCTACATTTTATCTGTTTATTCTGGGCCTGGTCGAGAACAGAGTCCCAGATTCGACTAAATTCACTTCGGGGTCTCTAAATAGTGATACTTGCATATACTGGGTTTCAGAAGCCAGTTACACATAATATACTGTTAATACAGTTCAGAAGTCCAGGACTGGTAATAAATAGTTGGTCTGGACATAATAACAACAAATTCAAAAAAATACCAAAAAAACTATATCATGATTAGGAGAAAAAACAGAAATAGCAAATATAGTATATGATAAGTTTGGACCTATAAAATAAAGGGATGAGCCTCGTATTAAATGAAAAGACGCGCGAGACCCCCATATGAATTTTAATAAGAATGTTAGATTCGGGAAGACCGTTTAGCGAATTTCATGGTCTTTCCCAAAGATAATAAAGCGTAGACGTTATAGGCACGACTAAAATATACATTCCTAAATACGAGTGCATATTTATGTGACTCAAATCTCAAATCCCGAGGAAGCTGAAACGTATTAAAGTCACAGTCGTACTGGTTGCGGTGTGACCCGAAATGCATTTTCGCGACGTCGCAAGTCGTTAAAAATAACAAAATGGGACATTCACATTTGTAAAAGCATATGAAGAAATCAAATAGGTAAAAAAAAACAGTTGAGCGACCATGCTAAAACCATGGAATTCGGGAGTGCCTAACACCTTCTCCCGGGTTAACAGAATTCCTTATCCGGATTTCTAGTTTCGCGGACTGTTAAAATAGAGTCATATTTCCTCAGATTCGGGAGTAAACCGGTGACTTGGGACACCATTATCTTCCCAAGTGGCGACTCTTAAATCTAAATAAATCTCGTTGCGATTGTCCTTAAAGTGGAAACACTCCTTCCCGGTTGTTATTATTATATCCTATTTTGGGGTGTATTAGTAAATAACAGGGTATATATTATTCTTCGGAAAAAGTAGTAAAAAAAGGAGGTGTGACACTTCATATTTTCGAATTAAATGATTCTGATTCAAAACTTACTTACAAAATATCTAAGTATTGGTATTACACATCTAATTGATAATAGTTATGTATCTATAAGAGAATCAACTAGGTTTAGCTAGTTTTAGTTTTATATTTAAGTGTTCATTTTACTAACCTATTTAATCCATTATCTACTACTACTAGAATTTGAATTATGTTCGTTCAATCCAGTCCTTATTACAACCCAAAACCTACATGAATTACATAAAAATCTACATACTTATAGCTACAATGGAAAAAACAGAAATACAACTTCAAATAAAATTAGTCAATAATTTACATTCGTTCATCGCGTTTCAATTACATCTTCAACAGATAGTAGTGTACCTGATCAAACGAAAGGAAACGATGAGTTCTAAGGGATGAAGGAGAAGAGAGAATCAGCAATAGCAGCAACCAAATATCAACAACAACAGAAGTAAATATCATAGCTGCAAGGACAACTTCAGAATAGAGAACCCAGCAAATTCAACCAAACAAATAAGAGAAACCTAGCGAACTCAATCAAAATCAATGAAGAACAATGAACAGAGATCCCAAAGTACCACTTGAACTAATAACAAAGAAACAGTAGAAGTATTAAAGTATTTGAGTATATGAACTCTTTCAAAATTTGAACTAGAAATCGAACCCTTAATTCTCTGAAGGTTGGAACCCCTGGAGTAAATTTTTCGACCTCTTTTTCACGCTTAAGACAGCCTATTTATAGAATGAATTTGGGAGGGAATTTTGAATTAGTTATTCATATTTCCCACCCCATATTTTTCAATTAAATCAGTTAAATATAGCATAATTCTAACGAAAATACACTTGAACCCCTGCTAGAAGGTTCTAGGCTATTCCTTATTATTCTATTGGGCGGATTTGACCTAGTTGCCCTCAATTGCTAAGGTTTATTACACATTTGCCTTTAAACTATGCCTAGTCTACCCCTTATTGTTCATGTATTTTTAGTAAAACCAAGCCTCAATGTCATTTATACACTCATTACCTCTATATAATCTACAAAAATACTAGTCCATCTTCCCTTTTTACCCCTTACCCTCAATAATATTTACCCGACCTATCATTAGGTCTGCCAAGACTTAGGGTAATTAACATATTTAAAATATAACCCCTGAGACCCTACTTTAAGTTTTAGCCAGTTTCATACTAAGCAACTTTTCAGTATTAACCACTTTTACAAAGATAGCCACAAATAAACTTTACAAAATCAAAGACTCACACTGTGTTGCAAATATAACCACAATAGACATTTTACACATATAACCTAAATATAACTAAGCACTCAGAAGTTCAGAAGAAACAAACATATAAATCATATTACAAATGTAGCCAATTTTATGTAGTCTTGCCCAAATAGCCCTAATTACGAATAACTTTAAAATTAATCAGAACTCAGAGAGACATATTGATAATGGTTGAATTCCAATTTCAAAACCCTAGTCGATACAGGATCTAGTGAACAATAGCATAAAATAACTAATAGCATATGATTTACAGGTAGTTATAGTCAGAACTAAGAATACTTAGTCAATTTCAGGTATACACATACAATTGATTCAGGTTTTTAAACAAGTAGGAACACAGAAGCACATAATATAGAACAGGGGTGGATTCAGGGTACTTAATCAATTTTAAACATGTACAGAGATTTTCTAAACAGATCCAAGTTTTAAGAGATAAGAACACAGAAGCACAGAACAAAGGCGGGTTTCAGGGTACTTAGCTTTTAAGGTTTCTTCTTCTCCTTTCTTTTCTTTTATTTCTTTCTTTCTTTCTTCTATCTTTCTTCTTTTCTTTCTTCTTTTCTTGGTTCTTTTCTTGGTTTCCCAGTGTCTCAGAGACTTGTGGTCTCTTTGACTATAGATCTTTCCAGGAAGACTCTTGGAAGTTGATTTGAGTGTGAGAGGGGGTATTCAGAGACCCATGATATGGTTTTGAAGGGTTTTAGTTTTGGGTGTGTGCCGGAGTAGGGTTCCGGCGAGACACTTTTTAATATTCGAGACGTTTGGGTTATATTCGAGATATGGGGCTAGGATAGGGTGAAAGATTGTTTTATAGTGGTTTTGGGGTGTTAAGGTGGAGGGTTGATTCATAGTTTGGTGGTCGCCGGCTAGGGTTCAGGCGACCGGAGTTTCAAGAATCTGGAAGACTGGTAGGTGTTTTGGGTGAGGTTAATGGAGATAAGGGTGTTAGAAGATAAAGGAAGGGGTTCAGGGGAGTGGCCTAAGCCGGATAAGACAATAGGAGGTTGACCATCGGTAGGGTTCCGGTGGTCTTGTGAGAGAAGGGGAGGGAGAAGGAGGGTATATAGGCGGCTAGGGTTTCATTGTGAGATGGATGTATGTGTATTGATCTAAATGAACGGGGGGGAGGGGGGGTATGGTTTATATATTATATTTGTGTTATTGTTTAACAGCCGTTAGATTGTCTAGGATGAACGGTCCAGATCATTTTGCCCTTAAAACGACAGCGTATGGTTTTAATGAACCCTTACTCACATCGGTTGGATTAATGAGATAGACAGCTGAGATTATTTCGCCTAAGCTATGTCGTTTGGTTTAATTGAGACACTGGTCTCATCCGTTTAATCAATGAAATGAACGGCCCAGATTATCTCCTCGCACTGTGTCATTTCATTCACAAGGCAACCGCCTTATTTCATCCGTTCGATTTAAATCATCAACGTCCCAGATATCTTGTGTTATATGGTGCCATCTGGTTTAATTGAGAGACTGGCCAGTTAATTGTTGGGCCTGGTCTGTGTTGTGTTGTTTTGGGCTTCAATATTTTGTGTATTTGGCCCAAATTTGGTATTTCAAATTGTATTTTGTATTTACTCGTATTTTTTTATATTTTTGAATTGTATTTATTTTATTTTCCTGTATTTTCCATTGTATTTTAGACTTATTTTCCTTGTATATTTATACTGATATATTTTCTTTTATTTTCAAATTTTTTGTATTTTTTCTTGATTTTTTCCAATTTCCTAGTATTTACCTTATATTTTTGTGATATTTTCCAATTAATTTCCTTTTGTATTTCATTTCAAATTTATTTTACTTTATTTTTTGAAATTAAAACAAACAATAGTATTTTCTATACACTAATCAAACTAATTACAATCATAAATTATTTTTGTATTTTTATTTTGGAATTAATTGCTTGGGGAAAAAATTACGTGCTCATAGCTGCTCCTCTTTGCTCGGGAACACGAAGAGTTTCAGTGCAAAGACAATTGAGCAGTAATTAGGGATTTTTGCCCACTCGCATATTCCGTATGAAGCATTTTTTGAAAATTTTTGACCGCATCCGGCTTCAAGAATTGACTATATATCCCGGGCTATACAGGAATCAGGTCAGTGTAGTTCGGGAATGTCTGGTAGCCGAAACTACTAGGGATTGTGATTTCACTGTTGTTGCTGTTGTTACTGTTGTTACTGCTGACTGACCCCTTATTACACCATGGTAAGAAAAAATAAAGAAACTAGCATAAGCTACGGTCTATGAATTATAAAAATCCTATGTATGCTTTGTGTGTCTTGTATTGCCTTGATCTTTCATCTTGCATCTTGTTCTTTTGTTTGTATGTTCCATTCTTCAATGAATCTTCTTGCTTGTAACTTGCTTCAAACATATTGCTTCATTCTGCTTGTATAACTTCAAAATGTGTTTCCTTGTTCTCCGGGTTGGTGCCTGCTTACTAAATAAAGAAAAACTTTTTCTGCCCCAGTATGGGGCTTACAATCTGTCATGCTATTATATGTTAGATAAAAGAAAATTTTCATTTTGCAGAAAGTATTCCATTGCAATACAGGTGGGCGCCTGAGCAAAAATTTAAAAATGCAAAAAATATTCCCTTGTTATCCAGGTGGGCGCCTGAGCAAAAATTGAAAAATGCAGAAAAGTATTCCCTTGTTATCCATGTGGGCACCTGATGCAAAAATTAAAATGCAAAAAATATTCCCTTGTTATCCAGGTGGGCGCCTGAGCAAAAATTTAAAAATGCAAAAATGTATTCCCTTGTTATCCAGGTGGGCACTTGATGCAAAAATTAAAATGCAGAAATGTATTCCCTTGTTATCCAGGTGGGCGCCTGATGCAAAAATTTAAAAATGCAGAAAAATATTCCCTTGCTATCCAGGTGGGCGCCTAAGCAAAAAATTTAAAAATGTAGAAATGTATTCCCTTGTTATCCAGGTGGGCGCCTGATGCAAAAATTAAAGATGCAGAAAAGTATTCCCTTATTATCCAGGTGGGCGCCTGAGCAAAAATTTAAAGATGCAGAAAAGTATTCCCTTGTTATCTAGGTGGCCGCCTGATCAAAAATTAAAATGCAGAAAAGTATTCTCTCTTTATCCAGGTGGGCGCCTGATGCAAAAAGTAAAATGCAGAAAAGTATTCCCTTATTATCCAGGTGGGCGCCTGAGCAAAAATTTAAAGATGCAGAAAAGTATTCCCTTGTTATCTAGGTGGCCGCCTGATCAAAAATTAAAATGCAGAAAAGTATTCTCTCTTTATCCAGGTGGGCGCCTGATGCAAAAAGTTAAATGCAGAAAAGTATTCCCTTGTTATCCAGGTGGGCGCCTGATGCAAAAATTAAAATGCAGAAAAATATTCCCTTGTTATCCAGGTGGGCGCCTGATGCAAAAATAAAAATGCAGAAATGTATTCCATTGTTATCGAGGTTGGCTCCTGATGCAAAAATTTAAAGTGCAGAAAAATATTCTCTTGTTATCCAGGTGGGCGCCTGAGCAAAAATTTAAAAAAAAATGCAGAAATGTACTCCCTTGTTATCCAGGTGGGCGCCTGATGCAAAAATTTAAAATGCAGAAAAGTATTCCCTTGTTATCCAGCTGGTCGCCTGAGAAAAAATTTAAAGATGCAGAAAATATTCCTTCAGTTTGATAAGTGGGTGTAGCTTTGTTTTTTTAAATAAAAGGTAATACCTCCTTCATTATTCTGGTAGGTTCCTGATTATTGATCCTTCCATCATGGATTCCTTCCGTCGTTGTTACTTCCCTTGATTGTTTCTCCCACATTGGTCACATTCACTTTAAAGTGATTAGTAAGAATTTGAATCTTTTGTCCCTGTCTTAATCAGCAAACAACTCTTTAGTTATAATATGATGGTTAGCAACTGCCATTCTTGTTGGCCTTACTTCCACCACATGCCCCATCTTGCTTTGTACTGTTTGCCGTATTTTCCTGAATGTTTTCCCAATTTTCCATTGTAATCCCCTTTTTATTTCTCCTTTTGTTTCTTCCTTTGGCTATATGATCGCCATATGTTATTCTATTTTCCTTTCGTTTGAATGACCGAGTATCATCGCCATATGTTATTCTATTTTCCTTTCGTTTGAATGACCGAGTATCATTGTGCCATCCAACATGAGAAGCTGTTAATTAGCTTTCAATTGGCAATGTCTTGTAAACGTGTTTTGGAACAAATAAAATGAAATGCAATGACCTGAATTTAGGGGTGTGGATATTTTTGAAGTAAAAGCAGAACTTATCTGGGTAAGAAGCCTGATTCCTTTGACCATGCTATGCATTTGGATATCTGACCTAGTCTATCCAACCAAATCCTTGATGACTTTGATTTCTCCTTTCATCAACCCAAACCTTACTTGACTTGCCACTTTTATTTCACCAGATCATTCCTCACTTTCGCCTTATGGTGCCCGTTAGGTTTTTCACCAATAAGACTCTCTCATTTATTTTCTCTCAGACTAGCGTCGCCTTGTGGCGCCCGTGAGGGTTTTCACTAATAAGACTCTCTCATTTTATATCTCTCATCTCACATTCGCCTTACGGTGCCCGTGCGGGTTTTTACCGATAAGACTATCTCATTTTTTACTTTTTATATGGTTTCCATCTTCAAACTCTCGGGTATTGTCCATGATATGTTTTCCTTATTCTCATTGCGTTGTCATTCCCTTGAAATTAATCAGAAGGTCTTTCTTTGGACCGCAATGTGGCTTTTGGATGGGTTTAGAAAGAAGGGTATAAAGGCTCAAATCTATAACATGAGTTCAAAACAATTACAACTCTCGGAATCATAAAAACATAACTTCTGCCCGAGTTTCAATTTTTGGGGAAACTTGGATTTTATTTCTGTCGTGACTGAACCTCATTGAGGCTGCATATGTACCCTTTCAGGATCAAGTCAGACGTAGTTCATACCATAATATCTCTTCATCGTTTGACTTTTCCTGATTTTCTTCTTTTGTATATATATATATATATATATATATATATATATATATATATATATATATATATATATATATATATATATATATATATATATTTCCCTTTATTTTTCATCATTCGTTTTTGACTTCATCATTGATTCCGAGAGGGGGATATAAAAGAATAATATAATAAATCTCAAAAGGGGTAGCAATGGGTGATGTGTTTGGATAGAGAAATAAAATGCCTTCATCATTTCAATTTCAAAAGTATGACAAATACAATTGTATACATGAAAGGAATCATACGTAGTATCTCTTGACTGCATCAGAGATAATGGCAGTCTCTACACATTTCCCTTCTACATCTGTTAGATATAAAGCTCCGTTGGACAACACCCAGGATACCATAAACGACCCTTGACAATTAAGCACAAACTTTCCTTTTGCTTCTGCGCAGTTTGGTAAAACATGTCTTAACACCAATTGTCCAACCTCGAATTTCCGTGGACGTACTTTCTTGTTATACGCTCTGGCAATCCTCCATTGGTACAGATGTCTGTGACATACTGCTGCCAATCTTTTCTCGTCGATCAAGCTCAATTGCTCTAACTCGGTCTTTACCCATTCATCATTATCAATTTCAGCCTCAGCTATAATTAGGAGGGAATGTATTTCAATTTCTGCAGGTATCACTGCCTCTGTACCATACACCAGTGAGTAAGGGGTTGCACCAATTGAAGTATACACAGTAGTGTGATAACCCATTAGAGCAAATGGTAATTTTTCATGCCATTGCTTCGACTCCTCTACCATTATTTGAAGGATTTTCTTAATATTCTTATTTTCAGCTTCAACTGCTCCATTTGCTTTAGGCCGATAAGGTGTAGAATTGCGATGCACAATCTTAAATTTGTGACATGTCTGCGCCATGAGATGACTGTTAAGATTGGCTCCATTATCCGTAATAATCACCTTGGGAATTCTTAAGCGGCAAATGATGTTTGTATGTACGAAATCTAATACTGCCTTCTTTGTTACCGCTTTAAATGTCTTCGCCTCCACCCATTTAGTGAAGTAATCAATGGCTACCAGAATAAACTTGTGCCCATTAGATGTTGTGGGTTCTATCGGACCGATGACGTCCATGCCCCATGTGACAAAAGGCCATGGTGCTGACATTGTATGGAACTCATATGGCAGGGAATGAATCAAGTCCCAGTGTATCTGGCATTGATGGCATTTCCGTACATATCTGATGCAATCTCGCTCCATAGTGAGCCAATAATATCCAGCTCTTAGTATTTTCTTGGCCAAAACATATCCACTCATGTGAGGTCCACAAGTTCCTGCATGTATTTCAGTCATGATTGTAGCGGCCTGCTGTGCATCTATACATCTTAATAAACCCGAATCTGGGGTTCTATTGTATACAATCTCACCGCTGAAGAAAAATCCACTCCCTAGTCACATTATAGCCCTTTTCTGATCTCCCGTAGCTTGCACTGGGTATACCCCATCCTCAAATATTCTTTAATATCATGGAACCATGGTTCACCATCAAGTTCCTCTTCTACCGTAAAACAATAAGCATTGTGATCATGAACTTGTATTTGCAATAGATCTACATAAGTCTTATCCCGATGGTGCAACATGAATGACAATGTGGCCAGAGCATCTGCAACTTCATTGTGCATTCTTGGGATATGCTTGAACTCTAAGGATTAAACGTTTGACATAGTTCATGTAGACACTATCGGTACGGTATAAGCTTCAAATCCCTTGTCTCCCACTCTCCCTGAATTTGATGTATCAAGAGATCCGAGTCACCCATGACCAAAATCTCTTGAACACCCATGTCTATTGCCATTCTTAATCCCAATATACATTTTTCATATTCGGCCATGTTATTAGTACAGAAAAAGCGTAGTTGAGCGGTAACAGGATAATGCTAACCCATTTCTGAAATGAGCACTGCTCCAATTCTGACTCCTTTGCTATTGACGGCCCATCAAAGTATAATTTCCAACCCGACTTTTCGTCTTGTTCCAATTCTTCAATATTCATCGTCTCTTCATTAGGAAAATATGTCTTCAGTGGTTCATACTCATCATCGACTGGATTTTCTGCCAAATGATCAGCGACTGCTTGTGCTTTCATTGCAGTGCAAGTAACCTAAACAATATCAAACTCAGTAAGCATAATTTGCCATTTAGCGAGCCTTCCTGTGGGCATAGGCTTCAGGAAGATGCACTTTAGTGGATCCAAACGAGATATGAGATATGTGGTGTAAGCCGACAAGTAATGTTTCAACTTCTGTGCAACCCATGTTAAAGCACAACATGTCCTTCCAAATGAGTATATTTTATCTCGTACGATGTAAATTTCTTGATGAGATAGTATATTGCTTGCTCCTTCTTCCCTGTTTCATCATGTTGCCCTAGTACACAGTCAAAGGAATTATCCAACACGGTCAAATAAAGGATCAAAGGCCTTCCAGGCTCTAGAGGAACCAACACATGAGGATTGGCCACATATTCCTTGATTTTGTCAAATGCATCTTGACATTCCTCGGTCCAATTCACCGCATCATCTTTCTTCAATAATTTGAAAATAGGTTCACAAGTCGACGTCAGTTGAGCAATAAATCTGCTAATATAATTCAACCTGCCCAACAAACACATCACCTCTTTCTTGCTCTTTGGCGGAGGCAAATTCTGAATAGCTTTTATCTTTGACGGGTCCAGTTCAATACCACGCCTATTTATCACGAACCTCAATAACTTTCCCGATGGTACTCCAAAAGCACATTTTGCTGGATTGATCTTGATATTGTATCTCTGAAGCCTTTGGAAGAACTTCCTCAAGTCTTTGACATGATCGCACTAATTGGATTTGATAATAACATCATCCACATACACTTCAATCTCTCGATGTATCATGTCATGAAACATAGTGGTCATTGACTCTCATATATGTAGCTCCAGCATTTTTCAACCCAAACGGCATTACTCTGAAGCAATATGTTCCCAAAGGTGTGATAAAGGCTGTCTTTTCTGCATCTTTTTCGTCCATCAAGATCTAATGATAACCCGCATAACAATCCACAAAAGAACCAATCTCATGTTTGGCACAATTGTCAATTAATATGTGGATGTTTGGCAATGGAAAATCATCCTTCGGACTTGCTTTGTTAACGTCTCGATAATGAACACACACTCTGGTTTTTCCGTCTTTCTTTGGAACAGGTACAACATTGGCTAACCAGGTGGGGTACTTGGTGACTCGTATGACATTTGCCTCAAACTGCTTGTTGACTTCTTATTTTATTTGTACACTGATATCTGTTTTGAACTTTCTCAACTTTTGCTTAACAGGCCGGCATCCGGATAAGTGGGCAACTTATGTACCACCAAATTAGTACTGAGCCCTGGCATGTCATCATAAGACTAGGCAAATATATCTTTGTACTTATGTAATAACTTGATCAAGTCTTCTCTGAGTGAGGCCTCTAAGTGCACACTAATCTTTGTTTCCCGAATATTCTCCTCATCCCCCAAATTAATAGACTCCGTTTCATTTAAGTTTGGTTTGGGTTTCTCTTCATAGTGGCTCAAATCCTTACTAATTTCCTCCAAAACTTCCTCATCCTCATATTCTACTTCATTATCATTTTCAATTTCTTGTATAACTATCTGATTATCAAGACTGGACCGGAAATCCTTCATGCATGACACATCATTGAAATCAGAAAGAACTGGACTGTACAAGAAAAGAAAAGAAAAGAAAATGAGGCTACAAGAATAGAGGAAGAAAGAAATTGCATTTCATTAAACTTTGAAAGGTAACAAGGTTTGGATACATTTGACTAGACGAAATATAGGATTACAACTTTTGAAACAAGACATATATTAGGAATGGAACATTTAAAGCTAACTACCAAAAATCCCTTCTGATTGGAAGATGAGTAGCTTCCCAGCTATTTAGCCTGATATGGGGTCCAACATACTGAACATCCATCTTACTTGTTCCCTCGGCTGCCTCTACCATATTCACGCCTTCAAACAACCTCTCAAATCTTTCTAACAGCTCTTCATCTAGCCTTATCTCTGCATGGCCCGACATGACAGTTGCCGGACGTCTTTGTGTACCAGGCTTGACGAAGGAATAGGAAAGTTTTGGGATAGGTTTGGGGAGGGTCCATCCTTTCTTTTTCAATCTTTTAGCTCTGTGTATACTCGGTGATGTTTGGCTTGAAACCCAGGCCGAAAGTATTAGTTCTACCTGGAAGATGAACTGGTTGTGTTATTCCTTGCAGAGCAACTCCTAGACCTTTTCCCGGAGAAAACCCATTCTTTAACATTTCCTTAGCAACCATGACAACCGCAGGGGTTACTTTGGGTACTGGGATGATTTCACCTTCAGATATCTTATTCACAGACACAATCTCCATCACTTGGTACACCTAAAGACCTTTGTCACCCTCGACTTCTTCGAATGGCGTAATGGCATTGCAAATATTATCTTCACCATGCACTACTATCTCTTGCTGATCCCATTCAAACTTCACCATTTGATGGAGTGAAGAAGGCACCACTTTTGTAGCATGGATCCATGGGCGTCCTAACAGGAGATTATAGGACACAGCAATGTCCAACACTTGAAACTCCATGGTGAATTCCACCAGTCCGATGGTGAGTTCTAATATGATATCTCCAACACTATTCTTTCCACCTCCGTCGAATCCTTTCATACAATGATGTTTCTATGGATTCTACCGTGATCAATCTTCAGTTTGCCCAAAGTAGATAAAGGACAAATATTTGCACTCGACCCCTTATCGACCAGGACATGGGTCACCACTAATTCCTCACACTTCACTGTAAGGTATAACGCCTTATTGTGCTCTGTCCCTTCTAATGGTAGTTCATTATCTAAGAATGTTATCCAATTTGCCTCAAAGATTTTGTTTGTAATCTTTTCCAAATGACACACTGTGATCTTTTCTGGTACATGAGCTTCATTTAGGATCTTCATTAACGCCCTTCGGTGTTCATCGGAACGAAATAATAGAGATAGCAAAGATATTTGAGCTGGTGTCTTCCTCAGCTGCTCAACTATGGAATAATCTTGAGCTTTCATTTTCTTTAGGAATTCCTCAGCTTCTTCTTCGGTGACCACTTTCTTCACATGAGCCGGATTTTCATTCACAACTTTCGCCTTCCTCAAATCATCAGGAGCAAAACATCTCCCAGACCGGGTCAAACCATGGATTTCACATATCTCCCCGTTGACTTCTTTTCCTTTGTACATGACAGTTACCTTGTCATAATTCCAAGGTACGGCTTTGATGTTCACAATCGGCATCTGAACGACTGGCTTGATAACAACTGGCTCTATATGTGCCCCTTTCATAGTCAATTTGGGCTTCACCCCAGGTACTATCACTCTTATAGGTTCAGGTTCAACTACCACTGCTGGCTAACTTACTAGTGGCTCAACTGATCTTTTCTCACTCCCGACTTTCTCTTATGTCTTGATGTTTACCTTAATTGTCATCACAGTATAAGAGGGCTTTTTGCAGCTTTCTCCTTGTACTAGCTCCATCATATGTGTTTCATGTTGCACAGGCAAAGGATTTTGCGTTATGTTAGGAGCCTCGGGGGCTTGTATCTCAATTCTTGTGGAGTCAATGAGTTCTTGTATCGCAGATTTTAGGTGCCAACATTTATCTGTGTCATGTCCCGGTACCCCTGAACAATATTCATAATGGATGGATTGATCTAAGTTTCTCGGTGGAGGATTGGGAATTTTAGGCTCAATAGGACTCAGCATCCCCAGTTGATGGAACCTATTGGGTGATGAACTTCTCGTTTATGTGATTACAAATTGTTAGCTAGATTTCTATTTGTTCAAGTTCGTTCTTGTTGTAGTTAATTGGTAGGGCTCCCAATTAAGTGTGCCTATTTAGTGTGCATAACATGGAAAATAGTGCATATTTAGGTATATTATTGAACAACACCACACCTAGGTTATTGGAGGAATCTATAACTTTAGGCGTAAAGGTGGGATTAGGAATAACGAAACCTTGGGTGCAATCTAAAGTGAACTATTCAAATTAAAGTTAGCTAGGGTTGCTCAGGAGAGTGCACTAGTAAATTATTGTAGTTTCTCGAGAGAGAATTACGGTAAAAATAGCGTACATGATTGATAGAATATATTGACAATTTGTATGAGCATAAATAGAAGGGATTCCATCAATAGGGAAAATCAATACCTTAGTCTTTCTATATATTCTTTACCCAACATTCAATTCTTTCTTTTAAGTCTTTTAATTCTTGCAAAAGTTAGTTGTTAGAAAACCTTTACAAAAATATATTCAAAGTTGGGAACTTGCTTCAGAAGTGTTCTTGGGTTGTGAAAGTTGCAGTTGGTAGGTTAATTCCATGTGGCTTCGATTCTGGACTTATTTGACCAGGTTATATTGACTACGACCGTTGCTTGGACGTGAATCAATTTTGGCGCCGTTGTCGGGGAATTAACGGAATTATCAATTGTCATTGACAGAACTACGAGATTCTTGTGTAGTCAGGTTCTTTCTACACTTTACATTGAAATTTTGGACGGATGATGAATTGGGTACTCAGGTGCATTCCTAGAAAATCTGCAAGGATTGGAGAACTAATTGAAGGACTCTCAGACCCCGAGCAAACTTTCCGGGCACGTAACAGGGTTATCAAACAAATTCAGCAATCTCAGCAACAAATCAAAACTAGATTTTGACATGGGTGACGTGAACGACCCAAACCAGCAAGTTGGGTTAAACATGCAAGAGGTGCAGGAGGTGCAAGAAGGTGCACCATTTGACTGGGCACAACCCACAGCAGATAATTTGGCAACTGCCAGCGATTCAAGATGAGTCTTTCAAGATTACTAACAACATGCTACACTTGTTGCAAAACAAGGGATTATTCTCTGGGTCTCAGGTTGAAGATCCACAACAGCACCTGAAGAACTTTCTCTCAATATGCAAGACACAGAGGTAACCGAATATGACACCGGAAGCCATCGGACTATTGCTATTCCCGTTCTCAGTTCAGGGGCTACGCAGGTATGGCTAAACTCACTCCCCATAAACTCTATTGCAACTTGGGATGAGTTAGTCAAGCAACTCCACAACAAGTTTTATCCACCTAACAAGACAGATCAGTAAATTGATGAGATTGTGAGCTTCAAGCAGAAACCAATGGAGACATTACATGAAACTTGGGGCCGATTCAAGGGTATGCTTGTTATGTGTCCTCACCATGGGATTCCCGAGCAGATGTTGGGTCAAAGGTTCTACATGGGGCTCTAAGATAGTATGAAGAATATTGTAGATGCCTCAGCAGGTGGGGCTTTTCTGAGCAAGACTTGGAGAGAAGGCCAAAATTTGCTTGACAAGATGGCTCAAAACTACGGGTGGACGACCAAAAATGCTCCTATTACTCCAGTGGTACACTCTGTACCTCTGAATCCTTCCAACACTATGGAGGAGAACATGGCAACTTTACTGACACAAATGAGCATCCTGACGAAGAAGGTGGAAGAATCTGGGGTCAAGCAGCAGGTTCACATTGTAGACACTACCAATTGTGGTTTATGCACATCTTGCATTAGCCAATCCATAGGTAATCATTGGGCTACAGACCAAGAACATCATCACCAGCATGAAGATATGAACTATGTAGCAAATTATGGAGGGCAGAGACAGGGTAACCAAAGTTAATGGCAGTAGGCTCCACAGTAGTACAACCCTCCGCAACTACAGTATAATGCAGTAGGTATGAGGCCACCACACAACATGGCTCCATACCCTAGACCTCAGAATTTCAGCAATCAACAGCAGGGATATCATCCACCTCCACCACGGCATGGGGGTAGACATGACGATGGATTCGTAGAGTTGAAAGCTAGGATGCAGCAGGTAATTGGGTCAAATGCCAAAACTAATGAAAGGATGGATGCACATGATGCAGCTATCAAGAATATGGAAGTGCAGATAGTCCAGATTGCCATGTCACTTAACAATCGTCCTCAAGGGACATTGCCTGCAGATACTCAAACAAACCCAAAAGATCAAGTCCCTAAGCAGTTGATGGAAGTTAATCTGAGAAGTGGTTGAGATCTTGATGCTGAGTACGAAAGAGAGAGAAGCAACGCACAGGCTAAGACACTGACTCCAGTGCCCATTGAACTGGATGAGTCCACCGGGTTGACAGAAGTTACAGTCCAGCCAGTAGCTGAAAATAAAGATGTGCAGCAGGGAACATAGAAAGTAGCTGAACAGGTAGAGCAACAGGTTGAAGAGAGAGTGATAGAAAAAGAAAAGTTCCAAGTGATTTGGAAGAAGAGGCCTCCACCACCATTCCCCCAAAGGCTGGCCAAGCACCAAAAAGAAGCGCAATACAAAAAGTTCTTTGATGTGCTCAAGCAAATCCAGGTAAACATTCCTTTAATTGAAGCTTTGAAAGAAATGCCTGGGTATTCTAAGATGGTGAAAGACTTAATGTCGCGGAAATTTGATTTCCAAGACTTGGCCACCGTGACTCTTACTCGGACTTGTAGTGCAGTGGTTTTTAGACCCATTGCAGAGAAGCTATATGATCTAGGTAGCTTCACCATTCCATGCACTATAGGAAATTTTGCCTTTGCAAAGGCATTGTGTGATTTGGGGGCAAGAATTAATCTTATGCCATTGGTGATTTATAAGAGGCTATGCTTTGGGAGAGATAGGCCTACCTCCATGTTATTACAGCTTGCTGACAGGACAGTTGAGCATCCATTTGGTATATTAGATGATGTGCTTATCCAGGTAGGGAAGTTCGTGTTTCCCGCCGATTTTGTGATTCTTGACTGCAAGATGGACGAGGAAATTCCTATAATTTTAGGAAGACCATTCCTAGTCACCAGGAGAGCTTTGATTGATTATGAGATTGGGGAACTCAAGATGAAGTTGAATGATGAGGAGATCATATTCAATGTGCAAAAATCCATGAGGCGCCCTAGTGAGTTCGCAAATTGCTCCCTTATTAATGTTGTTGATGTGATAGTGGAGACAGACGATGCAGAGTTGACCATTGAAGATCCACTTCAGGCATGCCTAATGAACTTAGAATAGGTAAATGGTGAAAGTCTAGCAGAATGGGTGCTATCTCTGGAAGGCAAGGGGTTTTGGGAGAGAGAGCTGGAATTCGAGCCTCTACATCGAGAGAAAAGAGAGACCCCTCCTACAAAGCCATCCATAGAAGAGCCACCAAAGCTGGAGCTTAAACTGCTACCATCTCATCTCAGGTATGAATTTCTAGGTCCTAACTCCACTTTACCTATTATTATCTCATCTGGTTTGCTAGATGTGTAGGCTCAAAAGCTTATACTGGTACTGAAAGAATACAAGATTGCAATTGGGTGGACCATGGCAGACATAAAGGGGATCAGCCCCAGATACTGCATGCATAAGATTCTCCTGTAAGAGGGGCACAAACCTTCCAGGGAACATCAAAGAAGGTTGAACCCAAACATGAAGGAAGTGGTGAAGAAAGAGGTAATAAAGTGGCTAGACGTAGGAATTATTTTCCCAATCACTGATAGTAGTTGGGTTAGCCCAGTTCAATGTGTGCCAAAGAAATGTGGCATGACAGTGGTGAAAAATGAAAATAACGAGTTGATATCAACAAGAACCATCACCGGGTGGAGAATATGCATGGACTATAGGAAGCTGAATCTAGCCACCCGCAAGGACCACTTCCCACTTCCCTACATTGATCAGATGCTTGACAGGTTTGCAGGGAGGTTACACTTTTGCTTTCTGGATGGGTACTCGGGGTAAAATTAAATCACCATAGACCCCAAGGATAGAGAGAAGATCTCCTTCACATGCCCATATGGCATTTTTGCCTTTAGGAGGATGTCATTCGGACTATGCAATGCACCTGCCACATTCCAAAGGTGCATGATAGCTATATTCACCGACATGGTGGAAGACATTATGGAGGTGTTCATGGATGATTTCTCAGTGGTAGGGAATTCATTCGATGAATGCCTTGTCAATCTGACAAGAGTGCTGAAACGGTGCATGGAGACAAACTTAGTGCTAAACTGGGAGAAGTGCCATTTTATGGTACAAGAAGGTATAGTAATGGGGCATCGGGTTTTGAGCAAAGGCATTGAGGTAGACCGAGCTAAAGTTGATGTCATTGCAAAGTTGCCTCCACCAACATCCGTGAAGGCCATTAGAAGCTTTCTTGGACATGCCGGTTTTTACCAGAGGTTCATTAAAGACTTCTCCAAAATCTCAAACCCTCTCTGTAAGTTACTTGAAAAAGATCACCCCTTTGTTTTTTCTGATGAATGCAGGATTGCTTTTGAGGAGCTGAAGAAGCGGTTGGTCATAGCACCCATCATCATTGCCCCCCTTCCCCCCATCGACTGGGAGCAACCGTTTGAGCTTGTATGCGATGCAAGTGATTATGCAGTGGGGGCAGTGCTTGACCAAAGGAAATACAAGCTGATTCATCCAATCTACTATGCTAGTAGAACATTGAGTGGAGCACAGCTGAACTACACAGTGACGGAAAAGGAGATGCTGGTGGTCCTGTTCGCATTCGACAAATTCAGGTACTATCTCATAGGATCCAAGGTAATTGTAAACACTGACCATGCAGCTAGAAGGTACTTAATTGATAAAAATGACTCTAAGCCGTGCCTAATTCGTTGGGTGCTGCTTCTCCAAGAGTTTGACCTTGAAATACATGATAGAAAGGGCACCGAAAACCAAATCGCTGATCATTTGTCACGACTTGAAGGAGCTGAAATTGTCAAAGAGAGTGGAGAAATTCTGGAAACCTTTCCAGACGAGTAGTTTCTCACCACCACTCTCCCTGAAGCGCCATGGTATGCAGATTATGCAAATTACCTGGCCAGTGGTATTGCTCCTCACGACCTATCATCGGTCCAGAGGAAAAGAGTTTTTCTTGAAAGCCAGCTTTATTATTGGAATGAACCATATTTGTTTAGGATATGTCTCAATAACATGATCCGGAGATGCATCCCCGAGATCGAACAATCCTCTATTTTACAGGCGTGTCATGCTTCAGCATATGGTGGTCACTTTGGAGGAGTGCGAACAACAACCAAGATACTTGAGGCCGATTTTTATTGGCCAACGGTGTTTAAAGATGCACACTTGTGGGTGAAAGGTTGCAACGAATGCCAACACACCAGGAACATCTCCCGATGTCATGAGATGCCAATGAACCCAATTCAGTAAGTGGAAGTGTTTGATGTCTGGGGAATAGACTTCATGGGGCCCTTTGTCAGCTCATACGGCAATAAGTACATACTTGTTGCGGTAGACTATGTGTCCAAATGGGTGGAAGTTGTAGCATTACCCACTAATGATGCTAAGGTGGTGGTGGGATTTTTGAAAAAGAACATTTTCACCTGTTTCGGGACTCCAAGGGCAATCATCAGTGATGGGGGTAAACACTTTTGCAACCGGGAATTCGAGAAATTGTTGGCCAAATATGATGTGAAACACCGAATTGCTACTCCATTTCACCCGCAGACCAGCGGGCAAGTTGAGATCTCCAACAGGGAGATAAAAAGTGTATTAACAAAAACAGTGAACGCCACGAGGACCGACTGGTCCAGGAAGCTTGATGATGCATTATGGGCATATCAGACAACATTCAAGACACCATTGGCATGTCACCATACAAATTGGTGTTTGGGAAAGCTTGTCATCTACCGGTGGAACTAGAGCACAAAGCATGGTGGGCACTGAAACAATTGAATCTCAGCTGGGATGAAGCGGGGAAATCTAGAATGACCGGGTTGCACGAGTTGGAAGAATTCCGGTATCTGGCCTACGAGAGCACAAGACTGTAAAAAGAACGGATGAAGCGAATCACGACCAGAAAATCATAGAGCGTAACTTCAAAACCGGGGACAAGGTGCTTTTATACAACTCAAGATTACGGTTGTTCTCGGTCAAATTAAAATCAAGGTGGTCAGGCCCTTTTCGGGTAATTGAGGCATTAGATTCGGGCGTTGTGGAAATTCAAACCATTGATGGTTCACGCACATTCAAACTAAATGGATAGTGGTTGAAACTTTATGTCATCATGGATGACATCGAGGACAAGTGGAACTACCGTTAGAGGAACCTCAAAGGTCTAGCGAGCCTTGAAATGCGCTAATTCGAGTTGTGTCGCGAAGTTAAATCAGGCGCTACGTGGAAGGCAATTCACAAACTTGTTGTAAGTATACTCAGTATAGTTAGTCTATTATAAAAAATATATATATTCTGCCTGCCCAGCAAAAAAAATTTCAGAGAAGGGGTTTTTTCGCGGTTCATCCGCGGTCGCAGACGAACCACGAAAAAATACCCTTTCTGAACCTGACTGTTCGCGGTTCGTCCGCGACCGCGATCTGTTCCATGGTGGACAGGTATAAAAACAATTCTCCTCTTTTAATTCCCCCCCCCCCTCTTTTAATAACCCTACAAACACAAACCCCCCCCTCCTATTTCATACACTCCAGCCGCCCCTCCCCTCCCCATTCCCTCTCTCTCTCTACAAATCCTCCTCCTTCTCTCTACTTCTTCTTCTCCAAATTCGCCTTACTCCCTCACCAACTTTCTTCTTCATCAACATCTTCACCACTTCCCCTCCTTCTAACTAGTAAGTTTATCTTCTTCTATTTTTTTCCTTTTAAGTTTTCTCCTTAGTTGGTAGAATTAATTAGTTTATTTGTAGTGTAATTGTAAAAATTGTATTATATCTTGCTAGTAGTAGTAGAATCTATATAAATTAGGTTGTTTGTGTAGTATAGTTTTAGTATGATTTTTTTTTAGTGTAGCATTATTGGTATTGTTGGGATTGTTGGTAGTGTTGGTATTGTTGGGTCTCCAATATAGTTAATTGTTTTAATTTTGTTGTTTTGGAGACCCAATGTGATGGGTGATATAGTTGGTGATTTGGTTGGCCAATGAGGGCAATTGTATGTTGTAGTATTTGGTTGTAGGGGAGATATTGCCCAATTTGTTAGTTGTTTGTTGTTGTATATAATTGGAGATGATGTAGGTTTAATTGGGTCATGTTAGATTTCCAAAAGAAATAAGTGTGGGGTGCTTGAGGTGACTTGGTGAATTTGTTAGATAAGTGGTTAAGTGTAGGAGTTATGGGATGATAGCACTAAAGAGAATATTGTGGTAATCCACGGATGGTGAAGTCTGAGTAGCCAACCTATGTTCTAACATTATGCAAAATATTTGGTTGTTTCTCTTTTGTGCAGGATCATGGGTCCTAAAGGCATGTAGCAAGCTCGTCTCAGCGACCAACATATGACGAGTCTAGGTTCACATGCGAGGAGGCGGAAACTGACTTCCACGCCAATGCTACTAAAGCTTTGCTCTAGGAAATTGAAATTGACAGGTTAGCCACTCGGTCTAAAAAGATCGAGATATATGATGAGATCCGCCACCGCGAAATGGAGTTCCTATTTGACGCACCGGCCCTCGTGAACAAGGTGCTGGTTAGGGAGTTTTATTCTAATGCTCCCTACAAGATGGCCAGGACGGTCTTCGTCTGAGGTAAGTATGTCTGGGCCAAAGTTCCTACTATCAGGTAGAGTCTTAGACTGCCTGCCTTTACTAGTGACGTGGACTACTACCACGATAGGCCTGGTGCTACCTGGGACACCTTAATTGCGGCCTTATGTGTTGATGGTATCCCAGTCTGGATATGAAACAAAACACTCCACTCTAACTGTTTTACCCACACTGCTAAATGCTGGTTCACAATCATATGTAACCGGCTCTTGCCCTCCAGCAACACCACTGATGTGAACTTTAATAGGGCACTTCTAACATGGTGTTTTATCACCCAGCGGGACATGGACATCGCCCGCTTGATTAGTGACGAGATGGTGCTGAGGGGATCCCTCAAAGCCAAGGGTTTTTATTACCCATCTCTCGTCACTACTTTGTGTCTTGGCCATCAGACTCCGGTCCTTGCCACATGGTGATCTCCCACCAAAAGCTCCATTCAGAGCTTCTCAAATCCGAGTGGGCCGAGACAATGACCCAATTGACTTGGATGCTGAGGTTGACCCTGTGCCGGTTGTCGGGCCACGCATTCAACTGACTCAGCCGGACCATCAAGGCTCGCTCACCATGGAGCGGGCATGTCTAGGTCCAAATCTACTAGACCTATGCTTAGGTCTATGGAGGAGGAGGTTGCGGACTTACGCACCTCCGTAGATGGTCTACACAAGCGCTTAGACACGATGTCACAGAGCCAAGCTGGGTCGGAAAATAGATTCATGCCATGGTTCCGAGCACTTGGTGGAGCATGTCACGTCGACCCCTCCACCGTCTCTAACTCCGAGTGAGTCACAAGTAAGTTTTCTCGCCCTTCTAGGCTATATTTTTATTATTATGTCATGAGGACATGACATGATTTTAAGTGTGGGGTGGGAAACTTATCTTGTATATGTTGTACATAGTAGTTGTAGTTGTAAATAATATTAGCTGGCTTGGCCCGATGATGGACACTTGGCGACGAGTTTCTTAAGGGTCTAAGTCGGAATAAAAAAAATCAAAAATTTGAAAAAAATCAAAAAATTCGAGTAGAGGATTCTTCGTGATGATGGACTATTTAGGAAAAGTACTCTCGAGGGAAGTAGTCCACGTAGGAATTTTTCTTTCTTTTATTTTCTTTTTTCTAGGAAGTGTATCATCTCCCCCTTGGTTTTTCTATTGACCACGGTTCTTTTCCGAGGGTTTTTATTGAACCAGGTTAGGTAGATTTGTTTTTTAGGATTTGAGGACAAAGGTTAACATGTAACCCCAAGTATGCACATTAGCAAAACTTAATTAAACTTGAGAATGTATTATCTAAGCTTTATTGTAAATTCTAGGATATGCCTTAAATTGCACAATACAGCTTGCTTGAACATTGATAGGACTTTGTAGATGAACCGGATTCTAAATGAGTTGCATACTATGTGTGTGTGATATTTTACTTACATTATATGTTTTACATGATACCTAGAACTTGCCCTTTGTGTTTGCAAAGCGAAATAGAAGTTGTTTTGTTGTAGAGATGATAGAGGCATTTCTTTGTGTACCCCATAAATCAAGAAGACATGAATTCACGCGTACATAATATCCTAGTTAACCCCTTTGAGCTTCAAGCCTATTCTTTGATAACCCTTGAATGTTCAAAAAAAAAATCGTAATCTTATATTGTTCTACTTTACCTCCTAGAAGCACTTGTGTTGTAATGAATATTTAAAAGTCTAAGTGTGGGTGAAGGGAAATTAAAAAAAAAAGGAAAATCAAGAATGAATGGTAGAAAATGGTGAACTGGCAAAATAATGCAAATGCGTTGCATAGCAATGAAAAAAGAAAAAGAAAATGAGAAAAAGAGTTATATCAATGTATATATGTAAATTAGAAAGACCAGTTACACCAACAAAAGAAAATTGGGGGATTAAAAGCAAATAAAGGTGAATGAATGTTTAAGGGAGACATAAGGAAGAAAACAAAAAGGGAAGTTGTGAAAAGCAAAAGAAAAGTGCTTAGGGAGGTTAGCCACTATATCCAAAAGTATCCTACCCGTAACATTACAACCCTTAAAGATCTCTTGATCTATGATTGAATAACTTGATTAGTGGAGTATTACACTAGGGGCAAGCCTATGGTGTGTCTGTATGCATATGAATGTTCTTTGTTGAGAGTAAGTGAATTTTTTTTCTATATCTATAAGTTCCATGTTCTAAATCGTTTATGTGTGGGAACTTCTCTCAATAAATTGTGTGAGGTCATGTAACTCAAGAGGAAAATGGAAAATTTGCAAGTCTGTGATAACAACTAGAGTAAGCAATAATGTGCTGGCATGTGAGTTTACAGCTAGGTAAGGATTGTGCATATCTTAGGTTAATCATGAAAGATAGCTTTTGTGACATATTTTGGGGGAGACATTAATAAAATTGGCCTAAAGTGTGACTAAGGTTGCTCGAGGACGAGCAAAGGTTTAAGTGTGGGGTATTGATAAAAGGTGAATTTGACTATAATTATGCCCTAAATAATCACACTTTGTTATTGGATTGATATTGTTTATGATGACAAAATGCTTTTATTAGTGTTTATTGGTGTGTTATAGGTACACATGAACCATTGGAGACTAAAGGAGATATTTTGGAGTCATAGGATGGTAAAAAGGCCAAGTGAAGAGTTGAAGAGAAGTTAGCTTGAAAAAATGAAGAAGAAATTCAGGATTACTGTTCATCCGCGGTTCACTCGCGACCGCGGATGAACCGTAGAAAAACATGCTCGCAGAAGTTTACAAGATTCAGAGGGCTGCTCTGTTCGCGGTTCGCTCGCGACCGCGAACGAACCACGGAAGGCGCCGCAGATTTTAGGGACAACTTTGTAAAAACTCAATTTTTAAGTCCTAAACCCTCTATATAAACCTAGATTTTGTCCAAGAGAGGCAAGCATTGTATTATTCACTACTTTTGCAAGTAATTAGTAAGAGAGAACTCTCTCAACTTATTTCTTTCTTTTATATTGAATCTTTGTTTACGAATTCAATTATTATTCTTGTTTCTTTGATCATGAGTAGCTAATTCCTTATCTAAGGTTTTGATGGAACCTATTGGGTGATGAACTTCTCGTTTATGTGATTACAAATTGTTAGCTAGATTTCTATTTGTTCAACTTCGTTCTTGTTGTAGTTAATTGGTAGAGCTCCCAATTAGTTGTGCCTATTTAGTGTGCATAACTTGGAAAAGAGTGCATATTTAGGTATATTGTTGAACAACACCACACCTAGGTTATTGGAGGAATCTATAACTTTAGGCGTAAAGATGAGATTAGGAATAACGAAACCTTGGGTACAATCTAAAGTGAACTATTCAGATTAATGCTAGCTAGGGTAGCTCGGGAGACTGCACTAGTAAATTTTTGTAGTTACTCGGGAGAGAATTACGGTAAAAATAGCGTTCATGATTGATAAAATATATTGAAAATTTGTATGAGCATAAACAGAAGGGATTCCATCAATAGGAGAAATCAATACCTTAGTCTTTCTCTATATTCTTTACCCAACATTCAATTCTTTCTTTTAAGTTTTTAATTCTTGCAAAAGTTAGTTGTTAGAAAACCTTCTCAAAAATATATTCAATGTTTGGGAACTTGCTTCAGAAGTGTTCTTGGGTTGTGAAAGTTGCAGTTGGTAGGTTAATTCCCTGTGGGATCGATTCTGGACTTATTTGACCAGGTTATATTGATTACGACCGTTGCTTGGACGTGAATCAGGTTTTCCATGAAGGAGGAGGTGGTGGGTAAGATTGGGCGTGATGGACAGAAAACTGAGGACCGGTCGGAGGGTAATAATGTTGAGATGAGTTATACGGTGTTGGTGGGTATGGTTGATATGGGCGAGGTTGATGATGATATGGGTTTGGGGCCCGGGACCAAGACATTCCCTCTATAACTGCCACTTCTTCTTTCTTTTTCTTCCCAATTGCTCCTCCCGTCCCCGTCTGAATTGCTTGATTTGTAGCCTTAATGGCTGAATAACTTATGATTTTATTTGTTTTCAAACCTTCTTCAACAAAGCTCCCCATTTTTACCACCTCATTGAAGGTCTTTCCGATTGCAGACACTAGATGCCCGTAGTATGTCGGCTCCAAAGCTTGTAAGAAACAATCTACCATTTTTCCTTCATTCATTGGTGGATCCATACGAGGCGCCTGTTCTCTCCACCTGAAACCATACTCCCAAAAACTCTCTCCGGACTTCTTTTCCATTTTAGTCAATGACAACCTATCTGGGATGATTTCCAGATTATATTGAAAATGGTTCGCAAATGACTGAGCCAAATCGTCCCAATTGAACCATCGGGTATGATCTTGACGGGTGTACCATTCAAGTGCTGAGCCTCTGAGGATTTGACCGAAATAAGCCTTAAGTAGTTCATCTTTTCCCCCAGCTCCATGCATTTTACTGCAATATCCTCTCAGATGGGCCAGTGGATCACCATGGCTATCATACATGTCAAATTTCGGCAATTTAAACCCAACTGGCATTTGTACTTCGGGGAACAAACACAAGTCCTTGTATGCCACACTAACTTGGCCTCCTAAACCCTGCATATTGTGAAACGCCTACTCAAGGCTCTTCATTTTCCTGGCCATCTCCTCTTGTTCAGAATTGCTAACGGGCTTCTCCTATTCCGTCATAGCGATAAGAGCGGTATATGAATCATGTTGTCTGACGGTGGGTTCTGGAGGGTAGTAAAGATTATCCTGGATATGAAATACAGGCTCACTAGAGGATTTGTGTAAAGCGGCTGATGGTGGTACCACATATACTAAAGCAGCCTGGGATGGTGGCGGTGGAGCTTGTTTGGTGCTTGTGAAGTAGTGGCGTAATAGTGTGGGTATGTAGGGTATGTAGAAGATGTGTTCATGGTGGGTGGATCTTGGTTAGGGACTGGTGGAGGAATATATGCAGGGTTGGCTGGGTAGATAGGTAAGGGTTGTCCCCTCTACCAAGCCTGATACATTTCCAACATCTGTTGTTTAAGCTTATACACTTCTTCCTTCATGCTATTCACATCTACTACTTCCTCCTCTTGCACAGGATCCATGTTTGTCTGCTCAATTTCTTGAGTAACTGCTTTCGTCATGCTTTTAGAACGAGTGTTATAGTTGTGATGTGCCAGAATGCCAGTTGCTAACTGCTTTATCTGATACTCATCAACGACAAAACTTGTTAATAGTTAGATCATAATAGATGAACATCACAAGTTTCAAAAACATAGCTTTTGCCTGGCAATATGCGTCATCCCGACATTTCTTATCTTTCCGCCAATTTTCTTTTTTTGGCTTTTCCTTTTCTTTCTTGTGCTTCCTCCCGTGTTCTCTCTTTTTGTTTTTTTTAATTATATATTTTTCGTTTTCATTGTTTCCTTTTTCTTTTTGTTTTTCGATCCTATATGTTTGCCTATCGCACAAGCAATTGCATGTAAGGAAAAATAATGACAACTTTTGGATTTTCAATTTTATTGATACTCAATCATTGAATACAAAAGATGATGTTGCACTACAACCTTGAAAAATAAAAATACAGAAAAATGCATGTCCTATGAATACATTAAAGCTCCTAGTGCCTGCGAGACATCGTTCGGTCTTACCGCGGGCCTATATGCTAATCCCTTTTGGAGTTTGTCCAAGTCTGTCATTACTTGTTTCACAAAGATCATTGATGCTGCGGTAAATGTGGACTGGGTCATATCCTCGTACAGTTGGCATTTCTGTGTAATATAGTGAGCAATGTTGACAATTCTTTCCCTGATAATTCCTTTCTCTTGAAGCAACCTCCCGATCTGTTCGGCATGAGCATCCAAGGTCTGCTGGCTCTTCTTTTGAAGTTGATGTAGCTCCAATTCTAATCGAACTATGGCCATGTAGCAGTGCTCTCTTTCTATGTCAAATCCTTTTGCTTGTTTGCTACTTTTGACCTCGGCCGTGACAATCTTTTTCCTCAGCCGCGCAACTTCAATGTTATGTTCATCCTTTAACTGTTGGATCATCCGAGCCCTTTCTTCAGCATTCCTGTCCAATTGTTTATGAACCCCAATTAATTCTTTCTTGGCTTTATCTAGATCGAAGTTGTAGTCGTTCACCTTTCGCCGCAAATTATCAATTAGCTTTTCATCTCGGGCATGTCGAACTGGGGTTTCGGTTGCTGCTCTCATTTTCACAATCGAAGCCTTCAATGTTTCATTTTCTCTAATCAGCAATTTCTTTTCACTCTCATCGGCCGCTGCTTGTAAGCTGCTTTCGAATTTGAGGTCCCGAACTTGTTTTTCCAGCATACTGATTTTGGCTCGGTATTCATTCTCCTTGGCCAGCCAATCCCATTTCTCCTTTGATAGCTCGGCAAATTCTTGAATGTGAGGTCTCTTCGTTGGTTTTTCATGGTCAATAATCCTTTCGGTACCATGCGGAATAACCAGGCGACACGTCACCTCTAGCCCGATCCATTACACAAGTGTCTACTCTCAGACATTGGCATTCATTCCATATTTGTCAAACTTTTGCTTCAGAAAATTGCCCATCGGGACTAATCTCTATCGCTTGAAGGCTGAGATCCCCATCTTTTGGCACAATTTGATATCTTCTGAGTTGCCGTAAAACTCGATACGGTGCATAAGGTTGGATACTTTTGAGATCCATTAAGAGAAAATATGATCCTTTTGCTGGCATGTATATGATTTCATTGATGGGCAACCATCTTAATGCCCATTCTATCTGGCTAGCAGTAAGTGATCGGAAGTATGTGATCCAACATTTTGACCATTCTGGCAACTTGGCCCTTGTCCTCATGCAGAATTCTTCGATACAAGTCTTTTCAGACGATCCATAACTCAAAAGGTGAGGGTGATGACATAAATTCTCGATCATCCACATGTGTAGTAGTAGATTACACCCCTCGAAAAAATCTTCTCCCGTGTTGCAGGCTGTGAGAGCACGGAAGATATCAGCCACTATCATTGGTGCCAAAGAAGAGTACTGGCAACCCCGGCAGCTCTGATGTCGATGTTCCCGTCTTTCCTTGGAAATATTATTAACCCTAGAAAGGCTACCATAAAGGCAAAGCGCCTATGTTCTTCCCATTTAGCCCGGTTTGCTTTACTGTAGAGTTTGTTCGTTGGAACATCAAATCCTCCAATGTGGCCATATCTGCGGTATATAAAGTTCATAATGCAAAACCCGTGGACCAAATCTTCATTGTGAACATTTTTGGCTATTTTCAAAGAGTCGAGGAATCTGTGCACAGTGATGACTCTTGGAGCAACCGGATATTTGTATTTTAAGGGAACTACACCCTTCCTGATGTAGTTAGCAATCTCTTCCAATGTCAGAGTGAGATCAAAGTCCAAAAAGTGGAGCACGTTATGTGCGGGATCCCAGAGGGTGACTAAGGCTCGAATAATGTCGCCTCGAGGTATGATATCAAGCGGTCGAGTAAGATATTTCAAATATTTCTTGACCCAATCTTGTCCATCGTGGCCCAAATCGTTCCACCATAATCGTAACTCCAAAGGGATATTATACAATAGTGAAAAGGGTTCATTTTGCATTGTGCTCATCCTTCACATTTATTAAAGGTGATTTAAGCTCATATTATTTGACTCAAAAACAAGATATTTTTTCGAAGAATGTTTTTCATCATTTTTCTTCAAAAGAATCCCTATTTGTGAATTCAGCCTTTCAATACCTCGTTCGAAGATTTCAAGGCTATATGGGAAATGACTTCAAAAGTGGCCATTTTTGTACAAACAGCCTTCCGGCTTCCTTTTGGAACATTCGGCTATTTTCAAAAACGGCATCACTTTGATTTATTAAAAATTAAACATTTGATATTTTTTTGGTTATTTTTGAAAAGGGGTGGTTGGTCCCATCATGGGTTGCCTACGTATCTCGCCTAGTGGTGAGAATCAAACCAGCATAGTTCGGTCAGATTATTTTTAGACCAATTATTTTGACAAAATTAACCCGACTCTTTTCATATTTTCTTTTCCTCACAATTTCGGCAGCGTTTCGTCAGTATTTAAATATTGCTATTCTAGAAATCGCTATTTTCTCTCTTTTTTTTATTTTCAGGTATTTAGCCGGTCAGCATAATAGTCCAGGACAAATAAATGCAACACATAATCATGCTCGGTCTTTCACATCTGAGTTACCTGTCCTAGACGGACCCAACCCCTGTGTTGAGTCCCCTAAGTCAGACATGATGCAAATAATCGTCCTAATTCTAGGCTCAATATCCTGATTTTTCATTGGTAGTAGACTATGTACCCGAGCGAACAACTCAGATCGAGGAGGGGGCTACGTACCGGGGACCTGTGGGATCATCCGGCTTTGTAACTTTTCCGGCCTCTGCTTCTTATCAGGGTATTGACACTAACAGAAAGGGGAGTCTCAACTAGTAAGCACATCGACAGAGATAAGAAGAGAAGGCTTTTCGGAACAATTTACATATACAGTTCACGTAATATCAAAGCGGTAAACATATAGCACGTTGATTAAAGCATATAAGGAAATCAGATATAAACAAAAATAGCATTTTAATTGAGCTCGAATTATTAAACCCTGAACTGAAGTTCTAGGTTTCTTATCCCCAGAAGAGTCGCCGGAGCTGTCACACCTCCTTTTTCTTACCCGCTTATTAATAATACACCCCGGGAAGGGATATAATAAGAAAAGGGAAGGAGTTTTTCCAATTAAATGACAGTCGGAACGAGATTTATTTATTAAATTTTGGAGTCACCAATTGGGAAAATAATGGTGTTCCAAGTCACCGGTTTAATCCCGAACCGAGGAAATTATGACTCTGTTACAGTTTGCGAATTAGAAATCCGGATAAGGAATTCTGTAAACCGGGGAGAAGATGTTAGGCACTCCCGGATTCTGTGGTTCTAGCACGGTCGCTGAACTGTTGTTTTTATTTTTATCTGATTTTTCATATGCTTCATTTTTATGCATTATTAATGTCCTGGTTTGTCATTTGTAAAAGAATTGCGACGTTGCAAAAATGCATTTCGAGTCACACCGTACCAGTACACCTGTGGCTTTAGTGCATTTCGACTTTGCCGGGATTTAGATTTGGGTCACAAATGTGCACCCGTATTAGGAATGTATATTATTAATCGCGCCTAAAGTATCTACATCTTTATTAAATTTGGGTAAAGACCGTGAAATTCGTTGAACGTCCTTCCGAATCTAGAGTTTTTATGTTTAGACTTATTTGAAGGCCCTATAATTAAGTATTTGTGGTTTAGTGAGGCTTCATCTCCATTTTATTAAAGTTCAATCTTAAATAGGATACATTTTCTATTTTTGGTTTTTTTCATCCAAAGTATAATTGTTTCAGATTTATGTCATTTTTATACCACCCTTTATTGGGATTCAGGCCCTTTATACGATATTGGGCCTGAAATCCAGGCTATCTTACATTATTGCACCCAGGTGCAACTGGAATGGGCCCAGCTAACACTTCCATTTTTATCCAAAGGCATGAATGCCATATTAATTAGATCTGAGCTTGTATTCACGGCTAGGCCCAGATTACGTACATCTAAGGCAGAATTACGACATATTAACATTTCAATAATAGCACTACGAATAAATATTATTCAATACTAACAATTAACTGCTTCTAACAATTCCAAATTACATTTGATCATTACTGATTTCAATATTGTCAATTTTCTAAGAATATCAACACTAGTTTAATCAATTTGTTGTTGTTTAACTACTAAATTAACAGAGTATGAATTTATGAGTTATCTATCGGTTGAGACACTATTTGCAAAGTTATTAGGTTGTTCTTTATTCAACTGGAAAACAGTATCTATAAGTCTTCAGCTAAGACACATTCGAATTACCATCTATGTTTCATTCATATTCAGATTACTATTGATTACGCCATATCACAAAGTTTGACTTAATTTTTGTAGCTAAAACAGCTTCAGTAGTGTTAAAACAGTAACGTGATTTGAAATTCAACTACTTCATATATTCAAATTAAATGATTCGGATTCAAAACTTAATTAACAAAATATCTAAGTATTAGTATTACATATCTAATTGATATTAGTTATGTATCTATAAGCGAATCAACTAGGTTTAGCCAGTTTTAGTTTTATATTTAAGTGTTCATTTTACTAACCTATTTAATCCATTATCTACTGCTACTAGAATTTGAATTATGTTCGTTTAGTCCAGTCCTTATTACAACCCAA
This sequence comes from Nicotiana noctiflora, assembly GCA_032618575.1. Lineage (NCBI taxonomy): Eukaryota > Viridiplantae > Streptophyta > Magnoliopsida > Solanales > Solanaceae > Nicotiana > Nicotiana noctiflora. The sequence goes on from JASVEL010014100.1 coordinate 141,234, forward strand.
ATCCTACATGAATTACATAAAAATCTACATACTTATAGCTACAAAGGAAAAAAAATAAATACAACTTCAAATAAAATTAGTCAATAATTTTCATTCCTTCATCACGTTTCAATTACATCTTCAGGAGATAGTAGTGTACCTGATCAAACGAAAGGAAACGGTGAGTTCTAAGGGATGAAGGAGAAGAGAGAATCAGCAATAGCAACAACCAAATATCAACAGTAGCAGAAGTAAATATCACAGTAGCAAGGACAACTTCAGAATAAAGAACCCAGCAAATTCAACCAAACAAATAGGAGAAACCCAGCGAACTCAATAAAAATCAATGAAGAACAACGAACAGAGATCCCAAAGTACCACTCGAACTAACAGCAAAGAAACAGTAGAAGTATTAATGTATTTCAGTATATGAACTCTTTCAAAATTGGAACCAGAAATTGAACCCTTAATTCTCTGTAGGTTGGAACCCCTAGAGTAAATTTTTCGACCCCTTTTTCAGGCTTAAGACAGCCTATTTATAATTTGGGAGGGAATTTTAAATTAGTTATTCATATTTCCCACCCCAGATCTTTTCAATTAAATCAGGTAAGTATAGCATAATTCTAATGGAAATACACTTGAACCCCTGCTAGAAGGTTCTAGGCTATTCCTTATTGTTCTATTGGGCGGATTTGACGTAGTTGCCCTCGCTTGCTAAGGTTTATTACACATTTGCCTTAAAACTATGCCTAGTCTACCCCTTATTGTTCATGTATTTTCAGTAAAACCAAGCCTCAATGTCATTTATACCCCCCATTACCTCTATATAATCTATAGAAATACCAGTTCATCTTCCCTTTTACCCCTTACCCTCAATAATATTTACCCGACCTATCATTAGGTCTGCCAAGACTTGGGATAATTAACATATTTAAAATATAACCCCTGAGACCCTACTTTAAGTTTTAGCTAGTTTCATACTAAGCAACTTTTCAGTATTAACCACTCTTACAAAGATAGCCACAAATAAACTTTACAAAATCAAAGACTCACACTGTATTGCAAATATAACCACAATAGATATTTTACACATATAACCTAAATGTGACTAAGCACTCAAAAGTTCTGAAGAAACAAACATATAATTTATTGTCACGACCCCAAATCCGGTCGTGATGGCGCCCAGCACATTGCTAAGCCAGCCTGACCAATCCATATCAACCACGGAGCAAAAAGCTCTCTTTAACCCATTTAAGCAAAGTAATTGACGAAATAAAAGCAATACATGTAACGAAAACGGGAAACCAAGTCCCATAATACATCAACTCCCATAGACCAAGGGTCAAGAGTCATGAGCCTCTACTGAACATGAGTGTATAAAGGTTTACAAGATACCAAGTGCGGAAAGAAATGTCAATACAAACTCAAAAGACAGTAGGAAGGAATATCGGGTCCTGCGGACTCTGCAGCTACCTCGAATATCCACAAACGTCGCCTCGCACAGCTACTGGATCACTGCTGAGAGGTACCTGGATCTGCACACAAGGTGCGGGGAGTAAAATGAGTACTGCCAGACTCAGTGGTAATAAACAAGGGTAAGACAGCGCAGATAAGAAATCCGCAATAAAGCACTATGTAAAGCTATAACCAGCTATCCTGTCATAGAATAAATCTTCATTGTACCTGTTCCAACAAATACCAATAAATAGCATAACAACTAGCAGATGTAGCTAAATGCAATGCAATGCATGATATGACCGCTACGGCGCGTAGCCCGACTCCAATTTTTGGGTACCCGTGCTCACTGTGGGGGTTCAGACTCCGGAGGGGCTCCTACAGCCCAAGCACATCTCATAGAGATATTCCTGCGGCGTGCAGTCCGATCCAACATATATCCTGCTGCGGCGCGCAGCCCGATCCACTACTAGTCAGCTAATATGCAGATACAGCCTCGCAGGCTCAAAAATAGTTTTTGAAAACTCTTTTATCAGTTTTCAGTTGGAAAACAGTAATACCAAGTTCCAGAGATTGGAATTAGTATAATAACAAAAATAGATGCGGACTAGTAGCAAACTAGCATGTCTATATGATAAGACAATGATAACGATCCTCGCGGGATCCAATAACTGGCTCACGGCCCACATGTATAATCAACCGCCCAAGAAGGGGGTTCCTCGGCTCAAGAGTGGCCATCATCACAATATATATATATGCAACCATCCGAGAAGGAGGTTCGACGGCTCGAGAATAGCCAATAATACAGTATCAACAAGTCGGACTAATATATAGTCTCCAGTTCATGATCGACCTCGCACTCTCAAGAGTGTGCGTGTCTCGCCGCTATACAGCGTCACAAAGTGGTATACCGGGGTTTCGAACCCGCCGGTCATCACCCACATCTATTACTCACCTCAATACGGCGCGACGACTACTCCGCAATGCCCTTGCCACGAGAATCAAGCTCCGCACGCGTAGAATCTGATCAAATACAGTAGAAACACAACAAATTAGGCCAATGGGACGACACCCAATCAATATAACTCAATTTACATCAAAATTCCCAAAGTTGTCAAAACCCGACTTTCGGTACGCTTATCGAAAAATCACGAAAGTCACATATTCGGAACCCTCATCTCAATACGAGTCTAAGCATATCAATTTTACCAAATTCGGACTCCATTTGCCCATTCAAAACCTTGATTTTCTAAAGTTCAAGACTAGGGCTAAATCTTCCATAAATTACCCCAAATTCCTCCATTTTCATGATATAATTGCATAATATTACCAATACTAATCATAGTTTAAGTCCATAGATGATTACCTGATGATTTCCCTTGAATTTCTCTTCAAAATCGCCCAAATCGCCTCTAAAGCCGAGACCCAAAATGTGTTAAATGTTCTGAAATTTTTCTAACTTCTGATACACTTACTTACAGCGATTTTCGCTTCTGCGGAATATTTTCCGCTCCTACGCACCCGTATCCGCGACCAAAGGATCGCTTCAGCGGTTCCAGGCCTAGCCGGCCATTTCCGCTTCTGCGAACAAAGGGCCGCTTAAGCGGACCCGCTTCTGCGAAGAAACTTCCGCTTCTGCGGAAACATCCGCCTCTGCGCACCATTGACCGCTTCTGCGGTCTCGCCCAAGCGGTCGAGTGTCCGCTTCTGCGGACCATGCCCATTTTCTCTCGTCCGCTTCTGCGATCACTGGCTCGCACCAGCGACCCCGCTTCGGCGGAAAGGCTTCCGCTTCTGCGTAACCACCCGCTCCTGCGCATCTCGTCCGCTTCTGCGGACACGCTCCTGCGTCCAAAATTCCGCAGGAGCGGAAACAACAGAAGCAGGATCCCAACCTGCAATTTTCCACAATTTTATCCCGTTTAACCATCCGAAAACACCCCGAGGCCCCCGAGACCTCATCCAAACATACCAACACATCTTAATACCTCATTCGAACTTGCTCCAATCCTCAAAACACGTCTAACAACATCAAAACCCATAATTCGCATCGAATTCAAGCCTAAATTCCTTAAAACATTCCAAATTACACATTCAATCAAAAACCCGACCAAACGACGTCCGAATGACCTGAAATTTTGCAGGCACATCCAAAATCACCTAACGGAGCTACTGCCACTGTCGGAATTCCATTCCGACTCCCGGATCAAAATCTCACCTACCGTTCGGATTTCGCCAAAGTTCAACCTTAGCCAATTCAAGCCTATTTCTACACCGGGCCTCCAAATTCAATTCCGATCGCTCCCCTAAGTCACAAATCACCTTCCGGAACTAACCGAATCATCAGAATCCGATTCCGAGCCCTCTAACCAAATAGTCAACTCCGGGTTGACTTTCCTTATTCAAGTTTCCTTCAAAAAGGCTATATGCCTCATTTTCAATCCAATTCACTCCTAACTCACCCGATAGGCTCTAACACTGATATAAAATCATAAAACATGTATTTAAAACATAACGGGGTAGTAATTCCCGTGACGACGGGCCGGGTCGTCACATTCTCCCCCTCTTAAGCAAACGCTCGTCCGCGAGCGGGTCAAGAAACATACCTGAAGTTTCAAACAAGTGAGGATATCTGCTCCGCATCTCCCGCTCGACCTCCCAAGTGGCCTCCTCCACGGGTCGACCTCTCCACTGAACCTTAACTGATGCAATCTCCTTAGACCTCAATTTTCTCACCTGCCGCCCCAAAATGGCAATAGGCTCCACATCATAGGATAAATCACCATCAAGCTGAATGGTACCGAAGTCTAATACATGAGACGGATCTCCAATGTACTTCCGGAGCATAGACACATGGAATACTGGATGAACGCTGGATAAGCTGGGCGGCAAGGCTAACTCATATGCCACCTCTCCAACTCTCCTAAGTATCTCAAAAGGACCAATGTACCCGGGACTCAACTTTCCTTTTTTCCCAAACCTCATGACACCCTTCATAGGTGAAATCTTCAACAATACTCTGTCACCAACCATGAAAGACAACTCCCGAACTCTACGGTCCGCATAACTCTTCTGACGAGACTGTGCTGTACGAAGCCTCTCCTGGATCAACTTTGCTCTATCCAGAGCATCCTGGACTAACTCGGTCCCTATCAATCTAACCTCACCAGGCTCAAACCATCCCACGGGGGATCTACACCGCCTGCCATACAATGCCTCATACGGGGCCATCTGAATACTCGACTGATAACTGTTGTTGTAGGCAAACTCGGCAAGTGGTAGGAACTCATCCCACGAACCACCAAAATCAATCACACAAGCTCGCAACATATCCTCCAAGATCCGAATAGTGCGCTCAGACTGTCCGTCTGTCTGGGGGTGAAATGCTGTACTCAACTCAACCCGCGTACCCATCTCTCGCTGAAATGCTCTCCAAAACTGAGAAGTGAACTGAGTACCCCTATCGGATATGATAGACACTGGGACTCCATGCAACCGAACAATCTCTCGAATAAAGATCGTCGCCAACCGCTCCGATGAGTAGGTAGTACTAACTGGAATGAAGTGAGCTGACTTGGTCAGTCTATCCACAATCACCCATACAGAATCAAACTTCCTCGCCGTCCGAGGGAGTCCAGGAACAAAGTCCATAGTGACCCTCTCCCATTTCCACTGAGGAATAGCAATGCGTTGAAATACACCACCGGGCCTCTGATGCTCGTACTTAACCTGCTGACAGTTGAGGCACCGTGCTACATGTCTGACAATGTCCATTTTCATCTTTCTCCACCAATAGTGCTGTTTCAAATCTTGATACATCTTAGCGGCTCCCGGATGGATAGAATACCGCGAGCTATGGGCCTCTTCCAGAATCAACTCACGAAGGCCATCAACATTGGGCACACATATCCGGCCCCGCATCCTCAATACGCCGTCACTATCAATGGTGACATCTCTAGCATCATCATGCTGAACTCTGTCCCTCAGGACAGCCAAATGTGGATCATCATACTGGCGCTCACGAATACGATCATATAGAGATGACCGAGATACAACACGAGCCAATACCCTGCTGGGCTCCGAAATATCTAACCTCACTAGCCGATTGGCTAGCACCTGAACATCATAAGCAAATGGCCTCTCTTCAGCTGGAATATTTGCCAAGCTCCCCATACTGACCGCCTTCCGGCTCAAAGCATCGGCCACCACATTGGCCTTACCCGGATGATATAATATAGTAATGTCATAGTCCTTCAGCAACTCTAGCCATCTCCGCTGTCTCAAATTAAGGTCTTTCTGTTTGAACAAGTGCTGAAAACTACGATGGTCGGTATACACCTCACAAGACACACCGTACAAGTAGTGCCTCCAAATCTTCAAGGCATGAACAATGGCGGCTAGCTCCAAGTCATGAACAGGATAGTTCTTCTCATGCGGCTTCAACTGCCGAGAAGCATAAGCAATTACCTTTCCTTCCCGCATCAACACACAACCTATCCCCACTCTCGAGGCATCACAATAAACGGTATATGAACCTGAAGCTGATGGCAATACTAACACTGGAGCTGTGGTCAAAGCTGTCTTGAGCTTCTGAAAGCTCTCCTCGCACTCATCCGACCACACGAATGGTGCACCTTTCTGGGTCAATTTAGTCAATAAAGAAACAATGGATGAAAATCCCTGAACAAACCGGCGATAATACCCCGCCAAGCCAAGAAAACTCCTGATTTCTGTAGCCGAGGACGGTCTAGGCCAACTCTACACCGCCTCTATCTTTTTCTGATCAACCCGAATACCATCACGAGACACCACATGTCCCAAAAATGCTACGGACTCGAGCCAAAACTCGCACTTGGAGAATTTAGCATATAGCTTCTCCTCCCTCAATCTCTGCAACACAATACTCAAATGCTGAGCATGCTCCTCCTGGCTACGGGAGTAGACTAGAATGTCATCAATGAACACAATCACAAATAAATCCAAATAAGGCCCGAACACACTGTTCATCAGATGCATAAATGCTGCTGGGGCGTTGGTCAGCCCAAACGACATCACAAGAAACTCATAATGACCATATCGGGTCCTGAATGCAGTCTTCATAATATCCGAGTCCCTGATCTTCAGCTGATGATAGCCTGAACGAAGATCGATCTTAGAAAACACCCTCGCACCCTGTAACTGATCAAACAAATCATCTATGCGCGGTAGAGGGTACTTGTTCTTCACTGTCACTTTGTTCAATTGCCTATAGTCAATACACATCCGCATGGAACCATCTTTCTTTTTAACAAATAATACCGGCGCACCCTACGGAGACACACTAGGGCGGATGAAACCCTTATCCAGAAGCTCTTGAAGCTGCTCTTTTAGTTCTTTCAACTCGGCTGGTGCCATTCGATAAGGAGGAATGGATATGGGCTGAGTGCCCGGCACCAAGTCAATGCCAAAATCAATATCCCTGTCCGGCGGCATGCCCGGCAGGTCTGAAGGGAATACATCTGGGAAATCCCTCACAACAGGTACAGAATCAATGCTAGGAGACTCAGCTCCCACATCTCTCACAAAAGCTAAGTACGATAAACACCCTTTTTCAACCATCTTCTGAGCTTTTAGGAATGAAATAACACGGCTAGGGACGAAATCGGTCGAATCCCGCCACTCAATCTGAGGAATACCAGGAATGGCCAACGTAACTGTCTTAGCATGACAGTCCAATATAGCATGGTACGGAGACAACCAGTCCATACCCAATATAACATCAAAGTCCACCATCCCCAACAATAACAAATCTGCCTGGGTCTCCAGACCCCCAATAGATATAACACAGGATCTATAGACATGATCCACAACAATCGTATCACCCACGGGGTGGATACATGAACAGGTAAATCAAGACTACCACGAGTCGCACCCAAATGATGTGCAAAATAAGAGGACACGTAAGAATATGTGGACCCCGGATCAAATAGAACAGAGGCATCTCTGTGACAGACAGAAATGATACCTGTAATCACAGCATCGGAGGCAACCGCATCACGCCTGTCAGGAAGTGCATAGAACCGTGCCTGGCCTCCACCAGATCTCTCCTCGCCCCTGGGGCGACCACGAGAAGACTGACCTCCACCTCTACTAGACTGAGATGGTGCCGAAGAGGAGGGCTGATCCCTCTGCTGAGTCCTGCCCCTACGTAGTCGAGGGCAATGTCTCCTCATGTGGCCAAACTCACCACACTCATAACATGCACCTGGTGCTGGAGAAGTAGGTGCTGCACTCTGGGCTGGGAGGGCACTAAGTGATGACTGACCCTGCTGAAACCCCTGTCGACCACGACCATAAGAACCTCCGCTCTGCTCTGGGCGGCCCGAATGAGAAGGTCTAGATGAGCGACCTCTGCTCTGCTGGGAATGCCCTCTAGATGGAGCACCACTGAAACTACCATAACCACGAGGCCTCTTGGCCTCCCGCTCCTCTCTCTCTCGGCGACGATCCGCCTCAATGGAGCGTGCCATATCAACAACCTGCTCAAACGATGATGACAGAACTCGCTCGCTGGTCATAAGAATACGGATAGAGTAGTTGAGGCCATCAATGAACCTCCTGATCCTCTCCCTATCAGTGGGGATCATCCATGTGGCATGCCTAGCCAACTGAGTGAATCTAAGCTCATACTGAGTCACAGACATGTCGCCCTGAATCAACCACTCGAACCGGCGACGTAGCTCCTCGCGACGAGACCGAGGTACATATTTCTCTAGAAAGAGAGTAGAGAACTGCTGCCATGTGAGAGGTGTTGCTCTTGCAAGCCTACGCCTCTCAAACTCCTCCCACCAATCAAATGCGGGACCGGTGAACTGAAATGTAGTAAATGAAACTCCGCTGGACTCAAGAATACCAGCCGTACGCAGCATCTTCTGACATTTATCCAAGAAACCCTGGGCATCCTCGCCCTCAACGCCACCGAAATGGGGTGGCTGAAGTCTACCAAATCTCTCAAGACGACGCCGCTCGTCCTCGGGCATAACCTGAACCATATGCTCTGGAGCTGGAGCCGGTGCAGCCGGAGGAATAACCGGTGCAACCACCTCGAGCGGGACCGCCTCTGGCGTCCGAAGTCCCCGAACAACCGGATCGGTGCGCGCGAGCCGCAGGGTCCGCCGACCTCCCCCTGACTGAGATGTCGCTACAGTAGCGGTAGCCGAAACTACCCGAGCCAAACCGGAACACACCGATAATATCTCGAGCAAGAGTCTCCCGAAGACCAGTGAATAGCAATAGATATAGTCCGGCCCCGAACTTGGGGCCGCCGGAGCATCAACCACCGGGGGCCGCTCCTTGAATCGGTACAACGGGCGGGTCAGCCGGTACTGTCAGCCCGCCCTACCTCTAACTCTAGCACGACCGCGCCCACGACCTCTAACAGGTGGCAACGGAGGTCGTCCACCTCGTCCCGATGCTCGCGTTCTCGCCATCTGCGGGAGAATAGAATATAGAAGTTCAGTTCTCAGAACAACAAGATCGCACGACGGAGTTCAAGAAAAGTGAAGTTTTCCTAAAGGTTCGCAGCCTCCCGAGGATAAGTACAGGCGTCCCCGTACCGATCCACAAGACTCTACTAACCGGCTCAAGACTCATGAGGCCTAGTAAACCTAGGCTCTGATACCAACTTGTCACGACCCCAAATCCGGTCGTGATGGCGCCCAACACATTGCTAAGCCAGCCTGACCAATCCATATCAACCACGGAGCAAAAAGCTCTCTTTAACCCATTTAAGCAAAGTAATTGACGAAATAAAAGCAATACATGTAACGAAAACGGGAAACCAAGTCCCATAATACATCAACTCCCATAGACCAAGGGTCAAGAGTCATGAGCCTCTACCGAACATGAGTGTATAAAGGTTTACAAGATACCAAGTGCGGAAAGAAATGTCAATACAAAATCAAAAGACAGTAGGAAGGAATATCGGGTCCTGCGGACTCTGCACCTACCTCGAATATCCACAAACGTCGCCTCACACAGCTACTGGATCACTGCTGAGAGGTACCTGGATCTGCACACAAGGTGCAGGGAGTAAAATGAGTACTGCCAGACTCCAGTGGTAATAAACAAGGGTAAGACAGCGCAGATAAGAAATCCGCAATAAAGCACTATGTAAAGCTATAACCAGCTATCCTGTCATAGAATAAATCTTCATTGTACCTGTTCCAACAAATATCAATAAATAGCATAACAGCTAGCAGATGTAGCTAAATGCAATGCAATGCATGATATGACCGCTACGGCGCGTAGCCCGACTCCAATTTTTGGGTACCCGTGCTCACTGTAGGGGTTCAGACTCCGGAGGGGCTCCTACAGCCCAAGCACATCTCATAGAGATATTCCTGCGGCGTGCAGTCCGATCCAACATATATCTCGCTGCGGCGCGCAGCCCGATCCACTACTAGTCAGCTAATATGCAGATACACCCTCGCAGGCTCAAAAATAGTTTTTGAAAACTCTTTTATCATTTTTCAGTTGGAAAACAATAATACCAAGTTCCAGAGATTGGAATTGGCATAATAACAAAATAGCTGCGGACTAGTAGTAAACTAGCATGTCTATATGATAAGACAATGATAACGATCCTCGCGGGATCCAATAACCGGCTCACGGCCCACATGTATAATCAACCGCCCAAGAAGGGGGTTCCTCGGCTCAAGAGTGGCCATCATCACAATATATATATATACAACCATCCGAGAAGGAGGTTCGACGGCTCTAGAATAGCCAATAATACAATATCAACAGGTTGGACTAATATGTAGTCTCCAGTTCATGATCGACCCCGCACTCTCAACAGTGTGCGTGTCTCGCCGCTATACAGCGTCACAAAGTGGTATACCGGGGTTTCGAACCCGCTGGTCATCACCCACATCTATTACTCACCTCAATACAGCGCGACGACTATTCCGCAATGTCCTTGCCACGAGAATCAAGCTCCGCACATGTAGAATCTGATCAAATACAGTAGAAACACAACAAATTAGGCCAATGGGACGACACCCAATCAATATAACTCAATTTACATCAAAATTCCCAAAGTTGTCAAAACCCGACTTTCGGTACGCTTATCGAAAAATCACGAAAGTCACATATTCGGAACCCTCATCTCAATACGAGTCTAAGCATATCAATTTTACCAAATTCGGACTCCATTTGCCCATTCAAAACCTTGATTTTCTAAAGTTCAAGACTAGGGCTAAATCTTCCATAAATTACCCCAAATTCCTCCATTTTCATGATATAATTGCATAATATTACCAATACTAATCATAGTTTAAGTCCATAGATGATTACCTGATGATTTTCCTTGAATTTCTCTTCAAAATCGCCCAAATCGCCTCTAAAGCCGAGACCCAAAATGTGTTAAATGTTCTGAAATTTTTCTAACTTCTGATACACTTACTTACAGCGATTTTCGCTTCTGCGGAATATTTTCCGCTCCTACGCACCCGTATCCGCGACCAAAGGATCGCTTCAGCGGTTCCAGGCCTAGCCGGCCATTTCCGCTTCTGCGAACAAAGGGCCGCTTAAGCGGACCCGCTTCTGCGAAGAAGCTTCCGCTTCTGCGGACACATCCGCCTCCTGCGCATCACTGACCGCTTCTGCGGTCTCGCCCAAGCGGAAAAACGTCCGCTTCTGCGGACCATGCCCAATCTCTCTCGTCCGCTTCTGCGATCCCAGGCTCGCACCAGCGACCCCGCTTCAGCGGAAATTCTTCCGCTTCTGCGGAACCACCCGCTCCTGCGCACCTCGTCCGCTTCTGCGGACTCGCTCCTGCGTCCAAAATTCCGCAGGAGCGGAAACAACAGAAGCAGGATCCCAACCTGCAATTTTTCCACAATTTTATCCCGTTTAACCATCCGAAAACACCCCGAGGCCCCCGGGACCTCATCCAAACATACCAACACATCTTAATACCTCATTCGAACTTGCTCCAATCCTTAAACATGTCTAACAACATCAAAACCCATAATTCGCATCGAATTCAAGCCTAAATTCCTTAAAACATTCCAAATTACACATTCAATCAAAAACCCGACCAAACGACGTCCGAATGACCCGAAATTTTGCAGGCACATCCAAAATCACCTAACGGAGCTACTGCAACTGTCGGAATTCCATTCCGACTCCCGGATAAAAATCTCACCTACCGTTCGGATTTCGCCAAAGTTCAACCTTAGCCAATTCAAGCCTATTTCTACACCGGGCCTCCAAATTCAATTCCGATCGCTCCCCTAAGTCACAAATCACCTTCCGGAACTAACCGAATCATCATAATCCGATTCCGAGCCCTCTAACCAAATAGTCAACTCCGGGTTGACTTTCCTTATTCAAGTTTCCTTCAAAAAGGCTATATGCCTCATTTTCAATCCAATTCACTCCTAACTCACCCGATAGGCTCTAACACCGATATAAAATCATCAAACATGCATTTACAACATAACGGGGTGATAATTCTCGTGACGACGGGCCGGGTCGTCACATTCTCCCCCTCTTAAGCAAACGCTCGTCCTCGAGCGGGTCAAGAAACATACCTGAAGTTTCAAACAAGTGAGGATATCTGCTCCGCATCTCCCGCTCGACCTCCCAAGTGGCCTCCTCCACGGGTCGACCTCTCCACTGAACCTTAACTGATGCAATCTCCTTAGACCTCAATTTTCTCACCTGACGACCCAAAATAGCAATAGGCTCCACATCATAGGATAGATCACCATCAAGTTGAATGGTACTGAAGTCTAATACATGAGACGGATCTCCAATGTACTTCCGGAGCATAGACACATGGAATACTGGATGAACGCTGGATAAGCTGGGCGGCAAGGCTAACTCATATGCCACCTCTCCAACTCTCCTAAGTATCTCAAAAGGACCAATGTACCCGGGACTCAACTTTCCTTTCTTCCCAAACCTCATGACACCCTTCATAGGTGAAATCTTCAACAATACTCTGTCACCAACCATGAAAGACAACTCCCGAACTCTACGGTCCGCATAACTCTTCTGACGAGACTGTGCTGTACGAAGCCTCTCCTGGATCAACTTTGCTCTATCCAGAGCATCTCGGACTAACTCAGTCCCTATCAATCTAACCTCACCAGGCTCAAACCATCCCACGGGGGATCTACACCGCCTGCCATACAATGCCTCATACGGGGCCATCTGAATACTCGACTGATAACCGTTGTTGTAGGCAAACTCAGCAAGTGGTAGGAACTCATCCCACGAACCACCAAAATCAATCACACAAGCTTGCAACATATCCTCCAAGATCTGAATAGTGCGCTCAGACTGTCCGTCTGTCTGGGGGTGAAATGCCGTACTCAACTCAACCCGCGTACCCATCTCTCGCTGAAATGCTCTCCAAAACTGAGAAGTGAACTGAGTACCCCTGTCGGATATGATAGACACTGGAACTCCATGCAACCGAACAATCTCTCGAATAAAGATCGCCGCCAACCGCTCCGATGAGTAGGTAGTACTAACTGGAATGAAGTGAGCTGACTTGGTCGGTCTATCCACAATCACCCATACAGAATCAAACTTCCTCGCCGTCCGAGGGAGTCCAGGAACAAAGTCCATAGTGATCCTCTCCCATTTCCACTCAGGAATAACAATGCGCTGAAATACACCGCCGGGCCTCCGATGCTCGTACTTAACCTGCTGACAGTTGAGGCACCGTGCTACATGTCCGACAATGTCCATTTTCATCTTTCTCCACCAATAGTGTTGTTTCAAATCTTGATACATCTTAGCGGCTCCTGGATGGATAGAATACCGCGAGCTATGGGCCTCTTCCAGAATCAACTCACGAAGGCCATCAACATTGGGCACACATATCCGGCCCTGCATCCTCAATACGTCGTCACTATCAATGGTGACATCTCTAGCATCATCATGCTGAACTCTGTCCCTCAGGACAGCCAAATGTGGATCATCATACTGGCGCTCACGAATACGATCATATAGAGATGACCGAGATACAACACGAGCCAATACCCTGCTGGGCTCCGAAATATCTAACCTCACTAGCCGATTGGCTAGCACCTGAACATCATAAGCAAATGGCCTCTCCTCAGCTGGAATATATGCCAAGCTCCCCATACTGACCGCCTTCCGGCTCAAAGCATCGGCCACCACATTGGCCTTACCCGGATGATATAATATAGTAATGTCATAATCCTTCAGCAACTCTAGCCATCTCCGCCGTCTCAAATTAAGGTCTTTCTGTTTGAACAAGTGCTGGAGACTACGATGGTCGGTATACACCTCACAAGACACACCGTACAAGTAGTGCCTCCAAATCTTCAAGGCATGAACAATGGCGGCTAGCTCCAAGTCATGAATAGGATAGTTCTTCTCATGCGGCTTCAACTGCCGAGAAGCATAAGCAATTACCTTTCCTTCCTGCATCAACACACAACCTATCCCCACTCTCGAGGCATCACAATAAATGGTATATGAACCCGAAGTTGATGGCAATACTAACACTGGAGCTGTGGTCAAAGCTGTCTTGAGCTTTCTGAAAGCTCTCCTCGCACTCATCCGACCACACGAATGGTGCACCTTTCTGGGTCAATTTAGTCAATGAAGAAACAATGGATGAAAATCTTTGAACAAACCGGCGATAATACCCCGCCAAGCCAAGAAAACTCCTGATCTCTGTAGCTGAGGACGGTCTAGGCCAACTCTGCACCACCTCTATCTTTTTCGGATCAACCTGAATACCATCACGAGACACCACATGTCCCAGAAATGCTACGGACTCGAGCCAAAACTCGCACTTGGAGAATTTAGCATATAGCTTCTCCTCCCTCAATCTCTGCAACACAATACTCAAATGCTGAGCATGCTCCTCCCGGCTACGGGAGTAGACTAGAATGTCATCAATGAACACAATCACAAATAAATCCAAATAAGGCCTGAACACACTGTTCATCAGATGCATAAATGCTGCTGGGGCGTTGGTCAACCCAAACGACATCACAAGGAACTCATAATGACCATATCGGGTCCTGAATGCAGTCTTCATAATATCCGAGTCCCTGATCTTCAGCTGATGATAGCTTGAACGAAGATCGATCTTAGAAAACACCCTCGCACCCCGTAACTGATCAAACAAATCATTTATGCGCGGTAGAGGGTACTTGTTCTTCACTGTCACTTTGTTCAATTGCCTATAATCAATACACATCCGCATGGAACCATCTTTCTTTTTAACAAATAATACCGGCGCACCCCACGGAGACACACTAGGGCGGATGAAACCCTTATCCAGAAGCTCTTGAAGCTGCTCTTTTAGTTCTTTCAACTCAGCTGGTGCCATCCGATAAGGAGGAATGGATATAGGCTGAGTGCCCGCACCAAGTCAATGCCAAAATCAATATCCCTGTCCGGCGGCATGCCCGGTAGGTCTGAGGGGAATACATCTGGGAAGTCCCTCACAACAGGTACAGAATCAATGCTAGGAGACTCAGCTCCCACATCTCTCACAAAAGCTAAGTACGATAAACACCCTTTTTCAACCATCTTCTGAGCTTTTAGGAATGAAATAACACGGCTAGGGACGAAATCGGTCGAACCCCGCCACTCAATCTGAGAAATACCAGGAATGGCCAACGTAATTGTCTTAGCATGACAATCCAATATAGCATGGTACGGAGACAACCAGTCCATACCCAATATAACATCAAAGTCCACCATCCCCAACAATAACAAATCTGCCTGGGTCTCCAGACCCCCAATAGATATAACACAGGATCTATAGACATGATCCACAACAATCGTATCACCCACGGGGGTGGATACATGAACAAGTAAATCAAGACTACCACGAGTCGCACCCAAATGATGTGCAAAATAAGAGGACACGTAAGAATATGTGGACCCCGGATCAAATAGAACGCAGGCATCTCTCGTGACAGACATAAATGATACCCGTAATCACAAGCATCGGAGGCAACCGCATCACGCCCGTCGTGAAGTGCATAGAACCGTGCCTCGCCTCCACCATATCTCTCCTCGCCCCCGGGGCGACCACGAGAAGACCGACCTCCACCTCTACTAGACCGAGATGGTGCCGAAGAGGAGGGCTGATCCCTCTGCCGAGTCCTGCCCCTACGTAGTCGAGGGCAATGTCTCCTCACGTGGCCAAACTCACCACACTCATAACATGCACCCGGTGGCCGGAGAAGCAGGTGCCGCACTCGGGCCGGGAGGGCACCAAGCTGATGACCGACCCTCGCCGAAATCCCCGTCGACCACGACCATGCGAACCTCCGCTCCGCTCCGGGCGGCCCGAACGAGAAGGTCCAGACGAGCGACCTCTTGCTCCGCCGGGAATGCCCTCTAGATGGAGCACCACCGAAACTACCGAACCACGAGGCCTCTTGGCCTCCCGCTCCTCTCTCTCTCGGCGACGATCCGCCTCAATGGAGCGTGCCATATCAGCCACCTGCTCAAACGATGATGACAGAACTCGCTCGCTGGTCATAAGAATACGGATAGAGTAGTTGAGGCCATCAATGAACCTCCTGATCCTCTCCCTCTCAGTGGGGATCATCCATGTGGCATGCCTAGCCAACCGAGTGAATCTAAGCTCATACTGAGTCACAGACATGTCGCCCTGAATCAACCACTCGAACTGGCGACGTAGCTCCTCGCGACGAGACTGAGGTACATATTTCTCTAGAAAGAGAGTAGAGAACTGCTGCCATGTGAGAGGTGTTGCTCTTGCAAGCCTACGCCTCTCAAACTCCTCCCACCAATCAAATGCGGGACCGGTGAACTGAAATGTAGTAAATGAAACTCCGCTGGACTCAAGAATACCAGCCGTACGCAGCATCTTCTGACATTTATCCAAGAAACCCTGGGCATCCTCGCCCTCAACGCCACTGAAATGGGGTGGCTGAAGTCTACCAAATCTCTCAAGACGACGTTGCTCGTCATCGGGCATAACCTGAACCATATGCTCTGGAGCTGGAGCCGGTGCAACTGGAGGAATAACCGGTGCAACCACCTGAGCGGGGACCGCCTCTGGCGTCTGAAGTCCCTAAACAACCGGGTCAGGTGTGCGAGCTGCAGGGGTCTGCTGACCACCCCCTAACTGAGATGTCGCTACAGTAGCGGTAGCCGAAACTACCTGAGCCAAACCGGAACACACTGATAATATCTGAGCAAGAGTCTCCTGAAGACCAGGAATAGCAATAGATATAGTCTGGCCCTGAACTGGGGCTGCTGGAGCATCAACCACTGGGGGCTGCTCCTGAACTGGTACAACAGGCGGGTCAGCTGGTACTGCCTCAGCTGCCCTACCTCTACCTCTAGCACGACCGCGCCCACGGCCTCTAACAGGTGGCAATGGAGGTCGTCCACCTCGTCCTGATGCTCGCGTTCTCGCCATCTGCGGGAGAATAGAATATAGAAGTTCAGTTCTCAGAACAACAAGATCGCACGACGGAGTTCAAGAAAAGTGAAGTTTTCCTAAAGGTTCGCAGCCTCCCGAGGATAAGTACAAGCGTCCCCGTACCGATCCACAAGACTCTACTAACCGGCTCAAGACTCACGAGGCCTAGTAAACCTAGGCTCTGATACCAACTTGTCACGACCCCAAATCCGGTCGTGATGGCGCCCAGCACATTGCTAAGCCAGCCTGACCAATCCATATCAACCACGGAGCAAAAAGCTCTCTTTAACCCATTTAAGCAAAGTAATTGACGAAATAAAAGCAATACATGTAACGAAAACGGGAAACCAAGTCCCATAATACATCAACTCCCATAGACCAAGGGTCAAGAGTCATGAGCCTCTACTGAACATGAGTGTATAAAGGTTTACAAGATACCAAGTGCGGAAAGAAATGTCAATACAAACTCAAAAGACAGTAGGAAGGAATATCGGGTCCTGCGGACTCTGCAGCTACCTCGAATATCCACAAACGTCGCCTCGCACAGCTACTGGATCACTGCCGAGAGGTACCTGGATCTGCACACAAGGTGCAGGGAGTAAAATGAGTACTGCCAGACTCAGTGGTAATAAACAAGGGTAAGACAGCGCAGATAAGAAATCCGCAATAAAGCACTATGTAAAGCTATAACCAGCTATCCTGTCATAGAATAAATCTTCATTGTACCTGTTCCAACAAATATCAATAAATAGCATAACAGCTAGCAGATGTAGCTAAATGCAATGCAATGCATGATATGACCGCTACGGCGCGTAGCCCGACTCCAATTTTGGGTACCCGTGCTCACCGTAGGGGTTCAGACTCCGGAGGGGCTCCTACAGCCCAAGCACATCTCATAGAGATATTCCTGCGGCTTGCAGTCCGATCCAACATATATCTCGCTGCGGCGCGCAGCCCGATCCACTACTAGTCAGCTAATATGCAGATACAGCCTCGCAGGCTCAAAAATAGTTTTTGAAAACTCTTTTATCATTTTTCAGTTGGAAAACAGTAATACCAAGTTCCAGAGATTGGAATTGGCATGATAACAAAAATAGCTGCGGACTAGTAGTAAACTAGCATGTCTATATGATAAGACAATGATAACGATCCTCGCGGGATCCAATAACTGGCTCACGGCCCACATGTATACTCAACCGCCCAAGAAGGGGGTTCCTCGGCTCAAGAGTGGCCATCATCACAATATATATATATACAACCATCCGAGAAGGAGGTTCGACGGCTCTAGAATAGCCAAAAATACAGTATCAACAGGTCGGACTAATATATAGTCTCCAGTTCATGATCTACCCCGCACTCTCAAGAGTGTGCGTGTCTCACCGCTATACAGCGTCACAAAGTGGTATACCGGGTTTCGAACCCGCTGGTCATCACCCACATCTATTACTCACCTCAATACGGCGCGACAACTACTCCGCAATGCCCTTGCCACGAGAATCAAGCTCCGCACATGTAGAATCTGATCAAATACAGTAGAAACACAACAAATTAGGCCAATGGGACGACACCCAATCAATATAACTCAATTTACATCAAAATTCCCA
The DNA here is from genome assembly GCA_032618575.1 of Nicotiana noctiflora. NCBI lineage: Eukaryota > Viridiplantae > Streptophyta > Magnoliopsida > Solanales > Solanaceae > Nicotiana > Nicotiana noctiflora. The sequence continues at coordinate 159,717 of JASVEL010014100.1, forward strand.
AAGTTGTCAAAACCCGACTTTCGGTACGCTTATCGAAAAATCACGAAAGTCACATATTCGGAACCCTCATCTCAATACGAGTCTAAGCATATCAATTTTACCAAATTCGGACTCCATTTGCCCATTCAAAACCTTGATTTTCTAAAGTTCAAGACTAGGGCTAAATCTTCCATAAATTACCCCAAATTCCTCCATTTTCATGATATAATTGCATAATATTACCAATACTAATCATAGTTTAAGTCCATAGATGATTACCCTGATGATTTCCCTTGAATTTCTCTTCAAAATCGCCCAAATCGCCTCTAAAGCCGAGACCCAAAATGTGTTAAATGTTCTGAAATTTTTCTAACTTCTGATACACTTACTTACAGCGATTTTCGCTTCTGCGGAATATTTTCCGCTCCTACGCACCCGTATCCGCGACCAAAGGATCGCTTCAGCGGTTCCAGGCCTAGCCGGCCATTTCCGCTTCTGCGAACAAAGGGCCGCTTAAGCGGACCCGCTTCTGCGAAGAAGCTTCCGCTTCTGCGGACACATCCACCTCTGCGCATCACTGACCGCTTCTGCGGTCTCGCCCAAGCGGAAAAATGTCCGCTTCTGCGGACCATGCCCAATTTCTCTCGTCCGCTTCTGCGATCACTGGCTCGCACCAGCGACCCCGTTTCAGCGGAAAGGCTTCCGCTTCTGCGTAACCACCCGCTCCTGCGCATCTCGTCCGCTTCTGCGGACACGCTCCTGCGTCCAAAATTCCGCAGGAGCGGAAACAACAGAAGCAGGATCCCAACCTGCAATTTTTCCACAATTTTCTCCCGTTTAACCATCCGAAAATACCCCGAGGCCCTCCGGACCTCATCCAAACATACCAACACATCTTAATACCTCATTCGAACTTGCTCCAATCCTCAAAACACGTCTAACAACATCAAAACCCATAATTCGCATCGAATTCAAGCCTAAATTCCTTAAAACATTCCAAATTACACATTCAATCAAAAACCCGACCAAACGACGTCCGAATGACCCGAAATTTTGCAGGCACATCCAAAATCACCTAACGGAGCTACTGCAACCTGTCGGAATTCCATTCCGACTCCCGGATCAAAATCTCACCTACCGTTCGGATTTCGCCAAAGTTCAACCTTAGCCAATTCAAGCCTATTTCTACACCGGGCCTCCAAATTCAATTCCGATCACTCCCCTAAGTCACAAATCACCTTCCGGAACTAACCGAATCATCATAATCCGATTCCGAGCCCTCTAACCAAATAGTCAACTCCGGGTTGACTTTCCTTATTCAAGTTTCCTTCAAAAAGGCTATATGCCTCATTTTCAATCCAATTCACTCCTAACTCACCCGATAGACTCTAACACTGATATAAAATCATAAAACATGTATTTACAACATAACAGGGTAGTAATTCCCGTGACGACGGGCCGGGTCGTCACATTTATATTGCAAATGTATCCAATTTTATGTAGTCTTGCACAAATAGCCCTAATTACGACTAACTTTAAAACTAATCAGAACTCAGAGAGACAAATTGATAATGGTTGAATTCCAATTAATCAAAATCCTAGACGAGACATGATCTATTGAACAATAGCATAAAAAAAATAGCATATGATTTACAGGTAGTTATAGTCAGAACTAAGAATACTTAGTCGATTTCAGGCATACACATGCAATATATTCAGGTTTTTAAACAAATAGGAACACATAAGCACAGAGTATAGAACAGAGGTGGATTCAGAGTACTTAATCAATTTTAAACATGTATAGAGATTTTCTAAACAGATCCAAGTTTTAACTGATAAGAACACAGAAGCACAAAACAAAGGCGGGTTTCAAGGCACTTAGATTTTAGGGTTTCTTCTTCTCCTTTCTTTTCTTTTCTTTCTTTTTTCTTCTATCTTTCTTCTTTTCTTTCTTCTTTTCTTGGTTCTTTTCTTGGTTTCCCAGTGTCTCAGAGACTTGGGGTCTCTTTGACTATAGATCTTTCCAGGCATACTCTTGGAAGTTGATTTGAGTGTGAGAGGGGGTATTCAGAGACCCATGATATGGTTTTGAAGGGTTTTAGTTTTGGGTGTCTGCTGGAGTAGGGTTCCGGCGAGACACTTTTTAATATTCGAGACATTTGGGTGATATTTGAGATATGGGGCTAGGATAGGTTGAAAGATCGTTTTATGGTGGTTCTGGGGTGTTAAGGTGCAGGGTTGATTCATTTTTGGTGGTCGCCGGCTAGGGTTCCGGCAATCGAAGTTTCAAGAATCTGGAAGACTGGTAGGTTTTTTGCGTGAGGTTAATGGAGATATAGGTGTTAGAAGATGAAGGAATGGGTTTAGGGGAGTGGCCTGAGCCGGAGAAGAAAACAGGAGGTTGACCACCGGTAGGGTTCTGGTGGTCTTGTGAGAGAAGGGGAGGGAGAAGGAGGGTACAGAGTGTCACGACCCTAGTTCACCAATCGTGAACCTGTCATGACGGCACCCAGTCTTTGCGACTAGGTAAGCCTAACACATTGCGGAAATTAAACAACATTTACGAGAAAAATAAAGTAATACTAATAACATAAGTAAAATGTATAAAGTACCTCCTGACACATACACTTCAACCTAAAATATTGAAACAACCTCCAAGACCCGGAAACTCACGGGCAAACACAGGCTAAAGAACATAAACTATGGCTCTATCATCCAGAAATGCCTATACAACCAAAAAATGAAATAAAACTACTTTCTATGAGGAAGAGTAGCAGGAGACTCTTCGGATCTGCGGACGCAGCAGATGCATACCTCAAGTCTCCCAATGTAGCTATGCAATCACTGATAATGCACTCGATCAGAAGTACCTGGATCTACACAACAAAAGTGTGCACAAGAGTAGCACAAGTACACCACAGCGGTAATCAGTAAGTGCCAAGCTTAACCTCGATGGAATAGTGACGAGGAAGGTCAGGGCCCTACCAAGAATAATAATATCGAACATTGTGAAACAGGAGATAAATATGAAATAACAGCAAAATACGATAGAGGCTACATGTCGACTACAATTAAGCGAACAAGGAAAAATTAACACAACAAGTACAGAATCAATAACACAAGATCTCAGGGAATTGAACCCGCAGTCCATTTAACTTAGTTGCTAGGATCTCAGAGAATCGAACCCGTAGTCTATTCATATCAATATCACAGGGTCTCCTGGAATGGAACCCGCAGTCCTTATCTCAGTATCACAGGATCTCCGAGAATTGAACCCGCAGTCCTTATCTCAATATCACAGGATCTTCGGGAATTGAACCCGCAGTCCTTTATCTCAGTATCACAGGATCTCTGGGAATTGAACCTGCAGCCCTCTATCACAGGATCTCCGGGAATTGAACCTACAGTCCTTCTTCTCAGTATCATAGGATCTCCGGGAATTGAACCCGCAGTCCTTTATCTCAGTATCACAGATCTCCGGGAATTGAACCCGCAGTCCTTTATCTCAGTGTCACAGGATCTCCAGGAATTGAACCTGCAGTCCACTCATCTCAATAACAAGGATCTCCCGTAATTGAACCCGCAGTCCACATCGTGACTCTACCATTTCTGTGACGATTTGGCAGCTAAGTAAACCTTCTCAAGACCGTACTTATCAACCGAAAGTCGGAACCTAGTGCACCCCTATGTGCACAATTGAATGTATCTCTCAATACTTTTGCATTACCGATATGGATGACACACGGTAACAATGGTTGAGCAAATTCTTGGATCCCTTGAAATCTTTATGTAGCATCACGAACATTCGGCGCATAATTGATACAGAGTGTGCAATTTCAATACAAGAGTGGATGTAAAAGAACATATGATATAGGCTCCAACTGAATAAATAACGCATGAATAAGGAATTAAATGAAGAGGAATTTTCCTAACGGTTACATAGCCTCTCGTAGATGAGTACGGACGTCTTCGTACTGATCAGCGAGACTCTAATAAACCGGTTTGTGTCTCGTGACTCCTATGAACCTAGAGCTCTGATACCAACTTATCACGACCCTAGTTCACCAATCATGAACCTATCATAACGGCACCCAGTCTTCGCGGCTAGGTAAGCCTAACACATTGCGGAAATTAAACAACCTTTACGAGAATAATGAAGTAATACTGAATAACATAAGTAAAATGAATAAAGTGCCTCTTGGCACATACACTTCAACCTAAAATATTGAAACAACCTCCAAGACTCAGAAACTCACGGGAAAACACAGGCTAAAGAACATAAACTCTATCGTCCAGAAGTGTCTATACAACCAAATAAATAAAATGAAACTACTATCTATGAGGAAGAGTAGAAGGAAACTCTTCGGATCTGCGGACGCGGCAGATGCATACCTCAAGTCTCCCAATATAGCTATGCAATCACTGATAATGCACTCGATCAGTAGTACCTGGATCTGCACAACAAAAGTGTGCAAAAGAGTAGCATGAGTACACCACAACTGTACTCAATAAGTGCCAAGCCTAACCTCGATGCAGTAGTGACGAGGAAGGTCAGGGCCCTACCGAGAATAATAATATCAAAGATTGTGAAATAGGAGATAAATCTGAAATAACACCAAAATAAGATAGAGGCTACACGTTGTCTACAATTAAGCTAACAAGGAAAAATTCACACAACAAGTACATAATCAATAATACAGGATCTCCGGGAATTGAACCCGCAGTCCATTTAACTTAGTCACTAGGATCTCCAAGAATCGAATCCACTGTCCATTCATATCAGTATCACAGGGTCTCCGGGAATTGAACCAGCAGTCCTTATCTCAGTATCACAAGATATCCGAGAATTGAACCCGCAGTCATTATCTCAGTATCACAAGATCTCTGGGAATTGAACCCGCAGTCCTTTATCTCAGTATCACAGGATCTGTGGGAATTGAACCCACAATCCTTTATCTCAGTATCATATGATCTCCAGGAATTGAACCCGCAGTGCTTTATCTCAGTATCACATGATCTCCGGGAATTGAACCCGCTGTCCTTTATCTCAGTATCACAGGATCTCCAGGAATTGAACCCGGAGTCCTTTATCTCAGTATCACAGGATCTCAGGGAATTAAATCCACAGTACTTTATCTCAGTGTCACAAGATCTCTGGGAATTGAACCCGCAATCCACTCATCTCAATAACAAGGATCTCCGGGAATTGAACCTGCAGTCCACAATGCTAAACACAACCAAAAACAAGAAATTATACTCAGAGAACGGAATACACAACTACAAATAACAGTTAAGTTCTAACCCAACATGTTCCACGTAATTTTAATTAAGGCAATTAAGCAATTAGGCAGTTAATTCTATCTAGTCATACTCCTTTAACTAGCATAGGATAAATCTTGCATTTAAATCAGTCAAATAACAGAGAATAACACAATTTGAACAATTCAAGTAAAACGGATTTTCAACAATTTGCACAAGTACATGCTCGTCACCTCGTATACAAGGCATTTTAATCAACACATAAGATATCCTAAGGGAAGAGGTCCCCCACACAAGGTTAGACAAGCCACTTACCTCAAATCTGCTCAAAATTCAATCCAAAATCATGTTCTTGCCACGAGAATTCGACTCCAAATGGCTCAAATCTATTCAATTAGATTGCATAATGTAAATAATAATTCAAATAATTGATTCTACAATTAAATTCTAAGCTAATACGCGAAATTATACAAAATGACCAAAATACCCCTCAGGCCCCACGTCTCGGAACCGGGTAAAATTTACATTTTCAGAAACCTTGCACTCTCACGAGTCTAACCATATAAACATTTTTCAAATCGAAGGTCAAATGCCCCCTCAAAATCCAATAGTTTGGTCTATGAACTTTCACCCAATTTTCATTCAAGAATCCAAAATTTAAAGATGAAATCGTGATTAGATTAGTGGGTATTAAGCATAAAAGAGTATAGAATGTTACCCAATCGATGCCCGCGAAAATCCTTCAAAATCTCTCCCAAAGCCGAGCTCTAGAAGTCAAAAATGGTGAAAATGGGCCATTTTTGGAACTTAAGGTCTCTGCCCAAGCCAATTTTTCGCTTCCGCGGAAAGTTTTCCGCTTCCGCGGATATTTTCCGCTTCTGCGGCACTAATTCCGCTTTTGCGGTACCGCTTCCGCGGCCAATTTCTTCTTCTGCGATTATGACAGCAACTAGCACTTTCTCGACACAGAAATGAGCATAACTCCCTCATACGATGTCCAAATTTGACTATTCTTTTTGCTATAGTTCCAAAATTACGATACGGATCTAATGGTTCAATAAAAATTTAATTTGGAGCTCATTTACTCATTGTGATATCCCTTTATGTCCAAAGACATGGCTTTAAAACATCAAATAAGAGCGTGATACAACCGGAAACACACCTGAGGCCCTCGGGACCTCAACCAAAAGCACCAACACATCTTAACACATTATTCAAACTTGTTCCAATCCTAAAAATACCTCAAACAACACAAAAACCATCAAATTACATCGAATTTAAGCCTAAATTATTCTAAAACTTTCAAAACACACATTCGATAAAAAATCCAACCAAACCATATCCGAATGACCTGAAATTTTGCACACATATCCCAAATCGTCTACCGAAGCTATAGCAGCTCTCGGAACTATATTTTGACTCCCGGATCAAAATCTCACCTATCAATCAAAAATTGCCAAAATACTAACTTCGCCAATTCAAGCCTAAATTAGCTACGGACTTCCAAAATACATTCTGAACACGCTCCCAACCCCGAAATCACCTAATAGAGCTAACAGAACCATCGAATTTCCATTCTGAGGTCGTCTTGACACTGCTCTGAATATAGGCCATTTTTCAACTCTTAATCTCTCATTTAGGGACCAAGTGTCCCAAAACACTCTGAATCCTAATACCGAACGTTCCGGAAGACCAAAATAGTAGAAATGAACTTATAGAAAGCAGTTAATAGGGGTTCGGGGCATAAATTTTGGAAACGACCAGCCGGGTCGTTACATCTTCCCACACTTAAACATTCATTCATCCTCGAACAAGTATAAATACATACCTGGATGAGTGAAAAGATGAGGATATCAATTGCGCATATCCCGCTCAGTCTCCCAAGTCACCTAGTCGACCGGCTGGCCCTACCATTGAATGATTACATAAGCTATATCCTTAGACCTGAGCTTTCGGACCTGCCTGTCGAATATTACCACTGGCCCCTCAACATAGGATTGATCCTTGTCCAATTGGACTGAGCTGAAATCTAACACGTGCGACGAGTCCCCATGATATCTACGGAGCACCAAGACATAAAATACCGGATGACTCCTGTCAAGCTGGGAGGTAGTGCAAGTTCATAAGCAACTTCTCCAACACCTTCAATACCTCAAAATGGCCAATAAAGCTTAGACTCAACTTCCTTTTATTCCCAAATCTCATAATGCCCTTTATAGGAGTAACATGAATGATGACCTTATCTTCTACCATATCGGAACCATCACGAACATTCCAATTCGCATAACTATTCTGCCTGGACGAGGTTATACAGAGTCTATCCTGAATCACTTTAAACTTTTCCAACGTATTCTAAACCAAATTTGTGCCCAATAATCTAACCTCACCGGACTTAAACCAACCCACCAAGTCTTTGGTTCTCATAATTAACCTGCTCACAGTTGGGGCACCGAGCTAAAATTCCGACTAGGCTCTGAAAGATCCAACCTCACAACTGGCTGACAAAGGCCTGAACATCCATTGCCATATGCCTCTTGATGTTGGTAGGTAAGTCAAACTTCCCAAACTCTCTACCCAACGACTCAAAGCATCGGCCACTACATTAGCTTTTGCTCTGGTGATACAAGATACTGATGTCATATTCTTTACCACAACTCTAACCACCCTCCATAGCGCAAATTTAGATCCAACCAAATATCCTCATTCGATACCACGTGGCTTAAGAATTCCACATAATACATCTAGAACTCACATTTTGAAAATTTTGCATGTAATTTCTTTTCTCTCAGATTCTGAAGCACTGTCCTCAGGTGCTGCTCATGATCTTCCCGACTCCGAGAATACACCACAATTTCATCAATAAAGACAATAACAAAGGGTAAAGATATTGCAAAAATACTCTGTGCATCAAATGCACAAAAACTATTGAGGCATTAGTCAGCCCAAATGACATGCATGGAACTCATAATGATCATATTGAGTCCTGAAGCAAATCTTAGGGATAGCTTGCTCTCGAACCATCAACAGATGGTAACCTGAGCATAAGTCAATCTTAGAATATACACGTGCGCCCTGAAGCTAATCGACAAATCATCAGTACGAGGCAAAATATAGTGATTATTCACTATAGCCTTGTTCAACTGGCGATAATCAATACACATACGCATGGAACCATCCTTATTTTTCACAAACAAGATAGGAACACCCCAGGATGATACACTAGACTAAATAAACTCATTTTCAAGAAAATTTCTATAACTGATCCTTCAATGTAACTGAAGGTTTCACCTCATCCTTAGTCCATAACCTTATGACAGGACCAAATCTTCAAAATCAGCCATTCGTCATAGGATCCGAATTCCACACCATCACACTGCATTAGTCTTATTTCAACACACTTAAACTTTAAATAATGCTTAAATACTTTGAAATTGTTTCTCCGGGTTGTTACATTCTCCCCTACTTAGGGTCATTCATCCTCAAATACACGATATAGCTTATCTCTTTCTTCGCACATCTAAATGTCTCTAATTATTCTAACTCCCAACTTTTTTAGAAATTTCGGCAGAGCCTCCCGTGCAATTGGGCCTATCCACCTGTCAGAGTAACACCAAAATAACTCCTAATAACACATCCACAACCCAATGAAGCACCACAATGTATATATCAATAACAATAATCTCATCATTACAAGCATCGCATTATCGTACTGATATCTGGACATATAACACATCATTTATATGCTAATAACCATGTCTCTGGCCATAATAGTTGTCAATAATCACAACATTGCCAATTAACCTTGGGTTAACAAACATCTTATTTCAGACTTCCGCTTTACTCATAACGAAGCATGAAGATCTCATAATTACTTACCCGAATTGACGAGCCACATTTAACACCACCTGGGCGCCCATCTCGTAGGCTAAAACTCAATGTTTACAACACAAAAATGACTGAATATTAACAGAAAATACACAAAAATTGTCAAATAAGCCTAACATGTATGACTCCCATTTAAAAGATAGTACAAAATTTTAAATTTCATAAAATGAGAATTTTTAACACATAACCTTTCACCGCCAGGACCTTGTCCTTATATAACATCCACTGCAGCTTCTAGCTCGATTTAAAGCATTTCACATCATATAATTATTCAAGGATATTATCCTTATCTCTGAATCACAAGTATTTGCACATTGTGCCAACTGAAATTTTACATTTCCTTTCTTTCTCTTTTCATCAATTTCCGTCAAAAAGAATCACAACATATAATGAACCCTCATACCGATGGGGCATATAATTGACAATTGCAATTAATTATCCTAAAATTACATCAAAACTCACTGTAGTAAGTAATAGAAAGTCACTTTTAGCCTCATGGATATTTTCAGTGACCAACACATAATGGTAGGGATAGCTATCTCCATAAAATAGCCCAACGTGAGTGTTCACATAAGTAGATTTCAGGATTACGAAGTTCACTCATTAGTGATGCGTATTAAGAGGACTTGTCTCGATTTTTTTTAAACCAAATCAAGTTAAGGAAAATTATCCCTTTTATAACAATCAGAATTGTACATGTAATGACACCATCTGGTGTAGTGGGCTCAGCCACACTATAGCAATTATATCAATGGGTCAGGCATCCACCTCTTAGGCACCATCTACCCATTCGTTCTCCATCTCTAACTTGTAGCGTATGTAAATTATTAACTATAATGGAGTGTGTTGACTGTGTGTTCTGATGAAATAGATTTCTCCCAAGTCTGGGACAACTTCTCATGATGTTTCTACTATTATCACATTCATAACAACTCATCCGCAGTTCGGCCACTCATACTGAGTTTGTGCCAGATAACTAGAATGACCATTCAAGGAATCTCATGCTAGTGGTAATTAAAAGATGATTATCCTATGAGAGTTCCCTAATTAACTGGAGCACTACGAGTATTCTGAAATTGTTTCCACTTCCATATTGATACTAAAATACATAATTATTATGGACATAGGAACATCGAAGGTCCAAACATCATCCAATACAAATCTCAGCTCTTACTCTTATGAAAGTTTCAGAGAACTCTTGAATACCACTTAAATACATTGCATGCCAAATCTGATATGACACATGACCCACAATTTGATCGTTTATAGTGAACTCCTTTCACTTAGAGCAAATCCATAAGATACATACTGATAATCCACAATACTAACCTTTATCGCTTGTACATCACCATCATAAGACAACTCAAGCCATTTGTGTGGTACATGTCCTTCTTAGGACAATTAAACTCACTTCCTCAAACATCTCGGTTGCTAGTTGTACCCTTCGCTAAATAGACATCTCATACGAGACATATAGTCTTTATTACCACCAACTATCGTTATATCTATATCCACCTCGTGACTCTACCATTTCTGCGACGCTTTGGCAGCTAAGTAAATCTTCTCAAGACCGTACTTATCAACCGAAAGTCAGAACCTAGTGCACCCCCCATGTGCACAATTGAATGTATCTCTTAATACTTTTGCATTATCGATATGGATGACATACGGTAACAATGGTTGAGAAAATTCTTGGATCCCTTGAAATCTTTATGTAGCATCACGAACAGCCGGCGCATAATTGATATCAAGTGTGAAATTTCAATACAAGAGTGGATGAAAAAGAACATATGATATAGGCTCCAACTGAATAAATGACGCACGATAAGGAATGAAATGAAGAGGAATTTTCCTAACAGTTACATAGCCTCTCGTAGATGAGTACGGACGTCTCCGTACCGATCGGCGAGACTCTAATAAACCGGCATGTGTCTCATGACTCCTATGAACCTAGAGCTCTGATACCAACTTGTCACAACCCTAGTTCACCAACCTTGAACCTGTCATGATGGAATCCAGTTTTCGTGACTAGGTAAGCCTATCACATTGCGGAAATTAAACAACCTTTATGAGAACAATGAAGTAATACTGAATAACATAAATAAAATGTATAAAGTGCCTCCTGGCACATACACTTCAACCCAAAAAATTGAAACAACCTCCAAGACTCGGAAACTCACGGGAAAACACAGGCAAAAGAATATAAACTATGGCACTATCGCCCAGAAGTGTCTATACAACCGAATAAATGAAATGAAGCTGCTATCCATGAGGAAGAGTAGAAGGAGACTCTTCGGATCTGCGGATGCGGCAGATGCATACCTCAAGTCTCCCAATGTAGCTATCCAATAACTGATAATGCACTCGATAAGAAGTACCTGGATCTGCACAACAAAAGTGTGCAGAAGAGTAGCATGAGCACACCACATCGGTACTCAGTAAGTGCCAAGTCTAACCTCGATGTAGTAGTGACGAGTAAGGTCAGGGCCCTACCGAGAATAATAATATCGAACATTGTAAAACAGGAGATAAATCTGAAATAACAGCAAAATAAGATAGAGGCTACACGTCATCTACAATTAAGCTAACAAGGAAACATTAACACAACAAGTACAAAATCAATAATACAGGATCTCCCGGAATTGAACCCGCAGTCCATTTAAATTAGTCGCTAGGATCTTTGGGAAGTGAACCCACTGTCCATTCATATCAGTATCATAGGGTCTCCGGGAATTGAACCCGCAGTCCTTATCTCAGTATCACAGGATCTCCGAGAATTGAACCCGCAGTACTTATCTCAGTATCACAAGATCTCCGTGAATTGAACCCGCAGTCCTTTATCTCAGTATCACAGGATCTCCGGGAATTGAACCCGCAGTCCTTTATCTCAGTATCACAGGAACTACGGAATTGAACCTGTAGTCCTTTATCTCAGTATCACAAGATCTCCGGGAATTGAACCCGCAGTCCTTTATCTCAGTATCAGAGGATCTCTGGGAATTAAACTTGCAGTCCTTTATCTCTGTATCACAGGATCTCCGGGAATTAAACCTGAAGTCCTTTATCTCAGTATCACAAGATCTCCGGGAATTAAACCCGTAGTCCTTTATCTCAGTGTCACAGGATCTCCGGGAATTGAACCTGCAGTCCACTCATCTCAATAACAAGGATCTCCGGGAATTGAACCTGCAGTCCATAATGCAAAACACAACCAAAAACAAGGAATTATACTCAAAGAATGGAATACACAACTACAAATAATAGTTAAGTTCTGACCCAACATGTTCCACGTAATTTTATTTAAGGTAATTAAGTAATTAGGCAGTTAATTCTATCTTGTCATACTCCTCTAACTAGCATAGGATAAATCTTGCATTTAAATCAGTTAAATAACAGAGAATAACACAATTTGAACAATTCAAGTAAAGCGGATTTTCAACAATTTGCACAAGTACATGCTCTTCACCTCGCGTACAAGGCATTTTAATCAACACATAAGATATCCTAAGGGAAGAGGTCCCGCGCACAAGGTTAGACAAACCACTTACCTCGAATCTACTCAAAATTCAATCCAAAATCACGTTCTTGCCACGAGAATTCGACTCCAAATGGCTCAAATCTATTCAATTAGATTGCTTAAGGTAAATAATAATTCAAATAATTGATTTTACAATTAAATTCTAAGCTAATACGCGAAATTATATAAAATAACCAAAATACCCCTCAGGTCCCACATCTCGGAACCTGGTAAAATTTACATTTCTAGAAACCTCGCACTCTCACGAGTCTAACCATATAAAAATATTTTAAATCGGAAGTCAAATGCCCCCTCAAAACCCAATAGTTTGGTCTATGAACTTTCACCCAATTTTCATTCAAGAATCCGAAATTTAAAGATGAAATAGTGATTAGATAAGTGGGTGTTAAGAATAAAAGAGTATAGAATTGTTACCCAATCGATGCCCGCGAAAATCCTTCAAAATCTCTCCAAAAACCGAGCTCTAGAAGTCAAAAATGGTGAAAATGGGCCATTTTCAGAACTTAAGGTCTCTGCCCAGGCCAATTTTTCGCTTCCGCAAAATGTTTTCCGCTTCCGCGGATATTTTCCGCTTCTGCGGTACCGCTTCCGCGGCACTATTTCTGCTTTTGCGGTACCGCTTCCACGGTCAATTTCCACTTCTGCGGTTATGACAGCATCCAGTACTTTCTCGACACGGAAATGAGCATAACTCCCACATACGATGTCCAAATTCAACGATTCTTTTTGATATAGCTCCAAAATTATTATACGGATCTAATGGTTCAATAAATATTTAATTTGGAGTTCATTCACTCATTGTGGTACCTCTTTATGTCCAAAGATACGCCTTTAAAACATCAAATAAGAGCGCGATACAACCCGAAACACACCCGAGGCCCTCGGAACCCCAACCAAAAGCACCAACACATCTTAATACATTATTCAAACTTGTTTAAATCCTAAAAATACCTCAAACAACACCAAAACCATCAAATTATATCGAATTCAAGCCCAAATTCTTCTAAAACTTTCAAAACACGCATTCGATAAAAATCCAACCAAACCATATCCGAATGACCTCAAATTTTGCACACATATCCCAAATCACCTACCGAAGCTACAACAGCTCTGCGAATTCCATTCCGACTCCCGGATCAAAATCTCACCTATCAATCGAAACTCGCCAAAATACTAACATCGCCAATTCAAGCCTAAATTAGCTACGGACTTCCAAAATACATTCCGAACACGCTCCCAACCCCGAAATCACCTAACAGAGCTAATAGAACCATCAGATTTCCATTCCGAATTCGTCTTCACACTGCTCTAAATACAGGCCATTTTTCAACTCTTAATCTCTCATTTAGGGACCAAGTGTCCCAAAACACTCCGAATCCTAATACCGAACGTTCCGGAAAACCAAAATAGTAGAAATGAACTTATAGAAAGCAGTTAATAGGGGTTCGGGGCATAAATTCTGAAAATGACCGGCCGGGTCGTTACACAAAGGCGGCTAGGGTTTCATTGTGAGATGGGTGTGTATGTATTGATCTAAATGAACAAGGGGTATGGTTTATATATTATATTTGTGTTATTGTTTAACAGCCATTAGATTGGCTAGATGAACGGTCCAGATCATTTTGCTCTTAAAATGACAGCGTATTGTTTTAATGAACCCTTACTCACATCCGTTGGATTAATGAGATATACGGCTGAGATTATTTCGCCTAAGTTACGTCGTTTGGTTTAATTGAGACACTGGTCTCATCCGTTTGATCAATGTAATGAACGGCCCTAATTATCTCCTCACACAGTGTCATTTTATTCACAATGAAACCTCCTTATTTGATCCGTTCGATTCAAATCATCAACGGCCCAGATCTGTTATGTTATATGGTGTCATCTAGTTCTATTATGAGACTGGCCAGTTAATTTTTGGGCCTGGTCTGTGTTGTGTTGTTTTCGGCTTGAATATTTTGTGTATTCGGCGCTATTTTGGTATTTCAAATTGTATTTTGTATTTACTCATATTTTTTTATATTTTTGAATTGTATTTATTTTATTTTCCTGTATTTTCCATTGCATTTTAGACTTATTTTCCTTGTATATTTATACCAATATATTTTCTTTTATTTTCAATTTTTTTGTATTTTTCCTTGATTTTTTCCAATTTCCTAGAATTTACCTTATATTTTTGTGATATTTTCAAATTAATCTCCTTTTTGTATTTCATTTCAAATTTCTTTTACTTTATTTTTAGCAATTAAAGCAAACACTGGTATTTTCTATACACTAATCAAACCAATTACAATCAAAATTTATTTTCGTATTTTTATTTTGGAATTAATTGCTTGGGGCAAAAATCACGTGCTCACAGTAGAACCCATGGCTTTGGTTGATCCCTTGTTCCTTCTTGGTTGAACCTGCTCCTTCTTCCTGTTTCTTCTCTCGGCTTTTTCTTTCTTCCATTCGATCTCCCATTGTGAACAATTTCTGATGTGGTGATTAATCTTCCCACACTTGTAACAACCTTCATTGGTTTGTTTCTCTGGAGCTCTGGATTTGCTGAATGTTCTACCTTTTGAAGTACCATTTCCTATCATAAGGAATTTCTTGAAATCTCTGGTTATCATAGCCATATCCTCGTCTTTAAGATCCGATCCTTCTGAAATTCTGAGAGCCAGACTTCTTTCTTTCTTTGGAGCATCCATTTTCATTGTTTTCCTTCTTAGTTCATAGGCAGTGAGGTTTCCAATTAGTTCATCTAACTTTAGAGTAGCAACGTTCTTTGATTCCTGAATAGCAGTGATTTTGCTTTCCCAGGATATTGGCAGAACCCTAGTTAGGATTTTCTCCACCTTATCTTCTTCCAGAATAATCCTTCCAAGAGACCCCAGTTTATTAGTCAGTGTAGTGAACCTGGTATACATTTCTTGAATAGTTTCTCCTTCCTTCATAGTAAAGTTTTCATATTGAGAATACAGTAGAGTTCCTCTTGATCTCTTTGCCTGAGGTGTTCCTTCATGAGCCACTTGTAGAGTGTCCCATATCTCTTTGGTAGTAGCACATCCTTGAATCCTGCTGTACTCATCAGGACCCAATCCACATACCAACCATTTCTTGGCTTTAGCATTTTTCTCCCATTTCCTTAGATCCTCAGCAGTACAATCTACTCTTGTCTTTGGAACATCTTCTCCTTCAGCATTCTACTTGGTTGTAGCTAAAAGACCATCAGTGATGATATCCCAAAGCTCATAATCTTCTCCCATGACGTGATCCCTCATTCTATTTTTTCACCAAGAGTAGTAGAAGCCATTGAAGAGAGGAGGCCTAGCGGTGGATTACCCTTCCCAGTTCCCAGGTGGAGCACTCATGTTGATCTTTCCTAAGGTGTTAACCTCTTCAAGAATAACCTGCTCTGATACCAATTGATGTTCTATACGCCAATACCACACAAGATGGGGGTGGTGATTTCAGTGGTACCTAATTTTTGCACTAGAAGAACCTGGTTCTTCTAGGTGTTCTAACTACAGCAGTTTGCGGAATAATAAATGCTAAAAGTAAAGTACACATATATCTTACGTGGAAAACACCTGGCTCTAAAGGTGAAAAACCACGACCTACTACTCAGTAGGATTTTGCCAAACTCCACTAAAATCAGTGAGCCAAAAACTGCATTTACAAAGACACTTTGTAAACCTAAGGATTATTCTAATCTTAGTGTGGTACACCGCCTCAACTGTTGCGACACCTTCAAGTTAACTCTAACTTGAATACTCAATGCACATAT
This sequence comes from Nicotiana noctiflora, assembly GCA_032618575.1. Lineage (NCBI taxonomy): Eukaryota > Viridiplantae > Streptophyta > Magnoliopsida > Solanales > Solanaceae > Nicotiana > Nicotiana noctiflora. Next base: position 176,150 of record JASVEL010014100.1, read on the forward strand.
TACAATTGCTTCTATAAAAGCTGAAAGGTACAATATGAAAACCTACTACAATTGAACTACACTTTGAATAAACACAATGATAAAACTGGTTTTTCTATCTTAGTTCATGTAGCTTCAGATGTGCACACTTGTATCTCGCATATATTGCTTGCAAAATAGACTCGATTCTTTTTGCTCTTAAATATGTTTTACTTCTGCTTATGTGGATTACATGTAAAAGAGAACAACTGAGTTAATTAAATAGATTAGCAGTTAGAGTTTGATCAAGACTCTGTCGCTTATCCCTTTGTCAATTTCATTCCTTAACTACTACAAACTCTCATCCTTATCCTGACTTAGGATTCTGTTCTCTTATCTTAAGAGGACCGTTCCTCTTAGAACTCAATGCAACCTTTTCGATTATCTTCAGAAGATATTTGTTGCATCTGCTTCAATATAAATCTTAATCACGTGCCTTCTATGTGCGATGGTTATGACTAAACTGTGTTTTTCAGGCTGGACCAGGTCGTTCTTCTTATGTTCATTTGTTAATCTTCAAAATATAGCCAACCAGATTTGAAAATATTTATTATATACTAACCATTTAGCTCTGGATGTGTTTGTTCAAGCGAGATTAGTATTAAGAAATTCTATTAGTATTACTTAACTTCAAACTCTAAATATCTTTTCCTACAAGTTTTGGACTTTGAAACCCCATCTTTGTAGTTGTGTAACCACTCTAATATTAGTAGACTCTATCATTCCATCTACTAAAAAACGGTGATAAGAAATTATGAAAAATTCATAATGTACAATAGCTAATTAATTTTGCAAAGAAATTTCCATTTTTTTCTTATAATTATGGTTCTGGCAAAGAAGTACTATCGTGAAAATAGAATATTGTACAAACATGTATAAACCTTAACACTATAAACATAAACATTACAAATAAAGAAAATAAAATAAAAAATGGAAAAAAACTGGCCTTTAAAATCCCATTCTAATCAAATACTCCACGCGTGTCTTCCTTCTTCACAAGAATACTGAAGAATTGACCAATAATGGCTTATATAAATTTTTCAAATGTATATTATTTGAAGAATATATGCGAGAAGTCTAATAACTTTACAAAAACAACAAATATCGAAAAGGGAAAAGGTAGAACAAAAAACAACAGTATCCATAGCACATTAGATATCTCGAAAAGTTTACTTGTTTTGCGCCTTGAACTCACGTCGATAGGGAACTAAAAAATGAAATATTCTAAAGAAATCGAACCTAAAGAAGCCTAAACCTAAAAGAAAGTCACACGTTACCAAAGAACTCTAATTCTAAACTAAACAAAAAAAGCCTAAAGAATCCTAAACTTAGATAAAGAGAAGTCATACTAGGCAATATAAACGGTAGTACATGACAGTTTAAATTTTATCCCAAAATATTAAAAAAGCAATAGTGATTATAAATTACAATTATATGCAACTATTATATCCAACTTAAAATATGCATACAAGGAATAAAAAATATAAATAATATTTTAAAAAGTTTCACGTTTTTAATATAGTATAAATAAATATTCGTGTTTGCTCAAAAAGAGGACTAACTCATCTTGCCTTCTCTCTTCATGTTTTTTTGGGAGGTCGTAGAATATTCAATAGATAAATGACCTATGATAGTGACACTTAACGAGAGATTCCCACAATGGGGTCCATGTTAATTTTTTAAAATATTGCATTGGATCCGACACTCAATAATTCAACATGTGAAAAGTTCATTTCATGTATTATGCAGCAAATCCGTATGTTTAGCCGGGTAACTTCAAGGCTAATGCACGGGTTTTCATAAAATCCGAAAAATCATATCAAATCGAAAAAGAAAATAAATCGAACAAAAAAAAATTGATACCTCTTAAGTTTTGTTTGATTTTAATTTTGAATTTCAAGCACTATCAAATTTGATTTAATTTTGGTTTAAATTTTAAAAAAATGAAGAAACAAGAGCCATACTGATTGTAGAAGTGGCTATATATATATATATATATATATATATGTGTGTGTGTGTGTGTGTGTGTGTGTGTGTGTGTGTAAAGTCTCTAAATTTTATGGTAGAGATTAGTCATTTGTATTTTTAGTCTAGTTCTTTGCTATTAATAATCTAATTGTTTGCCTTTACATTCTTGTTTGATTGGTAGATTTCTTTTTGCTAATTACAAGAATTTATTTCATGTTTAATAATTAATTTTCAATTGAGTACTTAAATTATTCATCACTATTAGATTCAATTATCATCCATATATCTTTGTAAATGATAGATTGCTCAAAAGGCAATTGGTTTGATAATTACGTTATAATATAGTCACTGGAATATGTGGTTGGTATTGTATATCTATATTTATGTCACGATCCAAAACTCAACCCGTCGTGATGGTGCCTATCGTGGAACTAGATTAGCCTCAACTCAACAAACCAACACAACAATAAGTATGAAAACATTTAACGGAAGCTTTTAACATTTAAAGAAACTGTGTGAACATAAGAAATGCCAAGATAAGATACAATCCAGCCCAAAACCAGGGGTCATTGAGTGCATGCGCGTCTAAGGAGAACATAGTCTACTGCAACGTTTAAGGAAAACAAACTGAAATACATCTTGAAGGTCAAGGCCTGTGAACGCCATGTAGATACCTCGATAGTCTCCTAAAGCTTGAAGCCTCGATCAGCAATCGCCACTAGGACCAAAAGTGCCTGGATCTGCATACAAGGTGCAGGGAATAACGTGAGTATACCAACTTAATAAGTAGCGAGTCCAAACTTTAGACTGAAAAGTAGTGATGAACTCAAGCTCAACAGATATAATAGAATCATACGTACAGAAACGTATGCATGTTTTCGGTTAAATAGACAGCTCAAAGAGATAAGGTAAATACAGATCTAAACAGTTTAAGATATATAACTCAACTTCCTCTATATGCTAATGTATCGACTGTATGAAATGCACAATATGATCCCACGCTCAAGTGCTAATCCACTTGGTACTGACTTTGGCCATCTGGCATAGGGAAATCTATCTTGGAACATATACAACACTGATTTTAATTCAGTACCAAGGAAAAAGTGGTAATGCAATGCTGTGAAAAAATCCATCTCCGGTTATATATAAATACCTAACCACTCGATACCGTGTATGTCTATCCGGCCCAGGGAAATCCATCCCAAAACATACTCATCACTAACTACAAGTCATCTGGTACCAAGGAAAAAGGGTAAGCCAACCATGACGAAAAATTCATTTCTATATATCAATACTTCGGATAAATCCATGCCCAGGAAAATCGATCCCTCAATAATATTATCTGCGCCCATGGGGTGTGTAGACTCCAGAGAGGCTCCCACAAGCCAAACACTACCATAGTCAATATAAATATTGCGGTGTGCAGCCAGACCCCATAACTATGACTCATAAATAGGCTCTCGGCCTCACTTAGTCATCACTCTCCAGTCTCATCCACGGGCTCACAATGTCATGGAAAACTAGCCCGAAAATAATGATATATTATGCTAATAATAACAATTGAGACTAAGATATGATATGAAATGCATGAATATGACTTAATACAAAATAACAATGAAATCAGTAAGATGACAGTAAGAAACGACCGGTAGGGGTCCTAACGGTATTGGCGTGAAGTCCTAACATGATATCTAACATGTTTTGCAGCTAAATTACTTTATCATATAATGGAAACACAAATATCAGCATGAAAAAGTCATTAAACAATGCCATTGAATGAACCAGGTCATGATTTTCACAGTGCACGCCCGTACGCCCCTCACTTGGCATGCACGTCACCTCAGTACTAACCACATAACCTGTAGTTCGAGGTTTCGAACTCTCAAAACCAAGTTTGAAAGCATTACTTACCTCAAACCGGATAAAATCCTACTCCAAAATACCCTTGGCTCTCGACTCGGTCTCCAAAACCCCTAAATCTAGCCACAAGAAATACAATATGATCAATATAGGCTAAAATAATCAATTCGGCAAGAAAAACACAACCAAAATCCGATATCGACTCAAAATCGGCCCATGGGCCCACGTCTCAAAATCAGACAAAAATTACAAAACCCAGTAGCCCACTCACTCACGAGTCTAACCATACCAAATTTATCAAATACATCCTCATTTGGTCACTCAAATCGCAAATTAGATGGTGAATAAAGCCATGGATTCATGCCTTATATCCTCAAATTTCTAGCTCAAATCCCTAATTAGATGATGAATAAAGCCATGCATTCATGAAATTTTATACCATTATAGGTTAGAATCACTTACCCCCAACGTTTCTCCTTGAAATCCTTTGAAAAAATCGCATCTCTTCCGAGTTCCTCAAGCCCGAAATTGACAATGGAGAACAAAACCTAGAGCTATAATTTTCTACCCAACAAAACCACAACTGTGGTCCTATTTTTGCACCTGCAAAATCGCATCTGCAAAGAGGGCTCCGCTTTTGTGGAATTTCATTTAAAATCCGACTTCGCTTCTGCAATCACTTGACCGCATCTGCGGGGCTAAGCCATACTTGCAATCCAACTGATGTTCATAAAAAGCTGCTTCTGCAACCTTGCACCTGCGTTTCCCACTCCGCATGTGTGGAAACACTATCAACAACAACTTCAGCTGCATTTTTCCAACTTCAAACACTCCGATCACTAACAAAAATAATCCCATGGCCCTCAGGACCTCAATAAAACATACTAACACATCCAATAATATCATACAAACTTAGTCAAACTTTCGGATCATTCAAAACAACACGAAATGCTAAAATACCCTCAGATTCAAGTTTAAAACTTCTAAACATCTTAATTCCACAAACGATGCTGCAAACCACCAAAACACGTCCGCATGACCTTAAATTTTTTTATTAAGTCAAATGACACCACGGACCTACTCCAACTTCCAGAAATCCAATCCGACCCCGATATCAAAATTTCCACCACCGACCAAGATCGTCAAAACTCTAACTTTCGCCAATTCAAGCCTAATTCTACTACAGACCTCCAAATCACATTTTGGACGCGCTCCTAATTTCAAAATTACCAAACAGAGCTAACAGAGCCACCAAAATTCAAATCCGAGGTTGTTTACACATAAAGCAACATTCGAATAACTTTATAGCTTAAACATTCTCATAAGAGACTAAGTGTCTCAATTCACTACAAAACTACTACCGAACCGAAACAACTAACCCAGTAAGTAAAAATACAGCTGATGAACATAAACAAAGCAGAAAATAAGGGAACTGGGCTATATGTCACGTCCTTAGTCTTAAACTAAGCTCACGTGCGACACTTGGACACTCGCTCACGATCTTGCCCAACTTGCTCACGTTCTTGCTATGCCAAGTCAACCTTACTACACTCATGATGGCTATGGAAATGTTAGAACACAAGAGAATTTCCAAATAACCTTTTGTATTAGAGAGAACTTGATTGTTTTGCTTGGTTGATGAATTACAAATGAATGCCCCCTATTTATACTAATCACCTAGGGACTAGTATGTAAATAATAATTGTTCTACAAGTCCTTCCATATTTACAAATAAGTCAATTCTCTAAATATTCTACAAGCATAGAAGATTCTAAGGACTTTCCTAGAAAATCCATAGGATTCTAAGGTCTTCCATAAGAAATTTCCATATTTCTATAGAACCTTCCTACAAGTGCATAAATATCTAGAACATTTCCAAGAAAATTCTCCATAGTTCTAGAATATTTCACAAAGATCTTTTCCCTAACTTATGTAACCATCCCATATGGCAAAAATATATGCTAAGTGGCACCTACATGGCATGATGATGTTGCATGTCATGACACTCTCCCCCACCCAATTTTGTGCCGCCCGCGGCACAAAGCATCGACACATATGCGCGCACCTCGCCTTGGCATCGCTAGAGATCTTTGTCCATTACCCATGATGCCATATGAAGTGGTTCTCCTTCCTATTTCACAAGTTATTCGCTATCGTTCGTCTTACGCCAATTGTACTTTGGACGGCTAGAAATGATGGCCTCCATCCTCCGCCAATCGGATGCCCTTCCTTGCTCTTGGCCAGAATCTTTCCAGCTTCTCAAGCAACGAGTCCATGCTTCCACTCCCTATATTGAAGCCCTTCATGGTCCAGCCTTACTGGCAAACTTGAACCCTCTGCTTGGTGCATCGTTTGAGTCTGATAGCACACCAACACTTTGTAACTCGCCATCCTTGCAGTCTCTCCTATGTCACCCTTATATTCTTGAGTAAAGTTCCTGATCATTGTTGTAAGCTTCCCCAACTCTAGGCATTCACTTGCCCCGATGTGACCCTTTGTAGAAGCAGCACCCTCCCTTAGGCACGTACTCCCTACCATTTTTCAGCCCCTTGTCGTTTCACTTGGACCCTTGTCCATTATAGGATGGCCCCTTGCCATTAACCTTGTATACCTCGACTATGCATTTCCCGTTGTCCTCGTCATGATCTCCCTCATCCCTCTTGGCATTGCCTTCTTTGGACTTGAGAGGCTCCATCTTGAAGTCAACAAGTAACTAGGCTACTCCAATGGCCCCGTTCACGTTGGCTACTTGATATCTTCTTAATTTCTGTTTTGTCCAATTTTACAATCCATCTATAAAGTAGAAGACGAAATCTTACTTGGACAATGACTAGATTTGCAGTATTAAGGTAGTGAACTCGCGCACATACTTCCAGGTTGTGGCTGTCTGTCGGAGCTCCCTTAGCTTCCGCCTAACCTTATACACCACATTTATCGAGTAGAACTACTCGTCAACTCCTTCTTGAAATTCACTCTCAATGTTGTATAGCCATTTTCCATATTGGCACATTTCTGACGCCACCGCAGCACGACAACCTCGATACATTGAGGCGTTGCGTACCTTAACAATGCCGTCATCCTTCTTGACTATCTCAAAGTAATTGTCCATCCTCCAAAGTAAGTCTGCTTCCCCGCATACGTCCCGTGCACCGCTATACATTTTTCGCTTAGGGACCTTCACGTTGGTCCCTTCTACAAGTACCAAGCCCTTGCTAATTCCGGCCATGGTTCCCTACAAAACTTCCTTCCAGCAATCTCTTGTATTCTTTCTAACATTCCTTAGTCATAACTAGGCTCTAATACCACATTGTCACGTCCTTAGTCTTAAACTAAGCGCACGTGCGGCACTTGGACACTCGCTCACAATCCCAACTTGCTCACGTTCTTGCTATGCCAAGTTAGCCTTACTACACTCATGATCGCTAATGAAATGTTAGAACACAAGAGAACTGCCAAAGAAGCTTTTGTATTAGAGAGAACTTGATTGTTTTGCTAGTTTGATGAATTACAAATGAATGCCCCGATTTATACTAATCACCTAGGGACTAGTATGTAAATAATAATTATTCTACAAGTCCTTCCATATTTACAAATAAGTCAATTCTCTAGAATATTCTACAAGCCTAGAAGATTCTAAGGACTTTCTTAGTAAATCCATAGGATTCTAAGATCTTCCATAAGAAATTTCCATATATCTCTAGAACCTTCCTACAAGTGCATAAATATCTAGAACATTTTCAATAAAATTCTCCATAGTTCTAGAATATTTCACAGAGATCTTTTCCTTAACTTATGTAACCATCCCATATGGAAAAAATATATGGCAAGTGGCACCTACGTGGCATGATGATGTTGCAGGTCATGACATATAACTCTCAAAACAACAAGCCAGATCGTTACAATTTAAGAAGATAAAAATGACAAAATAACCGAAAAAACCGAAATACCAACAAAAACCAAATCGATAAAAACCCCGATTTAATTTATTTGATTTGGTTCCAATATTTGAAGAACCGACTTACTAGGTTTTATTAAATTTTAGGGAAAACCAAATCATGAACAGCCCTAGCTAGATATATTTATGCCTCAAAGTAGGTTCAGAATTTTCATAATTCATATTTTGAGTTTTTTGTTATTCGTGTAATTATTCAGCCGTGTTTTAAAAGATGATGGAAACAAGTCAGAGCATTTTACTTATTATGATGGTAGGTAATTAGTTAGTGTCGAATTTGAGTTCCACGAAATTTACTTTCAATATTTTGTAAAAAACCAAAATTCTGAAATATTAGATAACAATATATCAAAATACATACTTTTAAACACAAAACTAACCTATGATTGTTGCTTTAATGAATAAATAAGTATTCCATATTGGTTGACCAAAAAGTATTAAGTTTTTTTGTTAAACTAATTAATGATGAAATAAAGGGTGAATCTTAGTTAAATATAATAAATTCTAGATCAAATACTTTAGGATATTGACAGGATGAACATCGTTTGAGAGCATCAAATAGCATATGTATACTCATAGATAATAGCAATAAATGTAATAAGAAGAAACATATCACCCAATTATTAGATGATTTGGACGGTTCTTCCACTGACACCAACTTGGAAAAATAAGAAGTGAAGATGGATAATAAATCTTTAGATCTTCTGAACAAGAATTAAACAACGTGTGCTTGAATAAGAAAATCAGTGAATAAGACAACTTTTGTATCTTGTTTCTAGTCAACCTAATGTACTCTTATAAAAAAATGAATACCCCCTCTTTGTTCTCTATCTCTTCCTATTTATTAAGGATATTCCCAAGAAACCCTAAAAAGTAAAAAATAGGAAAATGTCTAAAGGAATATTTCTTGTGTTTATTTCTAAACCTATCCTACCGTTATATCCTTAATCCAGTTGCTCATCCTCGACAATAATCCTCCTGAGGATGATTCCCGCTATCATGCAATGGTCAACCCCGACCTGGATCCTATTTATTTTCTTGCATCAAGTGGAAAAATTTAGACCAATACAGTAAGTCCCCCAACTTGTTGAGGTGGTGGTCTTGCACGTCCTCAATGGGTGGGCCGGGTCTGCGTTCGTTTAGAAGAAATTTGGTTATGTTGATTAAGTCGAATCTTCCAAGGTTAAGAAAATAGCGTGGCCAACAAGGCTGTAGTTCGTGTGACTGGCGTGAGGTGACGTCATGTCCATACACATCATCATTACGCATTTTCCTAGTGCAGTATCTGTGCTTCCGTCATTTCGATTTTATATAATTGTAATTTTGAATTAAAATCAAATATGAATTAAAAAATCTAAAATAGTGTACATTATGATCTATCCTATCCTTTATAAAGCTAAAAGCAAGTAAGCATTTCGAGTGTATGGAATAGCGTTATTGACGGTCTGCTACTTCAATTCTGGTGCCACCCAACCCTATAAATAGATGTGGGGGTTTTATTTTTGAATTTGTTTTGTCATTATGCACTAGTCTTCTTTGATCATCTTCTCTAATCTCCACTTTTAATTCTTTACATCCTCTTCAATTGTAATCCGTGACTTCTTACCCATTCAATATCTTCATCAGTCTTTGTTGCATATGTTTTGCTACAGCAATATGTCACAATCCCCTCATATTCACGACAAGGTTTCCGATGCCACTCCAATATCAATGGTCTTTCCTCCGAGCGATGAGTAATTCATGGCTAAAGAGGAGGAAAGCTTCCCACATCAGAGGAGATAGTCCCAAAACACCTTTTGGTTAGACATGACTTTCCAAAGGATCTTGGTCCTGCTCCCGCTCAGAGGCTTTCTGAAATGGGACCACCTCACATAGACGACCTCTAGTCCAAACGCACTCCTCCCTACATCAAAATTGTTCTGATCGGAAACGTTATTTTGGAGGTTTATCAACCTAAATATTGTACCTTCTATGTCTATCCATTCTTGATTGCTTATACTCTTCTTCTCCTTTCACTAGTGGAGGAGTTTTTCCGATTTTACAATGTCTACCCAGTACAACTCTCCCCTTATTTGTATAAAGTTTTCTTGATGTTGACGAAGTATGCAGAGTTGGCTAACTGTGAGGTTACGCTCGCCACCTATTGCATGTATTTTAGACTTGTTTTTATAGAGGTAATTTGATACACCTACGACATCGTGGAACCAGAGGGTTTGTGGTTAGGAAGGATGACAACACGAATTGAAAGTTCTTTCATAAGTACTTCTTTATAAAGACCGAGCACTTGGTAGCAGACACGATTGGGTTTCCCGAGCAATAGAACTATAATCGTGAGTATCTTTTGTTCTTTCATTTTCAGTTGACCTGCGGTTTTCTTGTTTTCCAACTAAGAGGCGCGCACCTTCTCATGTCTTTGATATTGAAGATTGGGTGGATCGCGTGTTACACCACATCGTGGGAATTCGTGATTAGGAAACCTTTCACAAGCATTTAGATCCAAGATCCCCTCAAGTAAGTGTCACTTTTACTTCAGCTTATTTCGATCTACCATTGCTCTTTGATGCTTTGGTGCTAGGTTGATGAATTTCCAAGAAGAATGCTCCAGTGCTTGCATTTCACCAGCCTATCGAGTTGGCTGGAATACAATTTGCCTTAGTTGAGTCCGCTCGAGGAGGTCACACTCAAGTTCCGTAGATGAGGGACTCCGCTCCTCAAACTATTGCCTTGTGGGATGAGATTTCTTCCTATCCCATCTATCATCTTATAGACGATCCATGTAGTGACGAGGAGTCACCGTCAAGGAAAAGGTGAAGGGTAAATTGGAAAGGTCATTGTCACTAATGTCGGACCGGAAACATTCATCGCATTAAGAATGGAATACGCGCTTAGATAAGACATAGCGACCATTTTCCCGACCAGTGCGGTTATGGAGAGGAGGCCCACTAAAGTTGAGGGGGTTCGTGGTGGCAGAGAGCTTGCATGTGCCGTGGAAGGTGGCATGTCATCGGTGTCCAGGGTAAGTAAAGTGTTCCATGTCGGGGACAATGACTCTATCTTGGACATCGACCCTGAGGAGGTACAGGCCTTCCTGGGGAGGAATACTCGTGTGGAGAAAAGTACGGAGGGTCCTAACCAGCACATAATCATTCTCGTGGACTACGACCTTTTGGCCAACTCAGAATGGGCAGTGATGTCCTTTGCTCCCCAATGAGAGGCTTCTAAAACACGGCGCTACAGGCGATAAATATACATAGTTATTGTTGGTTATATCCAGCATGGCTCTGCAAGTAAGTGCTTTTTAATGTTAGGATTTGTTTTCCATGTGTAATTTGATCATTCTAACTCCTTTATTTTGCATGTTTAGCTCATATCATGGGGTCCAGCGTGACCAGGGGGAGGAGTGGAGGAAGACCATTTTTAAGAAGATGGCCTTCAAATACAAGGAGTATCATACTAAGCACCGAACGTTGGCCGACTTCCTTAACCAGGATGGTGAATTTCAGTCGCTTCGTGATGGGCTTAAAAAGAAAGATTATGAGTTAATGAAGAAAGATGAAGAACTAAGGGAGAGGAATGATAAGCTAATAAGTGCCATCGGTAGTTGCATTGATCTTGAGGTAGCTCTAAAGGCCAAAGAGGACGAGCTCGAGGTGAGCAAGGGGGTGATGGCTGAGGTAGAGTTTTCTGGGTTGAATACACAGGTCGTTGTCTTGAAGGTCGAAGAGGTATAATGGCAATCACAACCGTATACTTCTCATGCTTCTGATGGCCACGGTGTGCTTCAGGAGTTGTATGAGATGCGAGTTCATGCCGAGGCTCAACTTGACGTGTATAAGTCCTTGAAGGCCATCGGGAAAGCTTTCGAAGCAGAACTTGAGGGTGTCCGTGGTATGATGATGATTATGCCGATGGGGATGATGTGGTGTGAAGCTGTTATACATAGTTTTTGTTTTGCTTTTCTATTTTTGTGAGGGCGTGTTTGAGCCCATTGTAAAAAGTTATGTAATTCGACAGTTGAACTGGAACAATTCCCTTTTTGCAATGTATTTTTTGATTACCATATAGTTCAATCAAGGCCAAATGTCAAATAATTCGAGTGAGGTCGAATGTAAAGTAATTCAACAGAGGTTGAATGTAAGGTAAGTCGAGCAGGGTCGAATGTCAAATAATTCGAGCGAGGTCGAATGTAAAATAATTCGAGCGAGGTCGAATGTCAAATAATTCAAGCAAGGTCGAATGTAAGCTAATTCAAGCAAGGTAGAATGTAAAGAAATTCGAACAAGGTTGAATGTAAAATAATTTGATCAAGGTTGAATGTAAAGTAATTTGAGCGAGGTTGAATGTCAAATATTTCGAGCGAGGTCAAATGTAAGATGTAGAAAGACTTGGTGGAGAGTAAAGATACTGTTTTATTTCATTCGCCGGAGAATATTAAATGTTTCTATTTGTTTCATACATATATTGGAGAAGTTCCCGTGTACCTAGTCCTTTCAGCGTTCGTCCTGGAGAGGTAGTCGGCAGGTGGGGCGATGAAATATACTTGAACTTTAAGACGTCCCCTTTGTCGCTTCATTAAAAACCTCCTCAAGAAAACCCAATTAGGACAAAACCCGTGCGAGGTAAAAAGAGTACAACTTGGAAGCGTCCATTTTCAGAAGTAGAAGTATTTGAGGTGGGCAACGTTCCAATTGTTTTGTAGTAGCTTTCCCTCCATTGTTTTTAGTTGGAATGATCTTTTGTTTGCTGCTACCATCATTTTATATGGCCCGTCCCAATTTGTTCCTAGTTTGCCTTCATTTAAATCTTTGCTCGCCTGTGTTTTGGCCTTGAATACATAGTCTCCAACTTTGGGTGGTCGTATTTTGGCATTTTTGTTGTAGTACCGTTCTGCTTGTTGTTTATGGGCTACCATTCTTACGTAAGCCACGTTTCTTTGCTCCTCTGCTTCGTTGAGGTCTTGTTTACTATTCTCGTCATTGCTTGGTCCGCTTTAATTGGAGTATCTCAAACTAGGTTCCTCAACCTCGACTGGTATCATGGAAACACTCCCGTAGACTAGTGAATATGGTGTTTCCCCTGTGCTTGTTTTTGTCATGATGCGGTATGCCCACGGTACTTCTGGTAGTAATCCCGGTCATAGTCACTTGGCTTCCTCAAACTTTTTCTTCAAGATATTTTGTATTGTTTTATTAGAGGATTCGGACTGGCCGTTACCAGCAGGGTGATATGGCGTGGAGAGTATTCGCTTGATATGCCATTTTTTTAAGAATTCGACGGTATTCTTTCTAGTGAATTGGGATCCGTTGTCACAACTGATTTCTTTGGGGATGCCGAAGCGACATATGTTGTTTCTCCATGTGACAAATTGTTGTTCGCATATTTGGGCGAATGCACCTGCTTCTACCCCTTTTCGAAAAATAATCAGTTAGGTCACGACACGAATTCCCGGCCTCAAGAGTCATGATGGCGCCTACTAGTACGAGGTAGGCAAGCCAATTAATTTCACAATTTACCCTTTATACCGATTTTATATCCATTAGCAATTTTAATAATAGTAATAACATTTAAATAGTAGAATTTAACATAAGCGGAAGAAAACAACCAAACTATCTGAACATAAATACCTAGTACAATTGTTTGAGTCTCGAGTACCCAAAACTGATATTATAGTTTCACATACAGTCTAAGAATACTACAAATAAAAGTCCTGAATAAATAAATACAACACTGTCTCTGGAAATGCATGAAAGAAATAGGAATAGTAGATAGAAGGAGACTCCAAGGCATGCGGACGCCTGCAGGACGACCTTAGATCGCCTGATGATCAAGAATCAGCAATCTCACTGCGGTCCAAAGTCCACAACACTGGGATCTGCACAAAAAAATGCAGAGTGTAGTATCAGCAGAAATGACCCCATGTGCTGGTAAGTGCCTAGCCTAACCTCAGCGAAGTAGTGACAAGGCTAGGACCAGACTACCAAATAAACATGTGCAATTATATAATATACAACAAAAAGTAAAGAAAAAATAAACAAGTAAGGATAGGATGGGGAAACATGCTTCGGGGAATGACAAGTAGAAACAGAATATCAAGTGAACTATAAAGGAATCAAAATCCAACCACTAACAAGAATAAGGAAGAACAAAGGCAGATTTCACTTTCTTTTCATATCTTGTTGCAGGCTACAACCCAATCCCATTTCCTGTATCTCGTGGTAGGCATACCACCAGCTCTCATTACATTATACCAGGTGGTAGGCGTACCACTCGCTCCCATTTTATTATATTTTGTGGTAGGCGTACCACCCACTCTCATTGCATTATATCTCGTGGTAGGCGTACCACCCGCTCCCATACAATATTGTTGCGGCGTGCAACCCGATCCATATATATAATATTGTTGCGGCGTGAAACCCAATCCATATATAATATTGTTGCGGTGTGCAACCTGATCCATATATAATATTGTTACGGCGTGTAACCCGATCCATCTATATAATATTGTTGCGGTGTCCAACCCAGTCCATATATAATGTTTACAATTATATCGAGAGTCCTGACAAGGGATCAAAAGGTCTACACTATCCTTGCAAGGGAAAACAACTATAACCAAACTTATTACAACAACTAACTACCTCCGCTATACCCAAACTTATTACAATACCTAACTACCTCAGCTATACCCAAACTTGTTACAACACCTAACTACCTCAACTATACCCAAACTTGTTACAACATCTAACTACCTCAGCTATACCATAATCCTTACCTAACACAAAGAACCAACAACCTAAGTATCCGTAATATCAATTAAGAACACAATATAAGGGAACCACAACTCAACAATAGCCCGGCAAGGGGGCAATATAATGATCTCTTCTCTTTCTCACTTTACTTCATAATTCGTTTCACAACTGGAGCCACTCTCTAGAGGTTCAATTATCACGTATACTTTGACAATTCGTTATACAACTAAATCCAACACTCATCAACATTCATAGGTCACAATTGTTTTCACAACTTTACACAACAAATAGAAATTTTCACCAAGGCATGAATAACACAACGAAATCATGGAAATCACAATATAAGACTCACGGTCATGCTCGACACCAACATATCGATACTCGTCACCATACCTATACATCGTACTCAACAAGAAACAAATAACAAATAGGACACAACTTCTAGTCCCTCAAGCTAAGGTTAGACCAAACACTTACCTCAAACTTCCACGGCCAACTCAAGCCTCGAACGCCACCTTTCCTTCCGAATTCGGCTCCAACACAATCGCATCTATACTTAATCGACTGAATAACATCAATAAATGCTAAACAATCCAGTTCCAATTATAGCTTTCCAATCATTATTCCCAAAAACTCAAAACTTGACCCCGGGCCCGCTTGGTCAAAACAAGAGGTTCGGGCCAAAATCAAATCGCCATTCACCTATGAGCATAAATATATAATTATTTTCATAACTCGACCCCAAAACGAGGTCTAAATCACACTTAATGAAAAAGCCATAACTCTACCCAAATCTCTAATTTTCTACCTTTAGTTCCATGTTATACGCCTAGAAATCTAATGGACGTTTATGAAAATTAAAGAAAATAAGTTAAAGATTACTTACCCAAGAGTTTATGGTGAAGAAAAGCTTCAAAAATTGCCTCAGGGCTTTGGAGAAGAAGAGATTTGTAAAATTTTGTAAAATCCTGTAAGGCTACTGTTTTGGAATTTAAAACTTAACTAGGCGAATTTGGCCTACACGATCGCGGATAAAAGGATGCGATCGCATAGAATAACTGAGGATGAGCAATGCGATCACAGACAAAGCTAAGACATTGCGATCGCAGAGGGAGAATTGTGATTGCATAACAAAATATGCCTCTCAAACTTAGCTTTACGCGATCGCAGAGAGATGTAATCGCATATAACAAAACAGGACCCTGAAGTTTTACACTATGCGATTGCGGTACTTGCTATGCGATCGCATAGCACTAAATCTCTAGACACCAGATGCAGCAGAAATTCCAGATTTTTCTAAGTTTAAAACATGCCGACACCTATCCAAAACTCACTCGAGCCCTCGGGGCTCCAAACCAAACATACGTACTAACTCAACAACATCATATGAACTTATCCATGCGATCAAATCGCCAAAATAACCTCAATAATAACGAATCAAACCTCAAAATCAAGAACTTTTTCTCAAACTTCATCAAGTATCAAATTTAGCAATTTAGGTCTGAATCACATCAAATGATATCTGTTTTCAACCAAATTATACAGAAATGTCGTAAACCATATAATAAATATGTACCAGGCGTCGGAACTAAAATACGGGTCTGATACCATCGTGTTCTAATCAAATTTCATTTTAAATTTCCTTAAACAATTTCAAAAAACAATTTCCTTTAAAAATTTATTTCTCGGGCTCGGAACCTCGGAATTCGATTCAGGGCATACGCCCAAGTTCCATATTTTCCTACGGAGTATTCGGGACCTTCTAATCATGGGTCCGGTTCTGTTTACCCAAACATTGACCAAAGTCAAATTAACTCATTTTATAGCCAAATTTTACCATTTTTCATAGATTTTCATAGTTAAGCTTTTCGGCTATGCGCCCGAACTACGCATGCAAATTGAGGTAACTCTAAATGAGGTTTTCAAGGCCTCGGATTCATGGAATTAAATATAAAACAAGTGATGAATGTTTGGGTCATCACATTCTCCACCTCTAAAATAATTGTTCGTCCTAAAACGGAAAAAAGAATGAAGTACCTGAGTCGGGGAAAAGATGGGGATAACCGCTCCGCATACCAGACTCAGACTCCCCAGTTGATGCCTCAGGAGGCTGACCTCCCCATTGAACACAAACAGATGGAAAATACTCAATCTCAACTGACGAATCTGCCGGTCTAGAATAGCTACCGGCTCCTCCTCATAAGACAAGTCCTTGTCCAATTGGAAAGTGCTAAAATCTAACACGTGGGATGGATCGCCGTGTGGACACATGAAACACTAGATGCACGGCTAATAAGCTCGACGACAATGCAAGTTTATAAGCTACGTTTTTCGCTCGATGAAGAATCTTAAATGGACCAATGAACCTAGGGTTAAGCTTGCCCTTCTTCCCAAATCTCATCATGCCTTTCATGGGCGACACTCGGCTTAATACCTTCTCGCCGACCATAAAAGCTACGTCTCGAACCTTGAAATTTGTATAACTCTTTTTCCTGGACTAAGTTGTACGACACCTATTCTGAATAATCCTGTAGCCGCTCTCTCCCGACTCAAACCATCTTACCGGAGACTGACATCGCCTACCATACAAAACCTCATATGGAGCCATCTGAATACTCTACTAGTAGTTATTGTTATATCCAAACTCTGCTAAAGGAAAAACTGATCTCACGGGCCTCCAAAGTCAATGACACAAGCTCGGAGCATATCCATCAAAATCTGAATAGTTCGCTCGGACTGCCCGTCCGTTTGAGGATGAAATGTTGTATTTAACTCAACCTGAGTGCCCAACTCTCGCTAAACTGCTCTCTAGAACTGTGAAGTAAATTACGTACCTCGGTCCGAAATGATAGACATAGGCACACCACGAAGACGAACAATCTTCCTAATATAGATCTCAGCTAATCTCTTATATGAATAAGAGACTGCCATAGGAATGAAATGTGCTGACTTGGTCATCCTATTAACAATGCCTCATACGGCATCGAACATTCTCTGAGTCTACGGGAATCCAACAATGAAGTCCATAGTGAGCCGCTCCCACTTTCACTCGGGAAGCTCAATCCTTTTAAGCAAAACACTAGGCCTCTGATGGTCATACTCAACCTGCTAACAATTCAAACACTGAGCCACATATGCAACAATGTCTTTCTTTATTCTATGACACTAATAATGCTCTCGCAAATCATGCTACATCTTCGCGCAGCCTGAATGAATAGAGTATCGGGATCTATGGGCCTCCCTTTAAATTAATTCCCGAAGACCATCAACATTTGGCACACACACTCAACCCTGCAATCTTAAGACTCCCTCATCATCTAAGGTAACCTACCTGCACCTCCATGTTGCACCATGTGTCTAAGGACATGCAAATGGGATCATCATACTGTCGATCACGGATATGCTCCAATAATGAAGAACGAGCGACTGTGCAAGCTAACACGCAGCTGGGCTTAGAAACGTCCAACCTCACAAACTGATTGGCTAAAGCCTGAACATCCCAAGCAAGCCATCTCTCACCGATCGGAATATATGTAAGACTGCCCATACTGGCTGACTTCCAACTCAAAGCGTAGGCCACCACATTGGCCTTTCCCGGATGATATAAGATAGTGATATCATAATCTTTCAACAACTCCAACCACCTTTTATGCCTCAAATTCAACTCCTTTCTCTTGAACAAATAACGATGACTCTTGTGATCCGTGAGCACCTCACACTCCACGCCATACAAATAGTGCCTCCAAATCTTCAATACGTGAACAATGGCTGCTAACTCCAAATCATGAACCGAATAGTTCTTCTCGTGAATCTTAAACTAATGTGAAACATAGGCAATGACCTTTCTATCCTACATCAACACTACAACAAGCCCAATATGATAAGCATCATAATAAACTGTATAAGACCCTGAACATGTGGGCAAAACCAACACTGGTGCCGTAGTCAAAGCTATTTTAAGCTTCTGAAAGCTCACCTCACACTCATCTGGCCATTTGAAGTAGGCACCCTTCTTGGTCAACCTAGACGCCCTCTGCTAACACAACATGACCTATAAATGCAACCGAACACAACCAGAACTCACACTTCGAGAACTTTGCATATAACAATATCCCTCAAAGTCTAAAGAATCACTCTAAGGTATTTCTCGTGCTCCTCCTAGCTGTTAGAATATATCAATATATCATCTATGAAGACTATCACGAACGAATCAAAAGAAGGCTTGAACACTCAGTTCATCAAGTCCATAAAAGCTGTTGGGGTATTTGTCAACCCGAATGACATGACCAAGAACTCATAATGCACGTACTGAGTGCGAAAAGCTATCTTATGGACATCAGACGCCCTATTCCTTAACTGTTGGTAGCCATATCTCAAGTCAACCTTCAAAAATTACCTCGGTACCCTAAAACTGATCGAACTAATCATCAATCCTCGGTAATAGATACTTGTTCTTGATTGTAATATTGTTCAACTATCGGAAATCAATACACATCCTCATTGAACCCTCCTTTTCCTTAACAAACAATATCGGTGCACCCGAAGACGAAACACTAGGCCTAATGAAACCTTACTCAAGAAATTCTTGCAACTGCTTCTCAACTCTTTCAACTTGGGTAGATCCATACGATACAACGGGAGAAATGAGCTGAGTGCCCATAGCCAAATCAATGCAAAAGTCAATATCTTTGTCGGGTGGCACACTCGGCAGGTCTGAAGGGAAAACCTCAGGAAACTCACGAACAATGGACACAGAACTAATAGAAAGAACCTCGACACTAGAATCATGAACATATGCCAAATAGGCCAAACACCCCTTCTCGAGCATACGTCGAGCCTTCACATACGAGATAACACTGCGGGTAGAATGACCAGGAGTCACTCTCCACTCTAAACGAGGCATACCCGATAAAGTTAAGGTTATAGTCTTGTCATAGCAGTCCAAGATAGCGTGGTAAGGTGATAACTAGTCCATCCCTAATATAATATCAAAGTCAATCATGTCCAAAAGCAACAAATCTACACGAGTCTCAAGACCTCCAATCACCACAACAACGAATACATACCTTGTCGTCTGCATTCATAGCTTTTAGCTTCATTTTTGTCTAATAAGATTACTGCCTCAGGCAAATATGTCATAATACAGTTGCGCGAGGCCCAAGTCAAATTTAGAGACGGTACCTCAAGTTGGTCTAACAACGAGTAGAGGAGGGTGACCACAATTTCTCTTGTAATATTTTTGGTGGTCGCTACTAGCTTGGCGATGCCATCTGCCAAGATGTTTTGTGATCGAGGTATTTAATCGAGTTGACATTTTTTGAATTCTGGTAGCAGTTTATGAATTTTTTTCTTGGTACCTTTGTAGCCTCCATTATTTGATTTGGAAAGTCCCTATGACTTGGTTGAGTTGTAAGATGCATTTGATGAAGACTCGCTACACTCTGTAATTGAGAGCTAACTTTAATCCTACAATTACGGCCTCATACTCAGCCTCATTGTTAGTCATATCAGGGCACCGTATGGATCGGCTGATGACTTCGCTTGTTGGGACCTCGAGTATGAGTCCGAGTCTAGATTCTATCGTATTGGAGGTGCCATCGGTGTATAGGACCCATAGGTTGGGTAGATTTGGTGAGGTACTAGAAGTTTCTGCTCGAACTCAGTCATTATTTTGGCACTTAAATTGGCGACAAAGTCGGCGAGTACCTGTAATTTTATCGTTGTTCGCAACTGATATGTTATATTGTGCTCGCTCACTTCTATGGCCCACATAGACAATCTCCCCAATATTTTGGGTTTATGTAGGATGCTTAGTAGGGGAAAGGTCGTTACTATCGATATGGGGTAGAATTTAAAAAAGGGTCTAAGCTTTTGTGAAGCTATAACCAACGTTAAGGATAGTTTTTCAAGGTGGGGGTACGTCGTTTCAGCGTCAACCATAGTTTTTCTAATGTAATATATTGGAGATTGTGTACCTTTATCGTTACAAACCAATATTGCGGTTACAGCAGCCTCTGGTACGACCAAGTATATTAGGAGGCATTTGTCGAGTTCTGCTTTGGCGAGTAGTGGGTGCGAGGACAAGTATGCCTTTAGTTATATTAGGGCCTCGATGAATATTCCTTCCACTGGAGCCCGTTGTCCTTTTTGAGCACGTTGAAGATTTGTGGCATCTGTCGGAGGATCGTGAGATGAACCTCGATAGGGCAGCTATACGGCCTTTTGCATGTGTTTCTTACTGGTTAATACTTTAGTTATTCCTTCGATGGCCTTGATTGGGTCGGGGTTGACCTCATATTTGTGATACCAAGAACCTGAGGAATTTGCCCGAAGTTACGCAAAAGGCACAATTTTCAGGTTCAGCTTCATGTTGTATTGCTTTAGTAGATCAAAGGCTTCTTTTAGGTGTCAATATGGTCTTTTTTCCTTTTTGATTTGACTAACACGTCGTCTGTGTAAACTTTCATTATTTTGCCAAGTTGGTCCTTGAACATCTTGGTTACCAATCTTTGATAAGTCGCCCGTTGTTCATTAACCCGAATGGCATGACCCGATAACAATATGTTCCTTGTTGGGTGATGAATGTAGTTTTTTCCTGGTCCTCCACCTCCATGAGAATTTGGTTATAACCTGAGTAGGCTTCTAAGAAGCTCAACAACTCATGCCCTAATGTTGCATTAATGAGCTGATCAATATGAGGCAGCAGAAATGAGTCTTTCAAACAGGCCTTTTAGGTTTGTGAAATCCACGCACATTCCCGGATGGAGCCTTTAACGAGTAGTTTATCCACTCCATCATGCTGGATGGTAGAGGGGATCGATGTTCAATTTGTGTGTGACAACCTCTTTCGGGATACCTAGCATATCTGCGTGGGAAAAAGCAAACAGACCGGCATTGTTAATTAAAAACTTATTAAATTTACCTGGATTAGAGAGTTTATGGCCTATGTAAGGCTTTTTGCTGTTGTTCGCTCGATTGTATTGAAAACCCGTTAGTGTTATTTACCGTGGTACTATCTTGTCCTCGAGTCGTATTTGTCCAAGAACTAGAGGGTGAATAATACACGTGCCGCTTCCATTGTCTACCATTATTCTTTTTACATCAGTATCTGAAATACGTAAAATAATGGTAAGAGTATCAAAGTGAAGAAAAGTCAAACTGTTGGTATCGGACATATTGAAGATGATACTTTCTCGAAGGTCATCATACTATTCATGGGTGATTGATCGCTTCAGTTTGTGTGTGGTGGTAAATTTCATGTGGTTGATTGCTGCTCCATCGCCTCCACCGATGATCATTTGAATGGTGGGGGCAGAGGATGGTGTCTTTGGAGGGCCTTGGTGTTGTTCTCGTCTACGACCGAAGTTGGCTCTTCCTTAGTCACTCATCAGCTCCCTCAAATTTCCTTAGTGAAGCATGTTCACTACATCTTGTCGCAAGGCTATGCATTCTTTTAATTTTAAATTTCATAATTCTTCTTTTAATTTAGGAGTTAATTAATTTTTATAAATACTATGATGTGTAATTAGCTTAATTTGGTAAATTATTTTAATTTAAGAGTTAATTTGATTTGTTAATTAATTCGAAAAGAAGAAAAAAGAAAGAAAATAATTGAAATTGAAAAGAAAAAAAAAGAACCAAAAAGGCAGTTGATTTTGGGACATTTTGTCACAACCCAAGTAATTTCCCTTCAAACCCGTTCTCGATCCGGCCCAACCCACGCCCTTCACCCGGTCCAATCATTTTAGTCATCTAGGCAACTCAAACGACGTAGTATAGAACCAAAACTACATCATTTTGATTTCAAAAGCTTAGAATAGATCTTCCCCTATTTTAAATTAAAGTGTCTATGTGATGACCTGCCACGTCATCATGCCACATAGGCGTCATTTGCATATATTAATGCCATGTGGAAGCTTACATAAGAAGAAGGCTAGCATTTGTGAGAAGATTCTAGAGAAGTATGGATATTTCCTTAGGAAGAACTTAGATCTTTATGAATTTGCTAGGAAAGTCCTTGGAATCTTCTAGGCTTGTAGAGTATTCTAGAGAATGGACTTATTTATAAATATGGAAGGACTTGTAGAACAATTATTATTTACATACTAGCTCCTAGGTGATTAGTATAAATAGGGGGCATTCATTTGTAATTCATCAACCAAGAAAACAATTCAAATTCTCTCTAATACAAAGCTTCCTTTAAAAATTCTCTTGTGTTCTTTCTTCCATTCTCTTAGCGATCTTGAGTGTAGTAAGGCTGGCTTGGCATAGCAAGAACGAGAGCAAGTTGTGCAAGATCGTGAGCGAGTTGTCAAGTGCCACACGTATACTTAGTTAACAACTAAGGACGTGACAACGTGGTATCAGAACGAAGGTTTCAACTAAGGGAATGGCGCACAACAGAGAAATTAATGCTGCCAACACCCAAGCCAATGTCATCCAGGATGCTGCTAGCAAGAGCGGCCATGGGAAAAAGAGGAATTCCACCAACAAGAGCGAGGAGGTACCATCCGAGGTTGTGTCAAACAAAGGGCTTACATACCAAAAATCATCTTCCACTGAGGCGATCGAGGATGAAGTAGAGGTCCTGCCCGAGGACGTCTCGCTCGGTAAAGACTGGGTGATGAAGATGAACGCGGGGATGGACGCCATGGAGATCTTTGGCCAATGCTTGGGGAAGGTGGAATGCACCCTTAGCGTTCTTGAGGGGCACACGCTTGAAGAGATTGAGAGTATCCGAAATGACTTGGAGAGACGTACACAGACTGAGATGGAACTAAGGCAAACCATCTCTACCTTAGAGTGCAGAATCATGGAGGCTTTGAGTACTATCAATGCTATGAAGGAAAATATAGATTCACTCGAGTAGCATGTCAATGCTGGCGTGACCGAGGTATCCAGCAATGTTGTGTAATGAGAGAGACCAAGATCGATGTCCCAAACCACCGGTGTTCAAAGGTGTTCGTGATGTACAAAAAGTGGAAAATTTCCTTTAGCACTTGGAGAACTACTTCAGGCACGGCAAAGTGAGGGACGACGAGGCAAAGATCAATACTGCGGTATTGTACCTCTCAGAGACTGCCATGCTTTGGTGGAGAAGGAAGATGTCTAACGTGGATAAAGGTCTATGTACTATTAGCACATGGGATCAGTTCAAAGCCGAGTTCAAGTGACAATTCTTTCCAAACAATGTCTTGTACGAGGCAAGGCGCAAGCTTAGGGAATTGAAGAAAACAGGGAGCATACGTAACTATGTCAAGGAGTTCACTACCCTTATGCTTCAAATCCCCAACCTGACCAACGATGACTTGTTGTTCCACTTCATGGACGAGTTGTAAAATTGGGCTAAGCAGGAGTTACAATGCCGGCAAGTCACCGATATAGACCAAGCCATAGTAGAGGCCAAATAATTGATGGATTTCAGGCATGACAAGCACGACAAAGGCAATGGTAAGGAGTCAAAAGTTAACAATGTCAAAGGTGGGGGAGATCGTGGCAAAGGCAAGGAGATACATCAACAATACTCCAAGACTCAAGATTCCAAAAAGTCGAGTGGTCATCAAGGCTATGCCGAGAAGAAGGCACATGCCGAGAAGAAGGGATGATACATATGCGGAGGGCCACATGGCTTTAGGAATTGTCCCGACCTAAAGAGCCTCAACGCGACAGTCCGTGAACGAAAGGAGCAGACGCAAGGAGAGAGTTCGGGAACTGCACAGTTGGGTATGATTGGATTATGTGGTGTTGTCACAAAGCAAGCTATCCAACCTACCGAGAGTGGCAATCAGTACGTGGATCTCATCATCAACAACAAGCACACTCGTGCAATGGTGGATACCGGAGAAACTCACAACTTGGTGACTGAGGCTGCTGCAAAGAGACTAGAATTAAAGCTTGCCCCAACCAACTCTCGCGTCAAGACCGTGAATGCCAACGTACAAAATGCTCACGAGGTAGCTAATGGAGTAGGTGTCAAATTGGGAGCTTGGAAATGTACGACAAACTTTATCGTAACAGCTATGGATATATTTGACATCATACTTGAGCAAGAGTTCTTTAGACATTGTCATACTTTGATCGACCCCTACCTGCAACGTCTTTTGATTATGGAGAAAGAAGGAGCTTGCATGGTACCTACAATGACTATGCCATACGGACAAATCCAAGCACAAATCTCAGCTATGCAGATTGTAAAGGGGATCAAGAAGGGGGAGCTAACGTTCGTGGAAAATATTGCAAGTGTAGAGGAAGACAAGAATTTTCAAGAGACATTGCCGCCTTGCATAGAGAAGTTGCTTGAGGAAAACAAAGATGTCATGCCCGAGGAGTTTCTTAAGCACTTGCCGCCTAGGCGAGAGGTGGATCACAAGATTGAGTTGGAACCAGAGGCTAAACCACATGCATTTTCCCCATATCGTATGACACCGCCCGAGCTAGAGGAGCTCAAGAAACAATTGAAAGAGTTGCTGGATGCTGGTCATATTCGCCTATTAAAGGCACCTTTCGGTGCACCCGTATTGTTCCAAAAGAAGAAGGATGGATCGTTGCGCTTGTGCATAGACTACCGAGCTCTTAATAAGGTTACAGTGAAGAATAAGTACCCGATCCCACCCATTGATGACTTGTTTGATAGACTGGGGCAAGCCAAATACTTTACCAAGGTGGATCTTCGATATGGCTACTACCAGGTTCGCATTGCTAAATGGGATGAGCCAAAGACAGCATGTGTGACAAGATATGGAGCCTTTGAGTGGTTGGTGATGCCCTTCGGCTTAACCAATGCACCGGCCACATTTTGCACCCTTATGAACAAGATTTTTTATCCCTATCTTGATCAGTTCGTGGTAGTCTACCTAGGTGACATAGTCATCCACAACAACACCTTGGAGGAACACATGGAGCACTTAAGGAAAGTTTTCCAAGTCTTGCGGGAGAATGAACTATACATCTAGAAGGCGAAGTGCGAGTTTGCACAATCAAAGGTGCACTTCTTGGGCCATGTCATTAGCAATGGCGAGCTACGCGTGGAAGAGGCTAATGTACGTGCTATCCAGGAGTGGGAGGCACCTACAAAGGTAACTGAGTTGAGATCCTTCCATGGCCTTGTTAACTACTATCGTCGGTTCATCAGTGGCCACTCAGCAAAGGCCGCACCATTGACCGAGTTGCTAAAGAAGAATAATTTGTGGGATTGGACGGAGTATTGTCAAAAGGCGTTTGAAGGCCTTAAGGCAACTGTAATAGAGGAGCGAGTCTTGGCATTACTTTCCTTTGCTAAGACATTTGAGGTGCACACAGATGCCTCAAACTTTGCCATTTGGGGTGTCCTTATGGAGGATAAGCATCACATTGCATTTGAAAGTCACAAGTTAAATGAGACGGAGTGGCGTTACACGGTGCAAGAGAAGGAAATGACTGCAATTGTGCATTGCCTTCGTACATGGAGACATTATCTGTTCGGGTCGAGGTTCGTGGTCAAGATCGACAATGTGGCTACTAGCTACTTTCAGACGCAGAAGAAGCTCACACCAAAACAAGCTAGGTGGCAAGACTTCTTGGTCAAGTTTGATTATGAGCTAGAGTACAAGCCGGGAAAAGGTAATGTTGTAGCTGATGCCTTGAGCCGAAAGCCGAGGTTGCTGCCACCACTTCAGCAACTTGGGACATTTGTGAGGCTATAAAAGAAGGCATGCAACATGATCCAGCAGCCAAACTACTCATCGAGTTAGCCAACCAGGGTAAGACGAGACGTTTTTGGGTTGAAGACTGCCTATTACTTACCACGGGTCGGCGGGTCTACGTGCCTAAGTTTGAAGACATCAGACGACCGATCATAAGGGAGAGTGATGATACAATGTGGGCTGGTCATCCAAGCCAACGTCGCACAAGGGTCTTGGTTGAGTTAGTCTACTATTGGCCACGCATGCAAGATGACATAGAGTGCTATGTGCAGACTTGTCTTGTCTGTCAACAAGACAAGGTTGAACAAAAACAACCCAGAGGACTTTTGGAGCCATTACCAGTTGCAGAGCGTCCATGGGAGAACGTGACTATGGACTTTATCACTTGCCTACCGAAGTTCGATGGTTTTGGTGCTATTATGGTGGTCGTGGATAGATTTTCCAAATATGCCACCTTCATGCCTGCCTCACCGGGTTGCACAGCTAACGAAGCCGCCAAGCTATTCTTGAAGAACGTGGTGAAGTATTAGGGCTTACCAAGGCATATCATCAGTGATCGAGACCCCCGCTTCACTGGGAACTTTTGGAGAGAGTTGTTCGACATACTAGGCACGGAACTACACTTTTCTACTAGTTTCCACCCACGGACGGATGGACAAACGGAACGGGTCAATGCCTTACTAGAATGCTACTTGAGGCATTATGTAAGTGCGCATAAGAAAGATTGGGCAAGGCTCCTAGACATCTCTCAATTCTCTTATAACTTACAGCAGAGTGAGTCCACGGGGCGAACACCATTTGATCTAGCCACATGCCAAGAACCACAAACGCCACATTCATTACCAGCCACCTTTGAGGGAAAGAGTTTAGGGGCTTGTCATATGGCCAAAG
The DNA here is from genome assembly GCA_032618575.1 of Nicotiana noctiflora. Lineage (NCBI taxonomy): Eukaryota > Viridiplantae > Streptophyta > Magnoliopsida > Solanales > Solanaceae > Nicotiana > Nicotiana noctiflora. The sequence continues at coordinate 203,266 of JASVEL010014100.1, forward strand.
ATGGGAGGAGCAGCTCGACACTGATAATTCCTACTTGGATAATGCAGCTAAAAAGATGAAGAAGTTTGCGGACCGTAAGCGGCGTCCCGCAGACTATAGAGTTGGGGATATGGTAATGGTAAAGTTTAACCCAAGGCAATTCAAGGCACTACGAGGCATGCATCAGAATTTGATTCGCAAGTATGAGGGGCCATTTAAGATCGTCGCCACGATAGGAAAGATGTCATACAAGCTTGACATGCTATCGTATCTTAAGATCTACCCTATTTTCCATGCGAGCATGATCATGCCATATCATGAAGATAAGGATGATCCGAGTAGGGGCCAATCAAGTCGAGCGCCAATGACTATCACTGTCTCGCATGATCGGGAGATTGAGGCTATTATAGATTACCAAGCCAGGCAAAAACAAGGGAAAAAAGCGACCGCTATGTTCCTCATCCATTGGAAAGGGCCATCACCGGAGGAGGCCACGTGGGAACGATATGAGGATTTGTGGCAACTCAAAAATAAGATCCGAGAGTTTATGCAGCAGCATTGCGCCGCGGTCGTCGCAATATTAGGTGGGGGAAGAGTGTGTTGACCTGCCACATCATCATACCACATAGGCGCCATTTGGCATATATTAATGCCATCTGGAAGCTTACATAAGAAGAAGGCTAGCATTTGTGAGAAGATTCTAGAGAAGTATCTAGATCATTATGAATTTGCTAGGAAAGTCCTTGGAAATCTTCTAGACTTGTGGAGTATTCTAGAGAATGGACTTATTTGTAAATATGAAAGGACTTGTAGAATAATTTTTATTTACATATTAGCCCCTAGGTGATTAGTATAAATAGGGGGCATTCATTTGTAATTCATCAACCAAGAAACAATTCAAATTCTCTCAAATACAAAGCTTCCTTTATAAATTCTCTTGTGTTCTTTCTTCCATTCTCTTAGCGATCTTGAGTGTAGTAAGGCTGACTTGGCAAAGCAAGAACGTGAGCAAGTTGTGCAAGACCGTGAGCGAGTTTTCAAGTGCCGCACGTGTACTTAGTTAACAACTAAGGACGTGACAGTCTGAACCCCTTCAGAACCACATGGTGCCCTTCTACTTCATCTTCTCTTCATCTGAACTGTAGCCTGTCGCCCTCAAAACTTCCACCATTTCTACTGGCGACTGACCTCCAAATCCCTTCAAATTTTTACCACACAACCACCACTCGCCCATGATCCCCAATCCACCGATATATCTCCCCAAAACATCACCAAATCTAACCAGTGATGGATCTAAAAGAAGAAAAGAAAAATCTTCCAATTTTTCACGCTTCCATGAACGATTAGGGTTGAAACTGGTTTTGTTCGTCTGTTATCAACGAGTACACGCATTTAATGCAAATTTTGGCTCAAAATCGAAAGTGTCGAATGTTCGTTCAATCATGTCCATCTGCATATTTAGGTATCTCCTTTCTTTTCTCATTCTTCTTCGTCCTTTGTTTTGTTCTTATCCTCGTCTCCTTCTAATTCTTCCTTTCTCTTTCTTGTTTTTTGTTTTGATTTGTTTGTGTTGCATGATTAGGATTAAGTCACGATTAAAATGTTTGTTAGTTCACTAGATTCCTTTGTTTGGTTTTGCTCAAATTCTCCTCCCATTTTTATTTTCTTTGGAATCATGGTTTGAGGAGTTCCTACATGGCCCATTTTATAGTGGTTTTCTTTTGGTTTGGTATATGGTATAAGTATGTAAAAATTTCTTTTGAATTAAGACTTGGGGTTCGTAGGTCAGAGGCCCAAAGAGGGTAAGGGTCGATATTGGTTATCAGACCATAGGGTCAGGGTTGGGTTAGTTTTGTTTTAACTTGACCCATATTTGGTCCTTGAGGGTAAATAACAGGGGACTAAAGGGTATTTGGGAAATTTAAATTGAGGGAATCTGTTAAAACTAATTGGGAATTTTCCAGGAAAGTAGGGATTGGGGCTGGTTTAACAAGCAGGCTCTAATTTTGGGGTTTTAAATAAAAAAATAAAAATTGGGAAAGGGGTAACTGATAAATGGTGGAACCATTTTCTGCTGCCCTAAAGCCCTCTATATAAGGTTTGCTTTCAATAAAATTAGCAGCGATGACAATACAAAAAGACTAAAAAATGGTTCAGCTCTTCTAGACTCTAAAAATAATGAAAATTAATGTCTGTCTTGTAGTTGAAACTTGCTTGGTTTTGCTCCTGGATTTCCATTGTTTGTCAGAGTTTTTTAGAAAGAGCTCTAAAGAACTGTGTTCATCTTGGTTTAAAATGATTTAAAAGAGGCTGAATTTGCTGAGTTTAGTGAGCTGATCCACTGCTATTGCTAATTCCTTACTCTTATTGCTTTTGTTTTGACCTTCAGGTATTTCTTGGGCTATGTATAACATATGAGATGTAAACATGCAAATTGAATGTGGATATGTGATGAACACTAGTGTTTTGTTGAATTTTACTTTCTTATTCTTCAATTTCATTCATAGCCTGTAATATTTTACTTTTATATGCATTTTTGCTAGTCTTTTCATGTTATGGATGTAGTATCATATTGTCAAGTTGAAGTTTTAAGTTCAATGTGTCTCCTATTAGTTGGTAGTTTGATTTAAACTTGCCATGAATAGGGAAAATGCTCTAGGCTATTATAGTAAGGATTAAGCCATATGTTGAATTACTCTTGGTCTGCATTTAAGTATGCTTAAAGTTGATTTGAAGTTGATTTGATATTTAGATTTAGGGTTGTTACATAGCAATCTCATGGGGTTTTTGCTATTGTTTGTTAAAGAAATGTTTAATTGAGGTTTAAATTTCATACAAAGCTAGCTTGGAACTGAATTAAGTGTGAATGTTGTACATCTTCATTTCTCGCTACGAATTTTGTATACGACAAGTTTGGCTCAAACGCTTTAAGGCCCAGCACGCCCTGTAATTAATAGTTGTACAAATCAAATTGTATTTGTTTTAAAGTAATTGTTTTAATTAGGCCGAGGTGTTCCATATCGAATAAAACCAATAATTTATGGCCCTCGTAAATCTAAACCAAGAAATCATTTGAACAAATAGACTTGAGATGTGCCCTAAGCAAGATTAAGTAACGCATGGCCCTTAGTAATTAATACTACCTCTTTAAAAATTAAGGTGTGCCATCAATTGAATTTTCTATGGACCTCGCAAACTTTGTTATTAATTTGAACTTTTGTAGTTGCTTTAGGCGCGTCCCGTGAATAGATTTCCCTTAATTACTAATCTTGGGTGTACATTTCATGTGACCCAATTTCAATTTTTAACAATGTTAAATAGAATGTGTCGCGAACCGCGGGTGCATTTCATGTGGTGTAGTTCAAGGCATGTTTTAAATAACGTTGAACCTTTCTAAAAACGTTTTAAAACAATTAAAAGTGGTTATTAAGTATTAAAAATGCACAAAGTTTTAAAATATTTTAAAATCAGATATTTGGGAAAATAATAACAGTTGAGAGACCGTGCTAAAACCACGAAACTCGAGAATGCATAACACTTTCGTCCGGGTTAACAGAATTTCTTACTCGAAAAAAAAAATAGAGTCAAATCTTCTCGATTCAGGATTTTAAAGCGGTAACTTGGAACACTATTAATTATTCCAAGTGGCGACTATGATCTTAAATAGTAATTGTGTTTGTCACTTTAATTAGAAAAACTCCCTTATACCCCTTCCAGGGGTAGTAAAAAGGAGGTGTGAAACACTTTACCTTTGGGCCGAGCTTCTCTAGTACACTATTTATGAAGGGGAAACAAAAAAATTATGAGCTGATAAGAGTGCAGGCATACCTCGTTCGTTCTGCTGAGTCCTTGTATGCGGCATGGATGGTCCTTCCACATGGTGAGGAGATGATGGAATGGCTATTTTGACATAAGGTTGGTGTCACCACCATCCTCTCTGATACATTTGATAAGCTCTGATACATTTGATAAGCTCATTCTTACCCTGTTAAACCTAGCTAAAACGTTCCTAAGTCTCTTCTAGGCAATTGCTTAACGGTGAATATATCATTTACCATGGCTTCCACCTTCTAAGCCCGCGTGGGCGGGATGAACTTGTCGGCCATTTCCTCGAACGTGTTATAGATTGCGCTGGTAATTGTGAGTCGGGTCTATTGTGTTGTCATATATCTTCAAATATGATGGCATCTTGAAGGTTTTTGGTACGGCATGTGGGGTTGCCTCCTCGCTATACGGTTGTTCTCCTAATTGGATGGCATCCCGTTTTGGTAACAGTTTTGGGGCGCCCAATATGTTATCCACTCGATCTTGATATTACTTAATTTGGTTGTGGAGTTCTTTGTTCTCGTTTTCCATTTCTTCCATTTTTTTAGAGTCTCTGCAAATGCATCATTACCTGCATCAACAGCGTTGTGAGTGTTACCTATTTGGGGAGCGGGATCTTCGACGATCGATGTGATATCCGTCTGTATGACGTTACTATTTGCTCGTTGAGCGGGTTTGTTGAGTATGTCGCTCAGAATGCTCGCCAGCCACGTCTCTAGTAGTTTTTTTTATTGTTGGTCATACTTCCTCAGTTGTGGATATGAAGGCTCCTATTTCGTGTGAAGGGGTTACACTTCTATGAGGAAGAGGTGAGTTGATCGGCCTGGGCGTAGCACTCGGCGTCGGTTTCTCTTCGTCTTCTATGTCAGCCTCGTTGATGATGTTCAAGAGGTTGGTTGTGACGTCTGCTACTGCTTTCAGTCTTTCATCTTTGTTTCCTGCCATTGTTAGTTCGTACAAACTAGGAAAAGATGGATGATGTCGTGTTATTTGTTTTTGTGTTTTTACCTAGAAGAACTAAAATTTTAACTAGAAAACTCCCAATAGACAGTGCTAAATTATTTGACCAAAAGTGTTAAGTCTTTTTGTTAAACTAATAATTGATAAAATAAAGGGTGAATCTTAGTTATATATAATAAATCATAGGTCAATTATTGTAGGATATTGGCAGGATGAACAACGTTTGAGAGCATCGAATAGCATATTTATACTCAATGATTACCAATAAATATTGTAACATGAACGTGCAATAAATGTAGATAATGACAATAAATATAATAAGAAAGAACCTATTACCCAATTATCATATGATTTGGATGGTTCTTCCACCTGACAACAACGTGGAAAGATGAGAAGTGGAGATGGATAAGAAATCTTTGGATCTTGTGAACAAGGATTAAACGTGTACTTGAATAAGATATTCAATGAACAAGACAACTTTTGTATCTTCATTCTAGTCAACCTCTTACAATGTTCTCTTATTAAAAAGTGAAGATCTCCTTTTTGTTCTCTATCTCTTCTTATTTAAATGGTATATTCTCAAGAAACAATAAAAAGTACAAAATAAGAAATATTGAAAGGAATATTCCTTGTGTCCACTTCTAAACCTATCCTACTGTTATTTATTTACTCCAGTTGCTGGTCCTTCGCAATAATCCTTCTAAGGATGATTTCCGTTATTATGCTATGGTCAACCCCGACCTCCATATACAACCTTACTTTTATATAATAATAATGTGATTTAATACACATACCCAATGTAATATTCTAGCACCCAACTCCTCATAACGCATGAGCTTTTCTCACCCATTCTTTTATAAGCCTTTTATCTGATTTTTGGAAAGGTCGTGTATCCTTATATATCAATAATCATCCTATTATGTGTAATACTCCAAGTAAATCCTACATTAATAAAATACGAAATAGATGCATAAGTAATCAAACCTCAAATTTTAGTGACACATTTCAAAACCATGCAAGTGGACTATATTCCTAATGAGCCGAGCTGTTACATTATGTAAGTTATGGGTTGGGAAAAATCATTAAGCTAAGGTAAAATATTATTCGGGCAGGTGATTGAACATATTCAGTGGCGGAGGCTGGATTAACGTCAAAAAGGTTCATAAAATAAAAAAGTTAAAACGGTTGTATGACCTTACAATATAGGGCCAAATATGGCTTGACGATATGGGGCTAAACGCAGCTCTCTCCACGATCACAAGCGATAGGGGCACAACCCCTCTCATACGTCTCCTACAGCGAGGGTGCAGTTTGGGCGTAAGAACACGAACGATTTCGCTCATATTTGGACGTCCCCTTTAAAAGGGCGTCAACTATCCCTCCCCCCCCCCGACTTATTATAGTTTTATTACGGAGGCCTCACCACTATATAAAGGGAGGCTTCCCTGTTGTAATGGACCATGTGTTATTATCTAATAATACAATTTCTCTCATTCTCTCTCTATGTTTTTCTCTCAATTGTGATAAGAGATTATCCTTAAAAGTTCTTCATTCTAGCAAGTATCTCTACATTATAATTACACTGATCTCATATTTAGGTTCATTATATTTGCTTACGATTTGCCCCTTTTTCATATCATTTTGATTGTTTCTAGCTTGTAAAGTAACCAATAACTTTTGAGCCAAACAATTTGGCGCCGTCTATGGGGATTTCGAGAATCAAAATCATAGTATCCACCTAAAGATCATCCAACCATCACTTCTATATCACGCGAAAATAAAAAATGGCCGAAAATAACGCCAGATCCAAAGCAATAATGGGGGTCACAACCAACCTTCTTGGCTCTCTCAATAAGGTCGGCGACGACATTGTCACCAACACAACCCCCGGCACCGCACCAGAAGCAGAGACCTCACCATCCCCCTCCGAAGATCCAATGACCTTACATGACAAAAGAGCTTCCACATCTGCTGTCAAAGAGGTACCCTCGGTGGTCAGGAAATTGCTGGAAGAGTGGCTAACAAGTACCCCAAGTGGCGTAGTCGAAAAACCACCACAAGGTAACATGAAAGCAATACCAACAACGAGTATCACCACTGCCGTGGGCGAACAAGAAGAGACACGAGTAAACAACCAACCCGTCAAAACACAGACCCATGATGACATGCTGACCGCCAGATGAAGGAGCATCAGGAAAAGGTCAACGAAATCCTCGGAGCCCCTAAGTTGTTATCAAAACGCGACATGGGAAGGTTTGTAGAGAAGACATACTTTGAAGAAGATGCCCCCTACTCCATCCCGAAAAATTTCAAGATGCCCCTTTACTTAAGGGTATACGATGGGACCACTGATCCCGAGGATCATCTGATTCATTATGTTACCTCCATCAAAGGTAACGACCTATCAAAAGAGTAGGTACCATCAGTGCTGATGAAAAAGTTTGGCGAGACATTAACCAGAGGGGCGTTGACATGGTACTCCCAACTGTCTTCCAAGGCAATATCAACATTCGAAGAAATGGCGGATAAGTTCGTCACCACCCATGAGGGTGAAAAGAAGGTAGAGGGAAGGTTCAACGACATCTTCGCTGTCAGGCAAACCACAGGTGAAAGGCTCGGGGACTTCCTCGCAAGATTCAACAGGGTAAGAATGAGCCTGCCAAACGTGTCGGAAGGGATGGTGGTCGCTGCCTTCAGAACGAACTAAGCAGGGACGGTTCTAGAGCAACTAAGAAGCTACTGAACCGCCTCGTGAAGTATCCCCCTACAACATGGGAGGAAATCCACAACACTTACTAGGCTGAAGTACGAGCGGACAAAGACAATCTCAACGGGCCAACCCACTAGTTAACAGCTATACAATTGGAAACAAGGACAGACACATGCCATGAGGGACGTCGGGAACACTCCTTACGTTCCAACAGAGAACAACATCAGCCATACATGAGATCCTCCCATCCACCACCCCGACATATGGACACATTTCAACATCACATCGCCCACTCTGAAATGTAAGAGGTACGCCCACCTTATTATCATTACATAATTTTTGCGTGTCTCCTTCAAAATTAGTGTACGCACTGGAGAAGCTTGGCACCAAAATGCAATGGCCTCAGAAGATGAAGTCAGATCCCGCCACAAGGAAATCAAATGTCCTGTGCAAATTCCATCAGGAACGGGGGCATAGGACCGAAGATTGCATAGGCTTGTGACAAGAGGTCATCAAAATGCTAAACCAAGGATACCTGAAAGAACTACTCAGCAACAAAGGAAAGATCAACTTTGCACGCGGACGAGAGCAAACCCGCGGACCACCAAAGCCACTTTCCCCCACGTGGATGGTAAACATATCGTTGGCGACGACAACGACTCGGCAATCAACCATTTCAAATTCGCCAACACTCACAGGCTAAAACAGACCATCTCCCACGAACGATATAAAGACTTCGAAGGAAGCATCACATTCGACAAGTCTGATGCCGGCGGTTTGTGTTTTCTCATTACGATGCTTTAGTCATTAATTTACCCATTATTGATATGGATGTCAAGAGAGTCATGATCGATGATGGAAGTGGCACCTGTATCATCCACCCGAGAGTCCTTACACAGATGGGACTCGAGGATAGGATAATACCCCGTTGCATAACACTAACCAGTTTTAACTATGCAGTGGAACATACATCAGGAGAAGTGACCTTTCCCGTCCTCGCGGGAGGGGTCACGTTGGAAACAACTTTTCACGTAATGGACCAGGAGACGGCATACAACGTCATCATAGGGCGCCCGTGGATACATGCCATGGGAGCGGTCCCTTCGAGCTTGTACTAGGTGGTCAAATTCCCTACCCCATGAGGGATATTCAACATCAAGGGGGAACCGTGCACCGCACAAGAGTGCTACAAAATAATCCAAGACTGCACTCACTCCTGACAACTAAGGGGAGCGAACGCGGAGGCATAGCAATTACCCGTGTTCGGGGACTAAACCGACCCGACGACAGACACCATCAAAGATCCTGACATCATGGAAGCTTGCAAAGCGACGATCGAAGATCTCAATCCAATCCAACTGGATAGAAACAATCCCGCAAAGAAATCACACATCGGGCATGGCCACGCCAATCCAAGTAAGTACCATGAATTCTTAACTAACCACGCAGGCCTATGTGCCTTTTCCCATGTACATATGCCAGGAATTTCACCAGATATCACCACCCATAAGCTAAATGTTGACCCGTTGCATCCACCGGTCTAGCAAATAAGAAGAAATTTCAACGTCGTAATCAATGAGGCAGCCCACGAGGAAGTAGACAAACTACTCACCAACGGCTCTATCAGGGAGTCAAAATATCCTCAGTGGGTCACCAATGTTGTCATGGTCAAAAAGAAAAATAGGAAGTGAAGAAGGTACGTGGATTTCACCGACCTGAATAAAGCATGCCCTAAGGACTCCTTCCCCCTTCCCTTCATCGACCAGTTGATCGACGCCGTCGCTGGACACGAACTGCTGAGTTTCTTAGACGCATATTCCGGTTAAAATCAGATCCTAATGGCCAAGGAAGATCAGGAGAAGACAACCTTCATCTCCCACCAAGGAACCTACTGCTACAAAGTGATGCCTTTTGGGCTCAAAAATGCAGGGTCCACATATAAAAGAACGGTTACCAAGATGTTCAAAGAACAACTCGGCAAGACCATTGAAGTCTACATCAATGACATGCTGGTGAAATCTGCAAAACAAAAAAGGAGCACATCGACCACTTAAAAGAGGCCTTCGAAATACTAAAAAAGTACGGGATGAAACTGAATCCCGAGAAATGTGCTTTCGGCATAGCGTTAGGGAAGTTTCTAGGGTTCCTTGTATCCCAACGAGGCATCGAAGTCAACCCCGACAAAATCAAGGCAATCGCCATAATACCCAAATTTCTAAACAACAAAAAGTAGGTACAAAATCTGACGGGCCAGATAGCCGCCCTTTTCGGATTCATCTCACGATCCTCTAACAGATGCCACAAATTTTTCAACGTGATAAGAAAGGACAACGGATTTTAGTGGAATGAGGAGTGCGTCAAAGCCTTACGAGAACTAAAATCATATTTTTCGTCACCACCACTGCTAGCCAAAGCGGATCCTGGCGAGCCTATACTGATATATCTGGCTGTATCTAAAGTCACCGTCAGCACGGTATTGGTTCGTAAAACAAAAGGCACGCAATACCCTATCTATTACATTAGCAAAACCCTGGTGGATGCTGAAACACGGTACCCACACCTCAAAAAATTAGCTCTGGCACTGGTCACACTTCAAGAAAGCTCGGACCCTATTTCCAATGCCACCCCATTAAAATGGTGACCATGTTCCCCTTAAGAAGCATACTACAAAAGCCCGAGTTATCCGGCCGACTTTCCAGATGGGCTATAGAGCTCAACGAACATGATATCTCATATATCCCAAGAACCGCCATCAAGTTACAAGTCCTCGCCAACATCGTAGTCGACTTTAGCACAAAAATACTACCAGAGGCAGAAAGGGAGGCTCTACACACCACCTCAAATACCGACCTATGGGCTCTCTACACGAATGGAGCCGCTAATGCCTTGGAATCGGGACTGGGACTCGTCCTCGAAGTCCCCACGGGCGAAATCATTTGCAAGTCCATACGATGCCCTGATATGACAAACAACGGGGCAGAATACAATGTCGTTATTGCAGGTATAAGACAAATATGGGGCCCGCCGACTCGTTCTCCGCTGCGACTCTCAGCTCGTGGTAAATCAAGTCACTGGAACTTAACAAATCAAGGAACAAAGATTGTAAAATTACTAGGCGGAAATCCATAGATTGATGGCCCAACTCGATGAGTGTCACTTTGAGAAGGTCCCCAGAGCACAGAATGCCGAAACGGACGACATGGCAAAACTAGCTACAGCCACCACGAGCATCGACAAAGAAAGTGTTGTCACCCTCCTCCACTCGGTGATCGATCATGCATAGGTACTCTCGTTAAAGTTAACCTGGGACTGGCGCAACTAGTTTTTATCTTACTTGCAGGGAGGAACTCGCCCGCCTGATAAAAAAGAGTCAAAGAAGCTCCGCGTATAGGCTGGCAGATATTGCATGATAAACCACGAGCTCTACAAAAGGACCTTTAGAGGACCCCTGGCCAAGTGCCTAGTCCCTAATCAAACGACACTAGTATTGGAAGAAGTACACGAAGTCCATTGCGGTGCCCATACTGGCAACCACGCACTTGTGCTTTGTCTATACGAGCCGGACATTACTGGCCTACCATGAAGAAAGATATCGTAGAGTATGTCCGCCGATGCGAAAGATGCCAAAAGTTCTCCCCCATGATACATCAACCCGGAGAACCCCTCCACTTATTCACCTCCCCTTGGCCCTTCATCAAATAGTGAATGGACATAGTCGGCCCGTTACCCGCCGGACGAGGAAAGGTACGTTTTCTATTAGTTTTAACTGACTATTTCTCCAAGTGGGTGGAAGCACTTGCATATGCCAAAATACGCGAACAAGAGGTCATCGCCTTCATATGGAAAAACATCATTTGCCGCTTCAGCATCCCCAAGGAAATCACCTGCGAGACAACGGGCGATAGTTCATCGGTCAGAAAATGACCGAATTCTTCGACAAATGGCACATCAAACGAATACTCTCCACACCATATCATCCTGCCGCCAATGGTCAAGCAGAGTCATCCAACAAGAAAATATTGAATAAATTGAAAAAGAAGCTTGAAGACGCTGAAGGGCTATGGCCTGAACTGCTACCAGAGGTAGTATGGGCGCACAGGACCGCCCCTAAATCTTCCACAGGAGAAACACCGTACTCATTGGTTTACGAAACCAATGTTATCATACTGGTTGAAGTAGGCGAACCAAGCTTGAGGTATTCATACACGAGCGGAGCGGAAAATGAATCAAACCGACTCCAAGACCTCGATGAAGCCGAGGAAAGAAGAGAAATGGCCCACATCAGGATGGCAGCCCAGAAACCGCAAATCGAAAGATACTACAACAAGAGGGACAAAATCCGACCACTCAAAGTAGGTGACTACGTCCTCAAAGCCAAAACCTTGGCATCTAGGGACCCAAGCAAAGGAAAGCTGGGTATCAATTGGGACGGACCGTATAAGATTACTGCAGCCAGCAGATAAAGGGTCATTTCAACTGGAGACAATGGAAGGGAAGACACTCAAAAACAATTGGAATATCTCTCACCTCAAGTATTTCCATTTCTGAAGAGCAGCCCCCGAGTCGTACTCTTTTTCCCTTACCCGTGTTTTGTCCCAATTGGGTTTTCTCGTAAAGGTTTTTAATGAGGCAACGAAGGAGATGCTCGGAAATGCTCACGAGGCATGTTTGACACGCCAGTTACTCTGCAAGCCAGCACAACATGCGTGCCAAAGGGATTGGACCAACGGCCATCTCCAATGTATGAAAGGCTACGGTCATCTCCAATGTATGAAAGGCTACGGCCATCTCCAATGTTTGAAAGGCTATGGCCATCTCCAATGTATGAAAGGATACAGCCATCTCCAATGTATGAAAGGCTATGGCTATCTCCAATGTATGAAAGGCTGCGGCCATCTCCAATGTATGAAAGGATACGGCTATCTCCAATGTATAAAAGGCTACAGTAATCTCCAATGTATAAATGGCTAAGGTCATTTTCATAGTAAGTCGACTCAGTTTGATTACGAAAAATCAACTCGACACGGTTGAGATCACTAAATGATTACGACCATCTCAAAACGAACAAATGGCTAAGGTCATTGTCGTAGTAAGTCGACTCAGTTTGATTACGATAAATCAACTCGACACGGTCGAGATCACTAAATGGTTACGACCATCTCAAAACGAACAAATGGCTAAGGTCATTGTCATAGTAAGTCAACTCAGTTCGATTACGATAAGTCAACTCGACATGGTCAAGATTACTAAATGGTTACGACCATGTCAAAACGAACAAATGGCTAAGGCCATTGTCATAGTAAGTTGACTCAATTCGATTGCGATAAATCAACTCGACACAATCGAGATCACTAAATGGTTACGACTATTTCAAAACAAGCAAATGGATAAGGCCATTATCGTAATAAGTCGTCCCAGCTCGACTACGATGAATCAACTTGATAGTGATCGATACTATGCATACTACTACGACAAGCTCACAAAACAAAAGAAGCAAAAATATATATGTATTTCAAAAGAATAACTTTCATTTCCTCCAAAAAGAAAAGTATACATTTACAGAGAATCCTATTCATAAGACTAAAAAATTGCAACAGCAAAATAAATACACATCCTAGCCACTGTCGCCCTATTCGCCATTGCCAGCTGGCCCTTCGCCTTGTCCACCACCGCCTTCGGCCCAAAATGCCGCAGAGATCAAGGAACCAGTAGCCAGATGGTTCACGTCTTTGAAGGTATAGCCTGCCGGGTCCGGAGAATCGGAGTTATACCCACAAGCTTCCCGGGCAACCCGAACCAAATGAAGCTGGTCCTAGACCTCCACCTCAGTGGCCAACCAGCGGCAAGTAAATCCTCAAACACTGCCAGCTTAGCTTCGGCGTACACCCGCATATCGTGTGCCTCGCTAGACACATCATCGGCCAACTCGGTCACCATTTCTTGCCTAAGAGCATCAACCTCAACCGCCCTAGCATTGAGCTCGGCAATAATGCCATCAACTTTGGCACGTAATTCAGCGGCCTCCGCCATTACCCCCCGGCCAACCTCCAACTTATCCTCTTTTGATTGAAGAAGATTCTCCAGCTCCGTGTTTCGAGCCATGGCGGTCATTAAATTTTCATCTACTTTCTCCAACTGAGTCACACGCTCACGCAGCTGAGCTTCCAACTGCTCCTGGCCCACGCGAAAAACTTGAAACTGCGGGTCCTGGGCATATACGTCCGCTAATATCTGGTGCTTAGCGCGGCACTCTTTATACCTTTTTTACCACCTTCCTAATGGTGGCGGTCTTCTTCTGAGCACGTCGGCCCCTCTCCACTTCCAAAATGAGGGTCTAAAAAAACACACAAATAATCAGCATACACCTAAGATTCGTTCTGAGAAACGAAAAAAAGGCAAAGCATACCTGCAGAGCTGCACCGGCGACTATTCGGGATAAGTCCATGTCACTAACGTCCTCTAGAGCTTCGCTCTCAGCAGCCGCGCAAAGTAAAGTCTTGTCTGTCGCAGCCTGCTCACTCTCCAGCAATAAGTTATATCCGGTCGGGATCACAATCCGATGGTTAGGCCCAACCGCCGCCATCTCCACTCGAGCGAGATCCCCCTGCGGTACATCCTCAGTTGCGGGGGGCCGCTCAGGACCTGCCCTCCCCTCATCAGCAACCGCCTCGACAGCAGCTGGCATGTCGTCTCCTTCGACACTTGGGGGGTAATAGCAGGTACAACCCCTCTCTGAAGAGTCGGCCTCCCCGAGCGAATGGCATTGCCCATTAAGACCGTCCTCGACTCTGGACGGCATACATTTGCCCTTCTACGCTCTATGGCAGTTCCATTGCCAAGAAGCAATCGAAGCCTTTTTCGCTCCGGCGGCTCTTCACCTTTAGAAGCCTCCTCTTCGGGACCAGGATATAGAGGCGAATGAGTCGTCTCGCTCGTGGGTTTGACCACTGGCACGACCTCAGGCCGAGCAGCCTCAAGAACATCCTCGCTAGAGGGATCCTGGGTTGTCTACTCGCCCTCAGGCTGAGCAACCTCAGCAACGTCCTCGCACGAAGGTTCCTGAGGCACATATTCATTCTCAGAATCAGTCCTCGCCGCCGAGGGGGCTACAACATTCCGCCTTCTTCTCCTTCGGGGGGAGATCCGAACTGCCAAAGTAAAGTAAGTCAAGCGACAAACACTTACATATAGAATTTTAAAATTAGAAGTCAACGCAATACCTGACGGGCCATATCAAGTGAGGAATACCGACCACGTACGGCACTTTTCCATGAAAGGAATCACTCTTTCCACCCACGGCCTTATATTTGGGACAAGTCGGGGTAGAGAAATGCTCGCTACAAAAAAGGGAGAGGAAAGAATTCACAAAGACTGAACGGACAGAAGTTGCTAAAAATATCAAATAAGCATAAAAGCACTCACGTTCTGGATTCCATACCTCTGGGAACCCCTCTGGGGTCGCCACCAGGTCCGTCGTCCAGACATAGAAAAATTTGAGCCAAATGCGGCGATTGGGCTTGTCATCTGTCCTAACGACCAGGCCTTTCGTGCCACGAATCTTCAACTGCAATGTCACAACCCGGATTTTCCCCCAACATCGGGATCGTGATGGCGCCTACTCGTGGTAGCTAGGCAAGCCACAATTTCATAATTTATTTATCAACAAACCATAACTTTAATTAAATAAGTGCGGAATACTTTATCGAAATAGAAATAACTAACTACAAGGTGAAAATCCTACTAAAATCCTCTACCCAAGACGTGGAGTCACCAACTCACGAACTACTACTGAATACTACACATAAAAGTTTGAAAGAAATATAACATAATCCTGTTTGTCTTGGAACAAAGAGACTACAGCTAGTAACATAAATAAAGAGAGAGACGCCGGGCCTGCGGACGTCCGCAAGCTACCTCGGTCTCAAATGTGATCAACTTCCACGCAATCGATTTACTGCTGTTGCTCCTGATCGTAACCTGGACCTGTGCAAAAACGCACAGAAGTGTAGTATCAGCACAACCGACCCCATGTGCTGGTAAGTGCCTGGCCTATCCCGGCGAAGTAGTGACAAGCCTAGGACCAGACACCCACATAAACCTGTGCAGTTCAATATATATGTATACCACAGAATGACAAGAAATAACAAAGTAATAACACAATAAGGAATATCTCAAAGAACTCAACAATTAACAACAGTTAATAAGTTCACAATGAAAAACAAAGTAAAATGGAAACACAAGTAATATCAAGTCAAGGAATAGCAAACAGTTGCACGGCATCATCCTTCGTGTTTTTACTCTCATCCTCACCAAATAAGCAAATAAAGTACACGGCATCACCCTTCGTGCTTTTACTCTCATCCTCACATCCATAGTACGGCATGATCCTTCGTACATGGTTCAATAACAGGGCACGGCATGATCCTTCGTGCAAAAATAATAAAACATGGCACGGCATTAACCTTCGTGCATAAATAATAAATCAAGGCACGGCATCACCCTTCGTGCATTATCACTCTTCCTCACCCAAATAACAATCACAGTTAAGGGCAAAGAAAGAAGCAGAAATTCATAAATTGTCCCAACAAGGGCAATCAATAATTATCTTCGCAACAAGTCCCGACAAGGGAGAACAATAACAATTCTACAACCTGGCAAAGGTTTAACAATTCATCTGTAAATATATCTCAAAATAAGCATTTTCAACAACTCACGGTCATACTAGACGCCAGTGTATGGATGCTCGTCACCACAACCCATACACCGCACTCGATCACATAACACATAACACATAATCCTATTCCCTCAAGCTAGGATAGAACAAACACTTACCTCGAATGTTTATGAACAATTCAATCCGTGGAAATGTCTTTTTCTTTCAAATTTGGCTCCAATCCAATCGTATCTATACACAATTGATTTAATATCATCAATACTTCTCAACAAACTAATTCCTAAGACTAATTACAACTTTTACAACATTCTGCCCGGAATAGTGAATTTCGACCCCGGGCCCACATGGTCGGAACTCGGGGTTCGGACCAAAATCCGGTTACCCATCCCCTCACGAGTTCATGTATATGATTTGTTTCAAAATCGGACCTCAATTCGATGTCCAATTTCCCAATTTATGAAAAACCCTATATTCTAACAAAAACAAGAAATTCTACCATGAAAACCTTTGATTTCTATTGAAAAACATGTTTAATGATGTTAGGAATTGAAAGAATTAAGTAAAAAGTGACTTACAATTGTTTTGATGAAGAAGGAATCCGTGAAGAATCGCAAATGGGTGTTTTTGTTTTCTAAAAAGTGAAGAAATGAACTGAAAATCGTGTTTTACAGGTCTCTGTGTTCGCATTTGCGAACATGGGTTCGCAATTGCGAACCCCGACCAATTTCTGGAGTTTGAAAAATAAGCTAAGGCTGGGAAGTTCGCATTTGCAAACTTTTGTTCGCATTTGCGAAGCCAAGGCAAATCTGGGGGCTTCGCATTTGCGAACATATGTTCGCCTCCAGGTACCTTCGCATTTGCGAACATTTGTTCGCATTTGCGAACGAGGCTGGGATGAGGGACCTTCGCATTTGCGAAGAATGCTTCGCATTTGCGAAGCATGCCTTTTCACTGGAGGCCTCGCAATTGCGAGGTTTGGTTCGCATTTGCGAACCCAAACGGTCCTGGGCACCCTTCGCATTTGCGACCAAGGGTTCGCATTTGCGAACCCTGCCTTGACCTGCCACCTTCGCAATTGCGAGAAATACTTCGCAATTGCGAAGACAACAGATGGGTGAAAAACCAGCAGTGCAAAAACTCAGAATTTCATCCAACGGCCTATCAAATCTTTACCCGAGCCCCCCGGGCTCCAAACCAAACATGTACACAACATCAAAAATACATTATGAACTTTTTCGTGCGATCACATCGCCAATATCACATCAACAACAACAACAACAACAACCCAGTATAATCCCACTTAGTGGGGTCTGGGGAGGGTAGTGTGTACGCAGACCTTACCCCTACCCTAAGGTAGAGAGGCTGTTTCCAAATAGACCCCGGCATCCTTCCCTCCAAGAACTACCCACCTTGCTCTTGGGGAGACTCGAACTCACAACCTCTCGGTTGGAAGTGAACTTGTTCGTGCGATCACATCGCCAATATCACATCGTTTTCATCAAATCAAGCCTCAAATTCATGATTTTCATACTTTTGGTTTTCAAAACTTTCAAACTTGGAACTCGAGGTCCAAAACATCTCAAACGACATCCGAATGTCACCAAACTTTACCAGAAATCACATATATAATATTTAAGACTTGTACCGGGCGTCGGAACCAAAATACGAGCCCGATACCAAGGTCAATTAATTCATTTCCTTTAACAATTACATCGAAAACAATTTCATAGAAAAATTCATAACTTGGGCTCTAGGCCTCAGAATTCGACTTCGGACGCATGTCCAAGTCCCATATTTTCCTACGGACCTCTCGGGACCATCCAATCTCGGGTCCGGATCCGTTTACCAAAAATGTTGACCGAAGTCAACCATATCAATATTAATATCATTTTTATCCAAATTTCTCATAGAATTCATATATTCTATCACAAAATCTTTCCGGCTACATGCTCGGATTGTGCACGTAAATCAAGGCAACATGGAATGAGGTTTTCAAGGCCTCAGAAGCTCGAAATGATTAATAAAACAAGTGATGACCCTTTGGGTCGTCACATGCAATATCGATCCCCTCATAAAATCGGGCTAAACAACTGTAGTAGGTGGTAGTCCGAGACGTCAAATCCAGCTCGATCAGCGTAAGTAGTTAATATGCTACACATTTTCCATGTATACGGTGTAAGCTAAGCTGGGCATACATTATAAAAATGGCAAAGCTCCTCCGCCGGATGGTAAATTGGGAGGTCACACCCGATCAAGAATGGGTATTCATAAAAAGAATAGAACTCTGGTCGGTATATGTTAGCAAAATCCTCATTGGCCGCCTCCATGACCACTGCATTAAGGATTTGGCACGCCTCCCACAAGTTGTCCAAATGTGAATCAAGGAACGCAGAGCGATTCCATGAAGGGGTTGGGCATCTTGTAGGAAAATCCCTTCGAGCATGAAGCTCTAGGGGAAGGACGTTGTCTACAGTGAGGGGAACGAGGGGTCTTTGGGTCTTTTTCCGACCATCTGAAGATGATGTAACCCTAGAAGAGGACTCATCTCTATCTCCCCTATCTTGTTGGCCTCGTCTTGCAATAATAAGTGTTTCTCTACAAATGAGTATGTCAACAACTAAAGAAATTGACTTCAAAGAAGACTCAAAAGGTTCAAAACAAAAGATACTAGTCTCCCTTACAGAAGGTGAAAGAAGAAGGTGAGAGTCTGATAAGTTCAAAAGATAGTAGAAATTAAACCCTCCCCCTATTTATAGGGCCCTAATACACGGAAATAGAATAGGCGGGCATAAAAAAAGGGGTGGAAAACCAAAACGTCAAATCGCCCCCCGATCCATCTTGGGAGCAGTTATAATCATGACGCATGCCGGCAGTAACGTCAGTGTCCAAAAAGTAGACCACGTGTCAACGCATTAACGACGCCACAACGGATTAACATTTCCGCCCATTAAAGATATACATCGCGTACGCCTCCAACGGGCGGAGGGACTAACTTTATAAAGCCAAATATGGCTTGACCATATGGGGCCGAACGCAGCTCTCCCCACGCTCACAAACGATAGGGGCACGACCCCTCTCATACGTCTCCTACAGCGAGAGTGCAGTTTGGGCGTAAGAACACGAACGATGTTGCTCATATTTGGACGTCCCCTTTAAAAGGGTGTCAACTACCCCTCCCACATTCCCGACGGATTAAAGTTTTATTACGGAGGCCTCACCTCTATATAAAGGGAGGCTTCTCTGTTGTAATGGACCATGTGTTATTATCTAATAATACAATTTCTCTCATTTTCTCTCTATTTTTCTCTCTCAACTGTGATAAGCGATTACTCTTAAAAGTTCTTCATTCTAGCAAGTATCTCTACATTATAATTACACTGATCTTATATTTAGGTTCATTATATTTGTTTACGATTTACCCCTTTTCATATCCTTTGATTGTTTCTAACTAGTAAAGTAATCTATAACTTTTGAGCCAAACACTTACAAAGGTTTTAAACCCCTTTAACCACTAAATTATGCTTTTGGGTTGTGTCAAGGAAATTCAAATATATATAGAGAGAGACGGGTAAAAAATAATTTTTGTGTAATTATTCGGCAAAAGGGGTTCAGGTAAGTACCCTTCCGCCCCTCTAATTAAATCCAGCCCTGAACGTATTAAAGCGTACATAAACAATAATTGAACCGTTAGCATCAGCTATTGTCCTTCTTCAACTTTTATATGGATGACATTGCTGATTTCTGTAACTTCTAAGAAATATAAACTTTAGAATTATCTGTTTTGAATTAGGAGGATTAGAATTATATGTTTGTGGACAAAATGAGAAAGCAAAATTGAACACGAAAGCATGCCCAATGAATAAAAAAACTTGACACAAGAAATAGGTGACCGCAAAACGAGGAAAAAGACAAGAGGGAAAGCAATAGAAAGTGAACGTCGCGTCTCTGGCAGTTCTTGATATATTTTAAAGACGTGAAATTTGTTTTGCCCTCTAAAGCCAAATTCCATGCTCGTTCTTTTTATTTTATATTTTTTCTTTGACGAATAGATCAAATTGGTGAAAACTAAACCCAATTATTATTGGTTGAAACAAAACCGAGTGGTTGATTTATTTTGTTGGTAAAAAGAACTTAGTCTATCTTGACTAAGGGTGTTCAAACCTACCAAACCAAATAGTCAAAATCAAATCAATTAAAAATTCTAATTATATTTGATTTATTTTGATCTGGTATTAAGTAAAAAGAATCAAACCAAATTAATTTTTATGTATACCTTGAAGAGTTTATATAGAAACTTTATAAAAAATGACTAGAAATATTTAGTATTCTCTCATAAATAATAAAATTATGAAATGCATCAATTTTTATCTATTTTAAATAATGGGCCACCCTTTTTCTTTTCTATTTCGTCCTTGCTTTCCACTTTTTTTTTTGTTCTTCCTGAGCGAAAATCTATTGGAAACAGTCTCTCTATCTATATTAGGTGAAGGTAAATTCTACGTATAGACTACCCTCCACAGACCCCACCTGTTGGGATCAAACTGGATTTCTTGTTGTTGGTTGTATCATCACTTTCTTATCAAGTGTTATTAAAACACGTTAATATTTTTGTTCTTCCGTATTTATATCTCAAGATTTTTTATATACTTTTCAAATTTGAAATGGTATTTTGATAGTTAGAATTAAATAAGACATATCATTATTTATGTACCATATCAATTTTTCCGTTAAATAATTAAATTTAATTAAGCTTGAAAGTGGACATCAACAAAAAGTTATTATTAGACGACTAAGAAAAAAATTATTGTGTGTTATTAAAAAAATGTCTCATAAAAATATTTTATTAGATCAGTTGTTTGTTAGTTTTTTTATATATTTCTAAATTTATATGCTCATATCAAAACTTTACCTGTAACTTTAATAAAGTAAGATTGAAATCATATTTGTGTGATAAAAAAAATCTAAAAATCTAACAAAATCAAACAAATTTAAAGTTATATAGTTGATTTAAATTTGTTTTAATTATAATCGAACCAACTTAGAACCCTAATCTTGACAATCCGACCTTATTGAAACATGAAAACAAATACTTTTGTGAGATAGATATAGTGAATATTTAAGTGAGAGTTAGGCAAGATACTTTTAGTAGCAGTGAAAAAGAAAATTCTCATTGAGAATCTTCTTGTGTCTGTAGGAGATAAAAGATTGCTTTTAACAAAGTAGGCTCTCCCAATATCAGTGGCTTTACGTTGAAAAAAATCTATAAATTGAGTTTGTAGATTCTTTTTACTGTATCTGCAAAACTAAAGAGCTTGAACTTGAGATAGAGAATTTATAAAGTTTAAAATTAGTCTACGAAGTATTTCTAGTGAAATATTGATTTTCCCTCACAAAATCTCAAAAAAAAAAAAAAAAATCAAGTGGAATTTATGTATAAAAACGACTTCACTTTTAACCCCCAAAAATTCAACTTTAAATACTGTATTTTCAATTTCAGCGTTATGGTTAGTTCTATTCAAGGATCTTTACACAAATAGCCGGTCATATTTACTGTTTAACCTTTTTAGCCACACACATTGATTATACACATATAATACATACATTATACATATATTATACCTCAACCGACTATTTTTTGTTTAAGCATAGGTGGACACCTACAGGGATTAATTCTTCTTTATATCGTCCCGGTTTAAATGGCGTTTTTCAACAATAACCTTGGCAACACACAACCAGAAGGCCAGAAGAATAAAATTCCTCCGGGTGTGTTATGGGCGTATAGTTCTGAGTATGGGTGTACATAGTCCGGGTTGGTTCGGATTTTTCAATTACCAAACCAAACCAATAGTATCGGATTTTTAAATCTATAAACCAAACAAAACCAACGAAATCGGGTTTTTCAGTCTCGGATTTTTTGGGGTTTTTCGGATTTTCGGGTTTTTTTTTTTCGATAAGTCTTCATAGCACAAATATATAACTTGTGCTCCACATACTTCTCTAATCCTGCAAGGATACAACTATATAATGTATTTTTTCAAGAAAATAATACAATAATATGCGATGCGTCATAACACTGTACTAAATTATTCAATAACAAAAATACTAGAATCCATAAAGAAAATTTTACTAAGTAATAAGCCATAATAAATATTAACATAATCTAAAAGTACTATATAAGTCATGCTTAAATAAGTACAACTATAAGTATATTAGTTACATAACTAAGCACTAAAGAAAAAGATAAACCAAGTTATGCATTTTCAATATAAACAATTCAAAACTTAAAAATAGATATCCACACTATTGTCATTTCTAGTGTTGAATTAAATTTTCTTAGTTAGCATTAGTATTGATGTGAAGCTTATTTGAATTACTACCTTTATGAACTATAAAATTTATTGGACAATTCAAGAATGTTAATTCCAAACTTGAAACAATACGTTTAAAGATAAAACTGTGAAAAAGTTTAAGAAATATTTATGAATTGTATTAAAAATAAATATTTATATGTATTAAATATTTGTAAAAATTGAATAAATATAATATCGAGTTGGTTTGGTTTTGGTTTGACTTTTTTTAGTTAACACCAAACCAAACCAATTATAATCGGGTTATTTTTTCCAACACCAAACCAAGTCAAACCAACCCACGATCGGGTTTTTTTCCCGGTTTGACTTGGATTATCGGTTTGGTGTGGTTTATCGGTTTTCTTTGTACACCCCTAATTCTGGGGTTATTTTTGTATGAATTCCTTAAATAGGAACAAAATTCAAGCAGGGAAAACTTATACAAACGTTCTAAATAAGTCTCAGCTTACCAATATCCTTAGTTATAGATTTACCAAAATTAGCCAAGCACAAACAAAAATAGAAAACTAAATAAATAAGGTTCTTTCTCTCAAAGAATCACATGCAAAAATTTTCTTCCATACTTAAGCGTGATTAGCAATATTAGATGCAAGACGGAAATAAAATTTTATGGATGAGGTAGCAAAAAATGTGATGAAATATAAAAAAAGAATTTATGAATTGGCCAAAAATCTAAGCAAAAAAGGAATTTTTTCAATGGGTATAGTCAAAATTCATTGAAAACATATAGATAAGTCACTATACAAAATTTGAGGAAGATTGGAGATGATTTGGATTGGTTTTGTATCAAAATTCATAATTAAATCGAATTCAAAAAATTCTTCTGCGGCACATGTATCTCACACACAGGTATACATGCATATACATGTGATACACAATTGATACAAATATATATGTGATACACAAATGATACACAATTGATACAAATATATATGTTATACACAAATGATACACAATGTAATACACATATAATTTATTTTCTTATTCAGTTTTTACTTTGAATTTTCAATTTAAAACAACCCAAAACTTCACCAAATCATCCCAAAATTGAGATTCAAGCTCCTTAATATGTGCACAATTTATTCTAATAACACTCACTCAAAAGAAAATAAAAAATTTGACCTTTTTTATACAAATAGCTAATTGGTTATTATTAGTAATATCTAATTAGTATTAGTAATATTTTATAAATTAACTAATTTTTATAATAAACTACTTATAAATAGACATAATTAATAGTTTTCCTTCAAAAAGTGGCGCGGAATGATACTATTTGCGCAAATCTCCCAATTTCTAGGGGTGGCAAATGGGGCGGGGCAAGGCAAGGCAAGCCTTGACCCGCTAAAATTTTGACCCGCCCTACCCTGCCCCGTTTAGGTTTTTATCAAAATTTTGCCCTGCCCTGCCCCACCTCGCCCTATTTAGCCCTGCCCCGTTTAGACTATTTCTTTTTCATTTTTCTCTTTATTTTTTATTTGAAATATGTTTTTAATTTCTTGTATAAACCATACTCCTGGTAATAAATAACATCATATGTCATTATTTTACGGAGCCAGAAATTTAATTAACATGTGAATTAAAAATGCATGAATTATTCACACCTAGATTAGAACTTACAACATGTCAATACAAATTTTGAGCCACCTTTGATGCTACGCTAAAAGATTCTAGTATGTCAAATGGGTGTTATAGTATCTATATATATATAAAATATTATTTTTACGTTATTTGCAGTATGCCATCTTTAGTTCCCAACTTGTGTGAGTTTTCAGATTTACGAGTTATACTACAACTGTAAATTATTTGCTCCAACCAATGTATAAATTTTTATTCGCTAGGCATAAAGTAGAATCGTTAACAAAAAAAATTATATTTTATAAAATTATTATATCTATAATTATGCTACTAGTTAACAAATGTTAGCAAGTAAAAAAATAATTTTTTAATTTAAAAAATAAAACAAAACGACAAGAATTTGAGGCACCAAATCTGTTGAGGCTAAAATAGCAAGATAAGAGTTTGAGCTAAAATCCTGCCCTACCCCTGACCTGCCCTGCACTGCCCCATTTACTATTTTCTGAAAATCTGTTTTAACCCGCCCCGCCCTACCCTGCCCCATTAAGACTTTGCCCTGCCCTGCCCTGTCCCATTAAAGTTTTGCCCTGCCCCGCCCCATTTGCCATCCCTACCAATTTCTGTGTTTGAAGTAAGCCCAATAGTAGTGAAATAGGCCCATGAAGTCTACTTGCCAAATCAGGCCACGTGGCACAAGGCCCCAACTACAACAAATTAGGAAAGAGGGAAAACAAAAAAAAAAAAACAAAAGGTGGTTGTTTGTTTCGTTGTCTTTGGCTCTTTATTCATTCACAGGTGCTTAAAGGAATAAGCAAAGTAGCAGAAATTTGAACTTTGGTTGGAGGGAAATAAAAGACACCCATTAGTATATATTACGCTCCCATTAACTTCCTAAATCCAGGTGCGTTCTAAATTCTTATTGATTTGCCAAATTCAGCTGAAACTTGGTATCCTATGGATTGGAAATTTTTATCCTGATTAGAAATAACTAGTTAAAATTGTGTCAGTTGATGTGGAATTTTGATGAGCTTTTTCAATTTCTTAGCAATTCAAAGATGATATATTTTAGTGTAATAATGTTGTGATGCCACAAATAGTTACTTTAGCCATTAATTCAGATAGCTCAGTTTATCTATTGGGCACAGAGATGGAGATCACGGACAATCACCGTCC
This sequence comes from Nicotiana noctiflora, assembly GCA_032618575.1. Classification (NCBI taxonomy): domain Eukaryota; kingdom Viridiplantae; phylum Streptophyta; class Magnoliopsida; order Solanales; family Solanaceae; genus Nicotiana; species Nicotiana noctiflora. The sequence continues at coordinate 228,530 of JASVEL010014100.1, forward strand.
ACCTTTTGTTGTGACATTGTAGGGTTTTTCCCATTTGAACTTTTAGTTAGAAAAAACATTAGTATTTGTTTCTCATTTTTGTTCCTGATCATATAAGCGTTCAATTTCCAAAGTATCAATTATAATTCATCTTACCTCTTTTCCCATTCATCTGTCAAATTTAGTTGAAGCTTGGTATTCTAAGGATGAGAATTTGATTGAAATTAATGAAAATGTAGTGGCTGATGTGGAAATCAATTGAGGTTTTAGCTCAAGAGACGCAAACGATGATTATCAACTACACCTTGGCAATACCTCAATTACACGTGTTCAACTCTCAAAAGATCACTTCAACTTAAGTATTATATTTCAGGAATTTACTGTTTGAGACAATATCTCTTCCTTCAGTTTTTTTTAATTGGAATCAGATTTAACCACAATCTTATTTTAGTATCTGGGAATTTTTAGCTTTGAATTGTTAAGAAGGTTATGCTTCACTATATGCAAAACTACTAGGCTTGCTAGGTATAGAAGTACTTCAGAGTTGTAAAGCTAGTTTTTTCTTCCCTCTTGGTGGGTTGTAAAGCTAATCTATGAATTAGGTCAGAGTAATTCTCCCATTGACAATCAAAATCAATCCTAAGAACCATTTGAGCTATTGGGCTGGCAACAATAATTGAATTTGAGCTAACCAAAATGATGCTAATAGAAGCCCGGTATGGAACTAGAGCTCCAAGAATATAGCTTGTTTTAGCTGAATAACTTTGTATAAGGCTTGCCTGACTATGGAGAACATAAAAAGAAGAGTTATTCTATTTCTATGTAATAGGTGTTGAAAGTATAAAGCAGAGATGGAAGACCCAAACATGTTTTCCTATACTGCACATTGGCTAAGGATATGTGGGATGTATGCTTTAGGTTCTTGCTGGTATACTGCGGGTAATGCCCTACACGCTGAAAGATGCATATGTTAGCTGGTGCGGCAGGTCAGGAACCCTTCAGAAAGATATATCATACTATATTGGGCTGCATTCTGTGGACCTAGTGGAGATAAAGGAATCAGAGATGTTGGTATTTCCCCCTTATTCCCTCTTTGAAATGTTTGATGAATGTATCTTTTTGGTTTTTTCTCAGATATGCACATGATGTGGATGAATATTTGGATTTCAAAGCTCCTCAAGTTTTCTTTAGGAGCTTATGGACTATGGTTTATGTGATCAATTTCTGGATGCTTTATCTTGTTAATAAAGTTCTGACTACTTCGTCTAAAATGACCTTTCTTGAGGTTGTGTTGCTCTTGTACTACGCACGTGGAAAATGAGAACTTTCTTACAGTAATTATATTACAAGGACATTAGTTGTTGGGGGTAAAGTAAGACTGCCACAGTTATCTTAATAAGGCTGTGTTGTGGAGGTGGGCAATTGGGATGAGGGGTTGCTGCGATGAGCTGGATGAGATGGTAGGCTATCAGCTCAAGTGTAAATTGGGAAACAGTGCTAGGGGCGTTGTTAATGACAATGACGACAATAACAACCCAGTAAAATTCAACGAGTGGGGTTTGGGAAGGGTAGTGTATACACAGACCTTACCCCCTACCTTAAAGGAGTAGAGAGGTTGTTTCCGAAATACCCTCGGCTCAAGAAAACAAAAAGATAAAAGGAGACAATATTAGTATCACCTAAGAAATCATTGGAAAAATAGGAACATGAAATCCAGAAGAAAGATGCAAAGCAAAAGCGATAGCTAGTAAAGTAAAGCGAAATAGTAAGACACAACGTTGCCGTTAGCTATCTTAGACTAAAACCTACCAGACTAGTCTCGGGTACGAAGTAAGGCAAGACTCAACTACCTACTAACCTACAACCACAATACTCGACCTCCACATCTTCCTATCAAATGTTATGTCCTCGAAAATTTGAAGTCTCGCCATATCCTGCCTTATAACCTCTCCCCAATATTTCGTAGGCCGTCCTCTAACTCTTCTCGTGCCCTCCATAACCAACCGCTCACACCTCCTTACCGGAGCATCTGATGTTCTTCTCTTAACATGCCCGAACCATCTGAGCCTCGCTTCCCGCATCTTGGCATCAATAGAAGCCACGTGCACCTTCTCCCAAATAACATCATTTTTAATCTTATCCATCCTAATGTGTCCGCACATCCAGCTCAACATCCTTATTTATGTTACTTTCATCTTCTGGATATGTGAGTTCTTAACAGGCCAACACTCAGCCTCATACGTAATGGCCGATCTAACCACCGCTTTATAAAACTAAACCTTTGAGCAACCGTAGACGAATACCGACTCAGTCCGCTCCTATTGTGCGGGAGTCTCAACCGGTCGGTGGCACTCTCTTGTCACACAGTGGCACTCTCTTGTCACACAGTGGCACTCTCTTGTCACACAGTGGCACTCTCTTATCACACAGGACTCCAAATGCTAACCTCCACTTCATCCATCCTACTCCAATACGGTGTGTGACATTCTCGTCGATCTCCCCTTCCCCTAGATAAACGACCAAAGGTACTTGAAGCTGCCTCCACCTGGGATGACCTGTGATTCAAGCCTCACATCCAGGCCCACTTCCCCCGGCTCAGCGCCGAACTTACACTCCAAGTATTCCGTCTTTGTTCTGTTCAGGTTGAAACCCTTAGACTCAAGAGTTTGTCTCCAAACCTCCAGCCTCTCGCTCGCGACTCATCAATGATTTCAATTAATAGGATGGATGTAAACTATCTTTATGATGCAGTCTCCCTCAAACTATTCATTAGGATATGCGCCTTGTTAGTGAAGCTTAACAGAGGTTATAGTTATGAGGTTTAGCTATTAAGCTCTTGGTGAAATATATATAGGTAATGATCTAACATTTTAAATTGCCAATCACTGTTTCTGAATGTAGTGCTAGAGTTGCCTCAGGGAGGTGCTTGGTCAACTATCTGTTAGCCTACTTGCTTAGAGACTTAATTAATATTGGAATGAATAAAGCCGAATGGATATAGAGGATTATATAGACGATGACAACTTACATAAGAGTAAGGGTTAGTTGACTGATCGATCGATTAACCTACTTGCTTATCAGAGAAATGATTAAGGTTTGCCGTTATGCCAGAAAACTTAGAAGAGCAACTCACTCTATAGCGTTGTCACAAGCTGGCCGCCTAGAAGAGCTACTCACTCTGTAGCATTGTCACACTGGCTAAGCATGCTGTCCTCCTGCTGCTGGTTGGGCAAATTGAAGTAATCTTCTCATGTTCCTTCAACTTTTTTGGAGCCTGGACTAGTTGAGCTTGTTCAAATTAAAATTTAGGAAACATATTAATGGTAAAACCAATATGAGCCATAAACCAAAGAAATCATCAGATAATGCAGTTTTTATTCTTTTTGGGTATTCAAAACAACAGACAAACAATAGCAAGGTGTTACAACATGTTTTGGTTACCCAATAATACTCTTCGCTCTACTTTATTGCCTTGTTGCTCTCTACAGTTGTGCTCATACAATCAAATATGCTGCAAACAAACTCAATTGAACTTGATCATAACTTAGCATATTTCTTGAGATTGACAGCAGCATCTTTGGCATTATCAGGTACAGACATGTTAGTCTTAAGGGTGACTCTTGATGATGCTATCAAAGTCTTGTTTTCCTCATTGTTTGGATTAATCTTCCAAAGGCAAACTTCCCAAACATGAATAGTTTTGCCAACGTTGACTGGTGTAGCCTCAGCAAAAACAAGGTCACCAATTTGAGCACTCTTGAGATGGTGTATGCTGAGATGAATTCCAGCCACACGAGAAAAACCGGAAGCCATGTGTGCTCCCATACTTGCCAAAGCCTCAGATATCATAGCTGAAACCCCACCGTGCAACACCTTGAACGGCTGGCAACACTTTTCTGTCACAGGTAGACGGCCAGTGAGTTTGTGGGGTGTGATTTCTACAAACTCAAAGCCAATCTCATAAAGTGGAATATCTAAAGCTCGAGCCTTTACCCCTGATGGTGGCGGTACCATATTTGCTGTTATCTTGAATGAACTCTTGGTCTTGGAGGTTGACCTTAGGCTGAAAGGTTTGACTCACGTTCCTAGCTTTAGCAGAAACACCAGTCCAAATTGGAATGAACCTTTTTGTCACACTATGGTTCTTTCAGTTATGGGGTAAGAGCTATCCATATCTCAACAAGGTCAATTTTTGATAAATAGAAAAGGGAGTTTCTTTTTTGGATTCAGATATCTGAAATGGTAAATCTGATTTTATGGAAATCAAGAATCTTGATGAAAGTGGCAGAGAAGAAATAGATTGAAGATGAAGATGACTATTGGAGTTTGGACTTTGGGATAGCTATGAGGGAGAAGAAAGGATAAAATATAAATGGTAAAGCGCGTGGTAGGTGGAGAACACTAAAGCACCTTGATTGGTATATTAATGTAGGGTTAAACTTAATGGTCGGCACTTAATTGGCTTGTGGTTTGTTCCTTCCAATCTTCACACTAGGGAAAAATACATATATTACATAATAAATACAGTAAAAGCAAGAGAGTGAAACAAATAATTTACGGTATCCATTAATTAATGATGCAGCATCAAACTCCAAATTCAGTTTAACCCATCTCTTGTCTTTCTTCGCAATTAGATTGCAACAAGGAAAGAATTACAATTTGAATCACTGCAAGCCTAGTTATCTACAGTTTTGCTTACAATTAAAATATGTTGCAAACAAACTCAATATCCTGATCATAACTTAGCATATTTCATGAGATTGACAGCAGCATCTTTAGCATTTTCAGGTACAGACATGTTGGCCTTAAGTGTGACTCTTGATGATGCTATCAAAGTCTTGTTCTCTTCATTGTTTGGATCAATCTTCCAAATACAAACTTCCCAAACATGAATAGTTTTGCCAATATTGACAGGTGCAGCCTCAGCAAAAACAAGGTCACCAATATGAGCACTCTTGAGATGGTGAATACTGAGATGAACTCCAGCAACTCGTCCAAAACCAGATGCCATATGTGCTCCCATACTTGCCAAAGACTCAGCTATTAGTGCTGAAACTCCACCGTGCAACACCTTAAATGGCTGACAACACTTTTCTGTCACAGGTAAACGGCCAGTGATTTTGTGGGGTGTGATTTCTACAAACTGAAACCCAACCCCGTGAAGTGGAACATCTAAAATTCGAGCCTTTACCCCTGATGGTGGTGGGGGTTCCATATTCTCAATTATCTTTTTCTCTCTTCAATTTTTGAAATGAATTCTTGGTTTTGGTGATTGACCTCGGACAGAAAGGTTGGACGCACGTTCCTGGCTTGGGCAAAATTGGACTGAACTTTTTGTCAAACTATGGTTCCTTAAAAATTATGGTAGTAAGACATCCATATCTCAACGAGATCATTTTTTGATAAATCGAAAAGGGATTTCCTTTCTTGGATTCATATGTTCTGAAATGGTAAATCTGATCTTTTATATGGAAATCAAGAATCTTAATGAAAGTGGGAGAGAAAAGATGAAGATGATGATTGGAGTTTGGTTTGGTGCTGTGGATAGAAAAAGAATAAAAAGGTCGTGGTAGGTGGAAAACGTTTTAAGTACGTTGCTTGGTATTATAATGTAGAGGTAATATTAATGGTGGGCACTTATTTAGCTGGTGATTTGTTCCTTTCAAATTTCACACAAAGGATATAGGTACTATATTTAGTGCATAAGTTTTGGACCCCAGAAATCTTATCGAATTTGGGATTGGATTGTAGTACATAGTAGTAATAAAATAAAGTAAAAGTAGAAGAGGCAAAACAAAATATTTACCGGTATTAATAACTCATCATTCAGAAGACAAATAAATTACCTTTCTTTCATGGGGTAATAATTAAATTATTGACATGTATATATAAGAGAATAATAGATCACTAGCAGAAATTAGGTGGACAGCTTTTTACCTAAAAAAGGAGAAAAAAGTGGACAATTAAAATTTTGAGACAAGCGGGGTATTTATTGTTAAGTTGAGCTCGATCTGATCGTTAATGGAGATTTTATACTATGCCATGTAAGGTAGGGTATGCTGCCTTGAAGCTAATAACATCCGAGAGAAGAGAAGGTTAGAAGGAAATGTTTCAATATATTTTCTGTTACAAATGTAGCTAATTAAAGAGAAGACGAAGACGCGCTAACTGAACTCTAACTACTTTCTTCCTGCAGCCCCTCCCAGTTTCACTAATTACAAATTGACCCTCACTTATTTAACTAAGTTGTTCTTGTAGCTATGTTGACACTCCCCTTCAAGCTGGAGGGTGGAAGACATTCAACACTCTTAGCTTGGAGAGTAACAACTCATGTTGAGCTGTCCCGTCCTTTAGTCATCAGGCTTGCAAGTTGTTGTTTAGTGGGTATATACTCTGTCTTGATCAATCCTTATTTGATTCTTTCCCTAACGAAATAGCAATCTATCTCTATATGTTTGGTCCTCTCATGGAAGATTGGACTGGCAGCTATTTATAGAGCTGCTTTGCTATCACAATGTAAGTGTACAAGTTTTTCCATATTGTTCCCTAGCTCCTTTAGCAAACCTGTTAGCGATATTGCTTCTGCCACAGCTGTTGCCATACTTTTTTATTCTGCTTCTGCAGAGCTCATACTCACTGTCTGCTGCTTCTTTGTCATCCAAGATAACAATGAGTCTCCCACCTTAACCACATAACCTGTGACAGTCTTCTCGTGTGTGGGCATGCTGCCGAGTCTGAATCACAGTAAACTATGAGAGTATTGATTTGTCCACTGCTCAAAAGGATTCCTAGTCCAGGACTTCCTTTAATGTCTCTAACCACCTTTAGTGTTGCTTCCATATGGGACTCCTTAGAAGATTGCATAAACTGACTCAATACTTGGACTGAGAAGCATATGTCAGCTTTGTAATTATCAAATATAGCAATGTATCAATCAGTTTCTGATAACCACATGCATCGTCCAGTGGAGCATCTCTAGTGTTACCAACATGCTTGTCATAGTCAACAACAGTAAATTTGTGATTTTGCTCCATAGGTGTTGAAACTAGCTTGCAATCACTCAATCCTACTTTTGAAATCAGCTCCAACACATTCTTTCTTTGGTTCAGAAGAATACCTTTATCTGATCTCATCACTTCAATCCCTACGAAGAACTTGAGCTCACCTAGGTCCTTCATTTTGAAGTTCCTGTGTAATGTTGCATTTGCCTCTTCAATAAGATTGCTAATGCTTCCTATTATTAGTAGATCATCAACATATACCAAAACAACGACAATGTCTTTGTTGCTTCTCTTTGTGAATAGGGTGTGATCATAGCTGCTTCGCATAAAACCAGGTTGAAGAAAGGCATCTGTCAATTTTATATTTCATTACCTTGAAGCTTCTTTCAAGCCATACAAGGATTTCAGTAGCCTCCATACTCTAGACTCCCCTAGCTCTGAAATCTTTGTGGAAGCTGCATATAGACTTCTTTAAATAAGTCACCTTGGAGGAAGGAATTGCTGACATCCATTTGGAGAAAGGCCAACTTTTGGATGCCACAACACCAATGACTGCCCTTACTGTCACCATTTTAGTCATATGTGAGAATATCTCATGGTAGTCAATACCCTCTTGTTGAGTGTAGCCTTTGGCCGGTATTGTTGCTTTGTACGTGTCTATCTCACCATTAGCTATATGCTTAACTTTGTAGACCCATTTAGAGCCTATAGCTTGTTTGCCGCCACGTAGATTTACTATATCCTAGTTTTGGTTATCCTCAAGAGCTTTGATTTCATGTTCTGTTGCATGAACCCAATTCTTATCAGCTATAGCTTCCTTGTAGGTCGTTCAATGACAACTAAGAATGCCTTCAAATAGGATTGATATGTTGGGGATAAATGAGCATAAGTAACATGATTGAAAATAGGATATTTGCTCTTTCCTGGTAGATTGCCTGCAGTGCTGTAATCTTTGAGCCAAATGGGAGGTCATGCATGTCTTTATGGTCTTGAGGCAACCACTACAGATAGGGGTGTTCATAAAAACCCGAAAAATTGAAAACCAAACCGAAAACCTGGTGACGTCCAAATCGACTGCTGAAAAGCAATAGATACGGTTGCAGCAATATAATTTACCCAACTAGGAGTCGGGGTCGAATCCCACAAAGAACAATGTGTAGGCGATTAGGTGTGTAAGAGAATTATCGCTAATTATGCAAAGCCAAACACTAAGAATGGTGGTTGAAAAAGTATTTATACTTAAATGCGAAAATATAAACTAAACTAGAAAGCAAGTAAAATGATCAATGGCTACACGTATGATTGCTTCGGGAATTACACTGAAGTGGTCATGAAATTGCTAGTAATTATGCTTCTTTTCATACTTATAATTGATTTATTGAACTATTCGGATTGTTGATTATAAGGTTAATAATATTCATAAGAATCTTTCGAGTTCTTATGAATCTATCCAAGTTACATCAATACCTATATGTCTATGGTATTAATATTAACAAGAATGCATTCACAACTCTTATTCTTCAACCAAACAAGGCAATTAAGTATATGTCTATCTTAATTGCAAATCCTTCACCCGATGCCCGGGATTCAAATCTTGTTCTATTTGATTTTATATGCAACCAAGAATTTCCTTTGTCAAGTTTAATTCAAGGTTCGTAAATAATATTTCACTGTTGGCCGAGCAGTAAAATAATTAAGATCAAAATCAAATAAACAACCCACAATAATAAATTCAATATATTCAATCTAACATTCAAATATCAAAATCATCTAACAAATACATAAGCGCAACATGTTATTTAATCCACACTTTAAACATGAATATTCTCGTAAACAAGATTCAAGTGTTGGAAATAAATACTACACACTTAAATAATCAATACAAAGCAAGGAGATGAAGAAATAAACATAAATGGGTAAGAAATTCTTAACCAAAAGCTTCAATCTTCAAGACCCAAGTGTGTGTGCAAAACCCTAGCTTCCAAAAATGTTCTCACTACTGAAAATAAACCAAATATGTCTTTACAAATGAGCCTCATCGGGTATTAAATGATTTGGGGATCAAAAGGTGCGAAATTCCATAATAGCCCATGCCTGAAGCACGTACTTCGCAATTGCGAATAAAATTTCGCAATTACCAAATATGCCCAGATAAGCCTAAGTTCGCAATTCCCAACAAATCTTCGCATTTGCGAAGTTGACCTTATTTATAGAGTGTTCGCATTTGCGAATATTATGTCGCAATTGCGAAGAGTCCCAATTTCTGCTAGGTTCGCAATTGCGAACACTTCTTCGCAATTGCGAAGGAGTCCTTTTAAAGCCTATTTTCGCATTTCCCATGCATTGGTCGCATTTGCGAACCATGAATGCACTGCCTAGATTTTCCTCTCTTTTTTGGCTTCTTTTGACTTGTTTTCACTTGGTTTCTTCACCATTACTTCTAAATTACATTCAATCCTGTAGAATAGAAGTAAATAACATTAAATACATGATTTTATCACTTCAAACATAGCAAATGTATTGGTTTAAAGGCAAGATAAGTTGGTATTTTACCAACTTATCACACCCCCAAACTTGAACTATTGCTTGTCCTCAAGTAATGGAAACGATAAAATCTCCTCCCAAGTGACTAAATCAACCTCATATCCTCAACACACCAAGCCAATTAAAAAGAAAGTCTACTTTAATTACAAACACATGACTTCGATTGGTACCAACAATTACTCCAAAGCATATGAATTATTAAGCACTTCACATAAAGTTCATTATACTTCAAGTTCTCAACCACTAATGCAAATCAAAGTAACAACCAAGTCATGACACTCAAGCTTCAAAATTTGCCTCTATATCACAATCAACTTTCTTTGGTCATTCTTATCAATTGAAAATGAGATTAGATTTACAACTAAATTTTCATGTGCCCTTACCTTCAAGAGAGGATCCCACACTCATAAATCTCAATTTAAATCAAAATTGGGATATCAAATGGAAAGAATTAACTCACTCTCAAAAAGATGTTCAAATGCATACAAGTAGTACCATAGGCTTGCCCTTTATGTATTCATCCACTAATGTAGACAACTTGGTTCAAAATCAATTAGGACTTAAAAGGTTGTAGTTTAGGCACTTGGTTAAGGTAAGGTAAAATTTTGGTTAAAGTGACTCAAAACCTCCCAAAGCACTACAATATCACAATTAAAGTCCACTTCCTTCAAAGATATTTTCCACCCTTGTTTCACTTTTCAATCCACACTTAGTCCTTTATTTACAACTTTTATCAACATATATATATATACATATATATATATTTTTCTTTTCACAATCCAATTCACCAATTCTTTTACATACCTTTCACCTTCTCAAATCAATTCCATATCACAACTTTCCCAACTTCCACCCCCAAACTTAGGCTTTTAGCCTACATAAACACTTTCAAGGTACTTTAGGGAAGTAGGGTGCCAAAAGATATAACATTTAAGAACAAATGATTTAAGCATGTAACATGGTTGCCAAAGAATAACGTTAAAGGCTCAAAATTTGTTGACTAGGGAAAATATTTAAGGGTAGGAAATATAAAATATACTAGTGATCCAAGGAAGGCCTAATATCATTTTTCAAACTAAGTTAGTCTATAATTTCGCCTCAAAACACATTTCGGGCAAGTTCTAGACCACAAGTACTACAAAAGAACTTACAAATAAATCTCACCACACCGGCACATGAAAACTCAAATGGAATACAAATCCACAATCCAATTAACACAAATGATTCAAGAAGGTTATATAGCATACAAGAAGCTATTTAGTGAATTAAAGAGCCAAAAATTGAATCTAAAAGGTCATGACATTTTCTTACTTCAATTGTTATCTTTTTCACCAACCAAAAATTCATATGCCAAGGTTTAAAATATGTTGGTACCAAGCAAATCACATTTTTATAAATGGGCACAAATCCCAACTCAAACCATTTATTTACCCAAATTAACAAAAACTAAATCTAACAACAAAACTAACTCCCTATAATTTATTTCTATAATTACCCAGTTCAAGAAAAGAAAAAAATATTGGCATCCTTGGAAAAAGAACCGTGGTATAAAGAAAACCAAGGATATCGCCACTAACACCAAGCATACTAAAATAAAATAAAAATAAAGAAAAGAAACAACAAAAACATGAAGAAGCTAATGAAAATCACGTACTAAACATAATACTTTCATCATACTAATACCACACATGATATAATAACTAAAAAAAATCATAATACTAATCTGCCAAATATCCATAAAGAAAAAAATAAAGCTATAGCAGTTCTACAATAAGCCACCCCAAGAAAAGATATTGCATTGTCCCTAATTCTACTAAACATGATATAGTAAAAGATGGTGGAAAGTGCTCCCTGTATTCTGCATCAACTGCTCTCCTCACTCTCTGACTCGGACTCATCATCCTCTTCTTCTTCCTCGGGCCACTCTGCAGGAGTATCATCAGGATCCAAAGCTCTGCTCGATGGTAGACGGTGCTGAGGCTTAAGGACTTTCCATATGCCCTTCACACCATTCCACATGCAAGTAAAGAATTTATCCCTCTTCTTCTACCTCTTCACCATTTTAGTGTGTGACTCTTCCAATTTGGTATGAGAAGTACTCAGCTCGCCGTGCTTCTTTGCCAGCTCCGTGTATGCTTTTTCCAAAGCCTTGAGGTGATCTCCCTCTTTCCTTTGATCGCCAATGTATTTCTGGAAATCTTTCTTGGAAATATTAGTAGATCCCTCAGATGTCTCCCCAGGTCCCTGAGGAAGGCCAGAAACAAGCTCACGAATAACTCTCATCTCCTCACTAATCACAGCAAATGGTCCTCCAGTTGATGATGATGGCATACTACTCTGAGAAGATGAAACCAATTTCCTTTTCTTCGGCTGCACTGCTCATCCCTCTCCCATTTTCTTCAATGGATGTATGGGCTTCCCCGGATCTACCCAGTTGTCCCCAGGAGCTTCCTCCACCCCTGCAAGCTGACATAACTCAGTAATCAGTGAAGAAAATATCAATGAGGGACTATTTTGGATCTGATACTCTCTAAGTTCATTTATAAAAATCTATCCCACATTTAGTTGAATGCCATCAATGATGCAAGCTACCATTTGAGCTCGAGTGATTGGGATGTTCCATATGTTAGAGATGGGAGAGATACGACTGCAAATGATAGCTAGCCATATATTTACTTCTACTGTAAAATCTTTTGAGGTAATCCCCCTCTTATCGGCTGCCCATGGAACGACTGCACCGGGACATAGTTTTGATACTAACCACTCTCCCGAATCACAATATTTTTCTTTGAATGGAGTCATGTCGTGGTCTGGCAATTTGTAAAATCTGTTCACATCTTCAGCCCCAAAGCGCACCATTTTTCCCCTAATTCTCATCTTAGGCTTTTTCAATCGGATTGCTGGGAGGTTTGCGTAAAATTCTCTCATCCACTGCTCATTTGCTGGGCAAGGTTGAGTGGCAAAACAATTCCATCCCATGCCTATTAGTCTTTGGTAGAACTCAGGAAGACGTTCTTGGACATCATCCATAACTATCCCACACTCCTGAAGCAATTTCTTTGATAGAAACTCCTCATAATATCTGTCCTGGCACTCCATTGTTAGGAATCTGTTGTCATCGAAGGCTTGCCCTTCTACCTCATGATGTTCACTCGAGGATCCTTCTGAGTTCGAGTGCATTGTTTAATTATAAAACCTATAAAAAAGTTTGTAAGTGTTAAAACATGGTATGACAATGAATAATAGTGCAAAATAAAGTAAATATGCCAAAAGAATGATCGGACAATCAAAACTCAGCCTTAGAAAAAGTTCCAGAATTTTAAAATTTTGAAGTGCTGGGCTGCAGATGTCGCAATTCCCATATTTTCTTCGCAATTGCGAAGAAAACAAGCCTGGGAATTGCAAAATTTCCATCGCAAATGCTGTCACGACCCCAAATCCGGTCGTGATGGCGCTCAGCACATTGCTAAGCCAGCCTGACCAATCCATATCAACCACGGAGCCTAGAAGCTCTCTTTAACCCATTTAAGCAAATTAATTCAAGAAATAACAGCGATATATGTAACGAAAACGGGGGAACCAAGTCCCATATTACATCAACTCCCATAGACCAAGGGTCAAGAGTCATGAGCCTCTACTGAACATGAGTGTATAAAGGTTTACAAAATACCAAGTGCGGAAAGAAATGTCGATACAAAATCAAAGACAGTAGGGAGGAATATCGGGTCCTGCGGACTCTGCAGCTACCTCGAATATCCACAAACGTCGCCTCGCACAGCTACTGGATCACTGCTGAGAGGTACCTGGATCTGCACACAAGGTGCAGGGAGTAAAATGAGTACTGCCGGACTCAGTGGTAATAAACAAGGGTAAGACAGCGCAGATAAGAAATCCGCAATAAAGCACTATGTAAAGCTATAATCAGCTACCCTGTCATAGAATCAATCTTCACTATACCTGTACCAACAAATACCAATAAATAGCATAACAACTAGCAGATGTAGCTAAATGCAATGCAATGCATGATATGACCGCTACGGCGTGTAGCCCGACTCCAAATTTTGGGTACCCGTGCTCACTGTGGGGGTTCAGACTCCGGAGGGGCTCCTACAGCCCAAGCACATCTCATAGAGATATTCCTGCGGCGTGCAGTCCGATCCAACATATATCCTGCTGCGGCGCGCAGCCCGATCCACTACTAGTCAGCTAATATGCAGATACAGCCTCGCAGGCTCAAAAATAGTTTTTGAAAACTCTTTTATCATTTTTCAGTTGGAAAACAGTAATATCAAGTTCCAGAGATTGGAATTAGCATAATAACAAAAATAGCTGCGGACTAGTAGTAAACTAGCATGTCTATATGATAAGACAATGATAACGATCCTCGTGGGATCCAATAACTGGCTCACGGCCCACATGTATAATCAACCGCCCAAGAAGAGGGTTCCTCGGCTCAAGAGTAGCCATTATCACAATATATATATATGCAACCATCCGAGAAGGAGGTTCGACGGCTCTAGAATAGCCAATAATACAGTATCAACAGGTTGGACTAATATATAGTCTCCAATTCATGATCGACCCCGCACTCTCAAGAGTGTGCGTGTCTCGCCGCTATACAGCGTCACAAAGTGGTATACCGGGGTTTCGAACCCGCCGGTCATCACCCACATCTATTACTCACCTCAATACGGCGCGACGACTACTCCGCAATGCCCTTGCCACGAGAATCAAGCTCCGCACGCGTAGAATCTGATCCAATACAGTAGAAATACAACAAATTAGGCCAATGGGACGACACCCAATCAATATAGCTCAATTTACATCAAAATTCCCAAAGTTGTCAAAACCCGAGCCCCGGGCCCACATTCCGAAAATTTACGAAATTCACATTTCGGAACCCTCGTCTCTACACGAGTCTAAGCATATCAATTTTACCAAATTCGGACTCCATTTGCCCATTCAAAACCTTGATTTTCTAAAGTCCAAGACTAGGGCTAAATCCTCCATAATTTACCCCAAATTCCTCCATTTTCATGATATAATTGCATAATATTACCAATACTAATCATAGTTTAAGTCCATAGATGATTACCTGATGATTTCCTTTGAATTTCTCTTCAAAATCGCCCAAATCGCCTCTAAAGCCGAGACCCAAAATGTGTGAAATGTTCTGAAATTTTTTCTAACTTCTGATACACTTACTTACAGCGATTTTCGCTTCTGCGGAATATTTTCCGCTTCTACGCGTCCGTATCCGCGACCAAAGGGTCGCTTCAGCGGTTCCAGGCCTAGCCAGCCATTTCCGCTTCTGCGAACAATGGGCCGCTTAAGCGGACCCGCTTCTGCGAAGAAGCTTCCGCTTCTGCGGAAAAATCCGCCTCTGCGCGTCCCTGACCGCTTCTGCGGTATCGCCCAAGCGGAGAAACGTCCGCTTCTGCGGACCATGCCCCAATTTCCCTCGTCCGCTTCTGCGATCATTGGGTCGCACCAGCGACCCCACTTCAGCGGAAAGGCGTCCGCTTCTGCGAAACTACCCGCTCCTACGCATCTCGTCCGCTTCTGCGGACTCGCTCCTGCGTCCAAAATTCCGCAGGAGCGGAAACAACAGAAGCAGGATACCAACCTGCAATTTTTCCACAATTTTCTCCCGTTTAACCATCCGAAAACACCCCGAGGCCCCCGGACCTCATCCAAACATACCAACACATCTTAATACCTTATTCAAACTTGCTCCAATCCTCAAAACACGTCTAACAACATCAAAACCCATAATTCGCATCGAATTCAAGCCTAAATTCCTTAAAACATTCCAAATTACACATTCAATCAAAAACCCGACCAAACGACGTCCGAATGACCTGAAATTTTGCAGGCACATCCAAAATCACCTAACGAAGCTATTGCAACTGTCGGAATTCCATTTCGACTCTCGGATCAAAATCTCACCTACCGTTCGGATTTCGCCAAAATTCAACCTTAGCCAATTCAAGCCTATTTCTACACCGGGCCTCCAAATTCAATTTCGATCGCTCCCCTAAGTCACAAATCACCTTCCGGAACTAACCGAATCATCGGAATCCGATTCCGAGCCCTCTAACCAAATAGTCAACTCCGGGTTGACTTTCCTTATTCAAGTTTCCTTCACAAAGGCTATATGCCTCATTTTCAATCCAATTCACTCCTAACTCACCCGATAGGCTTTAACACCGATATAAAATCATAAAACATGTATTT
This sequence comes from Nicotiana noctiflora, assembly GCA_032618575.1. Lineage (NCBI taxonomy): Eukaryota > Viridiplantae > Streptophyta > Magnoliopsida > Solanales > Solanaceae > Nicotiana > Nicotiana noctiflora. Next base: position 244,291 of record JASVEL010014100.1, read on the forward strand.
ACAACATAACGGGGTGGTAATTCTCGTGACGACGGGCCGGGTCGTCACATTCTCCCCCTCTTAAGCAAACGCTCGTCCTCGAGCGGGTCAAGAAACATACCTGAAACCCAATAGCTGAATGACCTTACCAAGCATATATTCGGGCGATCATACGTCACCCTATCTCACACAAGTCCGAAAACACCATATAGTCAAAATTTCACAGCCCATCTGAACCATAAATCACATTGTACTTTCTGAAATCATATGCCAAATGCAAATCTCATGCATATACTCAGGATACACTCGAATCCATTGCAATAACCCATATTCACTACTCCGGGTGAGATCATATGATGTATCAACAACCCAATCACTCGAGACGATAGTCTCTAATCACAACAACTGGCCACAATCACCAAATACTAGCTGAAAACCTCTTTCATTAGATAGAGTCTTATTCCAACACCTCCATATCCCGCCCACGGCAGCTGAAGCACGCGATATACCGAACCCATCTCTCAGGTTAACCATTCGTGAATCTATTTTCCTTTTTAAAACTACAACAGATTTCGGACCCAAATCTCGATATTACCTTTCTAACTGGCTAAGATCAACTATGCTCGTATTCATTAATGACTCCCACGATCATTTCGATCATAACACACCACACTGGTGACATAACACCTCAGCATCGGCTTATGCCACAACGAGCACAACATAGGCTCCAATAGAAACGTCCGCACACACTCGAATCATGACAGCTCAAATCATGACAACTGTCTCCAGCAAATAGAGCTGCAATTTAATCCCTCTGTGCCATCATAATATAGAACTGAGATCGCGTCTCGCATTATAGAAATAGAGTACCTGAATCCTCATCGAAAGGTCATAACATCACGTGGCCTTGCCACGATTCGTGATTCTATCCAAACACTATTACTCATGAAGCACCTCAAGCTACCAAGCTCAAAACGGTTAGCCACGCACAGATCTAGGTCTGAACCCAAGCAATCAATCTCACCCACGGTGAAACAATTAATGTATGCTATTAAATCCTGAAAGGACACAACCGATGTGCCATTCTCCAAGCGATACTCAAAACGGTCTTTTCCTCAGAAGTGGGGAAGTATTGTATACCAGTAGCATATAACTAACTATATTTTCACAATATTCTGTTGCGGCGTGCCACCCGCTCCAATGACATACCCGTGGCGGCGTGCCACCCGATCTAGATACCATAACCTGTGGCGGCGTGCCACCCGATCCAAGTAACCCTCGTCAAATGAATACGCGTCGAGTCAAGTTGCTCATCATAATAAACATATATAGCCTCAAGTTTGGCCACATGAAACGCATCTGACAACGTTTCTCAATACTGGAACTGAATCAATGGTAGATACTTCTACACTAACATCCGCCACTAAGGTCCAACTGACAAAGCAATGCCTACCAGCCGTCCGCTGGTCCTGTGTACAACTACTCTGTTGGAGCATACTCTGATGTTCTCTGCTACTCAATTTGTGCCATTTTCCGACATAGCGCATATCACATTTGTCTAGACGACCTGACTTATGTCAACCAGTCAGCAATCAAGTATCATAATCCGAATTCGTTTTATCAAGTCAAGAGAGAGCCTCTAAGGCTTCCGATTTCCAATAATCACAAAACGGTGTCGATGCACACGATATACAACCACTGCATAGGCGGATTAACGAGAACTTCAAGTCTCCAGCTCATATATAACACATGAATCACTATGCCTGATTCCGTATTTCACCGCACATATACATAACGCACATCAAGCGTCCATTCATACCACGACAGCCATTCAGAAATTTCATTATGCCATCAACGACTCAATTATTTCAGTCGATCCAACAAGAGAATACCACCATACCACTGGATATCATCATTTTACATTACCTTGTCCTTTTTGGATCATATTCCTTGCCAAGTTAATAGAATGGCAGTATCATTTTCTTAAATTATCAGAAAGATCGATTCTTAATTCACCTGCAGCTGTCCGCGCCTGCTCAATAATTTTATTGACTTCCCATATATTATGAACTGGTCTCAAAACCTAGATTATACCATTATCAACTTTCCATAACACATCGCGTGTACCATACTAAGATAACATGGAAATTCTTATCCCTTTCCTATGCCGCAAACATCGACGCACTCAACTAGTCAAGGACTTTTATGATCTCATATAGAGAAAACTCATTACACATTCCAAGCCTTACATACCAACAGGAAATACACTTATTTTTAAACCACGTTAAAACACGTCATAAACTCTTTCTCCCAATTTCATTGCATAAGTTAAACTGCCAGGACTGAGTCCTTATACCCATATCAAGTTACACAACTGCCAGCACTCAAGAGCTTTGCTGCAATGTCTGCAAGACTCATTACTTCAACCACATACCAGGAATCAATCGTATTCCTTTTTTATACCATTATGGTTTATTAACAAGTTGTTCCATTTACCCAGTTTCCTTTCTGATTCATATCTAATTTCATATCAGTCTTTACTGTAGTACGACAATGCCTCAACCCTTTTTACCACACAAGACTCGTACACAAGACCACACGGTCTAAGACCCATAGGCCACCGAATACTCTCTCAATGTTCCCAGAAGTACCAAGTTCTACCACACTTTATTTTGATGAACTTCCCGCGATTTTTAAACTGTTATCATTACTTCTCAATGCGGATACGTAGAATTCCATCATTCACATGATATAACACAAACCTTGATCTTTTATAACGAAACCGCCATCTTTAGCCACATACACAATCTTAAGGCACCTGACTGTTACAAGCAAAATCTTGAACACTGCAAAACCATTATCGGGCATCATTCACCATTATTAAGCTGTAATTCAACTGTCCTATTGAGTAGAACCACTCGTGTTTTGCTAGATCTCTGACATCGCAGAACATGATTACTTACAAATACAATGAGCCATCTTTCCTTTCTATACACCGAACATTCTCTACCAACAGTAGTTCAAAACATCCTAGTATTTCTTCACATCTACGAAGCGCCATAACCTTGTCAGAATCTTCCCAACATACTTAAATACAGAATCACATAGCACACAATAGTGCAATCAGTTAATCAATAGCAACCTCCCCAACTTAGCTCGAAGCCATTCATCAAAGTACTTTTGACCACCCATATCATTATTACTCAAGTCATTTACAAGCCTTGACAGAGACTCGAATCATCGGAGACCTTAACCCTTCGCATTTATACACACACCACCAATAAGCCCACTCTCTTTAGGTGAGAGAAATCATTCTAAGTCCCAAATTTTCCAAAAATTTCGGCAGCGTTTCCTTTGTAAATTGGCCTATCCACCTGCCAGAGAATCACCAAAACCATCCTAGCAATACATCCACAACTCAACAAGATATCACAATGTATTTCAACAACATTAAATCTCAATAATATACGAATCATATTATCACAATTTATACTTGAACCTGCGTTGTACCTGCTCGAATCATAACGCATATCAAATACCTTTCAATTACACATGAGGATCAACCCTCCTATCTCTTCTCAATTTAGCATTTCATCACAATACCTTCCACCAGGATACACATAGCAAAATCACTTTAGTCTTCCTGAGTTTAAACTCGTTCCACTACACATAAGGCACTTACCTTCCAATTACGAGATATGACAAATATTCACCACGCCCATAGCTCGGGGCTACACAACAGATTAGACAAGAGTCAAAAATTTAACAGCTCATCCATTAGTAAGCCTCCCTAATACTCTACAGATCAGCACAAGGCCCCAAGCATGGCTACTAGCCTAAGTACATAGACATAAGCCCAGTCTCAGTCACTTTACACATTAATTTATCAATTGGGAAGGATCAAGTCCAAATACCCAGTCACAATACCACCACGCTCGTCACATGACACGTATTCCATCTTAGTACAGCACTGTATAGTGCAAAAATACGGGATTTCAAATCCTCAGTACATTATCTATTGCCACCACTCACAAAATCAGCACCTCAATGCTCAAGTCATAAACAAGGTCCAGCCTCAAATCATCCCGACTGGCCCAACATGAACTCACAGAGATTATATCTCTCCCCTCGTTCGGGGAAATCACAAGCCATAAGGCAATTACATTACTGAGCGCTCGATGCGTACACAGACGTGTGGAAGGAATTTCAAAAATTATATCTCAAGTCGAATCAAGTGCGCACGATAAGAATTCCAAGAAATGTGAAGTGTTTCCTAAAGGTTCGCAGCCTCCCGAGGATAAGTACAGGCGTCCCCGTACCGATCCACAAGACTCTACTAACCGGCTCAAGACTCACGAGGCCTAGTAAACCTAGGCTCTGATACCAACTTGTCACGACCCCAAATCCGGTCGTGATGGCGCTCAGCACATTGCTAAGCCAGCCTGACCAATCCATATCAACCACGGAGCTAAAAGCTCTCTTTAACCCATTTAAGCAAATTAATTCAAGAAATAACAGCGATATATGTAACGAAAACGGGGGAACCAAGTCCCATATTACATCAACTCCCATAGACCAAGGGTCAAGAGTCATGAGCCTCTACTGAACATGAGTGTATAAAGGTTTACAAAATACCAAGTGCGGAAAGAAATGTCGATACAAAATCAAAGACAGTAGGGAGGAATATCGGGTCCTGCGGACTCTGCAGCTACCTCGAATATCCACAAACGTCGCCTCGCACAGCTACTGGATCACTGCTGAGAGGTACCCGGATCTGCACACAAGGTGCAGGGAGTAAAATGAGTACTGCCAGACTCAGTGGTAATAAACAAGGGTAAGACAGCGCAGATAAGAAATCCGCAATAAAGCACTATGTAAAGCTATAATCAGCTACCATGTCATAGAATCAATCTTCACTGTACCTGTACCAACAATTTCCAATAAATAGCATAACAGCTAGCAGATGTAGCTAAATGCAATGCAATGCATGATATGACCGCTACGGCGTGTAGCCCGACTCCAAATTTTGGGTACCCGTGCTCACTGTGGGGGTTCAGACTCCGGAGGGGCTCCTACAGCCCAAGCACATCTCATAGAGATATTCCTGCGGCGTGCAGTCCGATCCAACATATATCCCGCTGCGGCGCGCAGCCCGATCCACTACTAGTCAGCTAATATGCAGATACAGCCTCGCAGGCTCAAAAATAGTTTTTGAAAACTCTTTTATCATTTTTCAGTTGGAAAACAGTAATACCAAGTTCCAGAGATTGGAATTAGCATAATAACAAAAATAGCTGCGGACTAGTAGTAAACTAGCATGTCTATATGATAAGACAATGATAACGATCCTCGCGGGATCCAATAACCTGGCTCACGGCCCACATGTATAATCAACCGCCCAAGAAGGGGGTTCCTCGGCTCAAGAGTAGCCATTATCACAATATATATATATGCAACCATCCGAGAAGGAGGTTCGACGGCTCTAGAATAGCCAATAATACAGTATCAACAGGTTGGACTAATGTATAGTCTCCAATTCATGATCGACCCCGCACTCTCAAGAGTGTGCGTGTCTCGCCGCTATACAGCGTCACAAAGTGGTATACCGGGGTTTCGAACCCGCCGGTCATCACCCACATCTATTACTCACCTCAATACGGCGCGACGACTACTCCGCAATGCCCTTGCCACGAGAATCAAGCTCCGCACGCGTAGAATCTGATCCAATACAGTAGAAATACAACAAATTAGGCCAATGGGACGACACCCAATCAATATAGCTCAATTTACATCAAAATTCCCAAAGTTGTCAAAACCCGAGCCCCGAGCCCACATTCCGAAAATTTACGAAATTCACATTTCTGGAACCCTCGTCTCTACACGAGTCTAAGCATATCAATTTTACCAAATTCGGACTCCATTTGCCCATTCAAAACCTTGATTTTCTAAAGTCCAAGACTAGGGCTAAATCCTCCATAATTTACCCCAAATTCCTCCATTTTCATGATATAATTGCATAATATTACCAATACTAATCATAGTTTAAGTCCATAGATGATTACCTGATGATTTCCTTTGAATTTCTCTTCAAAATCGCCCAAATCGCCTCTAAAGCCGAGACCCAAAATGTGTGAAATGTTCTGAAATTTTTTCTAACTTCTGATACACTTAACTCACAGCGATTTTCGCTTCTGCGGATAAAATTCCGCTCCTACGAGTCCGTATCCGTGACCATAGGGTCGTTTTAGCGGTTCCAGGCCTAGCCGGCCAATTCCGCTTCTGCGAGGAAAGGACCGCATATGCGCGTCCGCTTCCGCGATTAAACCTCCGCTTCTGCGAAAACATCCGCTCCTGCGCTCCTCAGTCCGCTCATGCGGACACGCCCAGGCGGTCAAGAATCCGCTTCTGCAGACCTTCCCATTTTCTTCTCGTCCGCTTCTGCGATCACTGACTCGCACCAGCGACGCCGCTTCAGCGGAAAGGATTCCGCTTCTGCGATGCCAAGCGCTCCTGCGCTCCTCAGTCCGCTCCTGCGGACTCGCCTCCGCGCCCACATTTCCGCAGGGGCGAAAATGACAGAACCAGAATACTTCAACCTGCAATTTCCATGATTTTCTTCCGTTTAACCATCTGAAAACACCCCGAGGCCCCCCGGACCTCATCCAAACATACCAACACATCTTAATACCTTATTCGAACTTGCTCCAATCCTCAAAACACGTCTAACAACATCAAAACCCATAATTCGCATCGAATTCAAGCCTAAATTCCTTAAAACATTCCAAATTACACATTCAATCAAAAACCCGACCAAACGACGTCCGAATGACCTGAAATTTTGCAGGCACATCCAAAATCACCTAACGAAGCTATTGCAACTGTCGGAATTCCATTCCGACTCCCGGATCAAAATCTCGCCTACCGTTCGGATTTCGCCAAAATTCAACCTTAGCCAATTCAAGCCTACTTCTACACCGAGCCTCCAAATTCAATTCCGATCGCTCCCCTAAGTCACAAATCACCTTCCGGAACTAACCGAATCATCAGAATCCGATTCCGAGCCCTCTAACCAAATAGTCAACTCTGGGTTGACTTTCCTTATTCAAGTTTCCTTCACAAAGGCTATATGCCTCATTTTCAATCCAATTCACTCCTAACTCACCCGATAGGCTTTAACACCGATATAAAATCATAAAACATGTATTTACAACATAACGGGGTGGTAAGTCCCGTGACGACGGGCCGGGTCGTCACAAATGCGAACCAAGCAGACACTCGCAGTTATCGCAATTGCGAAAATTCTTCGCAAATGCGAAATCTTCAGCACTGCACAGTTTTCGCAATTGCGAGTTTTATTTCGCAAATGCGAACCATCGTAAACAAATCAGTGTTCTTTCAAAGAACAGTTCTTAGGCAGAAAGTTTTTCAATCCAAGCAATTTTAACTGAACCCAACCATAAAAAAATCATATCTCATGTATTTTACTTCATACACAACTACAAATCAAGAATTTCGATGGTTTTGGCCACGAATTTCATTCAGGTCTTACATCGAACACAATAAAAGCGCATAATGTTTGCAACTATTTCACAAATAATTGGGTACTCAGACTCCCCCAAATTTTACCATGAATGAAAACGCTCACTCTCAACCAAACCTCACCCAGAAATCAAAATGAATTTCATTTTTTTACAAATTGGGGCTAAGAACATTTTGTAGCTATTTTGAACCCTAGGGTTCCATAATACCAACAAAATCAATAAGAAAGTGAAGATGAAAAAGAAATAAGCATAAATATTACACTTTCATACCTGATTCTCTTCAAAGGGGAGTGAAATTTGATGGATTTTCAGTAATCAGAGAGAGAGAAAATAGTTTTAGGACCTTTGGAGTGTTTTATAAAATTTTGTTTTAAAAATGAGCCTCAGTCAACTTTTACACTGCATAAGTCGCAATTGCGACTTTCCCTTCGCAATTGCAAAACCTGTTATTTTGCCTGTGAGTCGCAAATGCGAACTCTGCTCTGCATTTTCCAAACAGCTACTGGTTTGTGTCTGCCCGGATACCCCGACCTGCTCAAATTAACTCCAAAAAAATCTGAAACTTGGCAGATTAGTTAAAAATATTATTCTAAGATATTACAAAAAAGAAAATTTCAAATATGACGAAAATTTTTTGAAAAACGATTAAAACTTTTGAAAAACGATGGGTTGCCTCCCATTAAGCGCCGCATTTAATGTCGTGGCACGACGCAAACAACATTACCACTTTTCTCGCCACTTGGATGATATGAACTGGGCCCCTAGCTTAGAATCAAGCTTGTGACCACGAGCGACGGGGGGTGGTAATTTGATGTTCGAGCCAATGCTTAAAATCTTCATTTTGCACTTCTTGGCTTTCAAGTGAGGAATGTCATTTTGATTTCTTGTCTTCTCAAATTGTAAAATGTATGGCATGAATTTTTCTTCCTCGCAATCCTCCATTGACTAGTGTAGTTCAACTCCCGTATCACCACACAATTCCAACGTTGAAAAATGCCAGGAATGTGATTTCAAACCTTCACTTTGCAATTGTTCTTTGACCTTGACATCCTCATTTCCCCCGAACTAGAGTCAATCTCAACAACATTTGCATTTACACTGATTGACTCTAATTCCATATTTTATTCAGCATCATTAATAATATTTTGGTCAAATAGTTGAAATTCCTCTTTCTGCTCCACAAGCTGGCTAGTATCCACACAAATTGGTTGTAGGGCATCAGACGCCTCAACCTTTTTATTCAATTGAGCATACAAGTCATAGATATCTGAGACAAATTGGTTTATCTCTTGCTGTAGCTCAGTTCTTGCTTCTATTAGTTGTTCTATCATATTTGAAAGACCATCATGTAAAAAGTCATGAAATTTCATCAATTGAGCTTGTTTCTCTAGCCAAGATTGGCTCACTATACATGCTTCTTCTAAGTTATCTTCTGGTGAGAACTCGTTCTCTTTAGTCACTTCCTCCGCTTCGGCTTTCATTATCATGATTGTTGCACTAATTCTTTGTATAGCCTGTCGAATTTCATCTTGTTGCTCAACTGTTTGCCTTATCATGTCCATAATAAGAGCTTTACTTTCCATAGCATCCACTTCCTTGGCCCTTTAATTTTCATCAAAACAAGTAGATTCATCATAGTAGGGGCTTGGGGAAGGGAAAGACAAATATGCACAATAATCCCAATGACCATTTTGGCCACCACACTTATCACAAATAATCCACTCATGGGTTTAAAATTGTGTGCACAATCCATCCCCGGGAGAATTTAAACAATTTTGCCACGAGTGTGGTCCTCCACAATAAGGACAGGGATCATCAAAGTATGAACAACTACCATCTGACCAATTGTTATTATATGATGCCATTTTTCAAAAATAAGAAAATAAACAAGAAAAATTAATTACACAAATATTCACAAGTTTGGATCAAAGCACTTTCGCTTACTTTTCAAACAACCTAAATTACGCCAAATTGTTCCCAGGCAACGGCGCCAGTTTTTGGTGACGTCCAAATCGACTGCTAAAAAGCAATAGATATGGCCGCAGCAATATAATTTACCCAACTAGGAGTCGGGGTCAAATCCCACAGAGAACAATGTGTAGGCGATTAGGTGTGTAAGAGAATTATCGCTAATTATGCAAAGCCAAACACTAAGAATGGTGGTTGAAAAAGTATTTATACTTAAATGCGAAAATATAAACTAAACTAGAAAGCAAGTAAAATGATCAATGGCTACACGTGTGATGGCTTCGGGAATTACATTGAAGTGGTCATGAAATTGCTCGTAGTTATGATTCTTTTCATAGTTATAATTGATTTATTGAACTATTTGGATTGTTGATTATAAGGTTAATAATATTCATAAGAATCTTTCGAGTTCTTATGAATCTATCCAAGTTAAATCAATACCTATATGTCTATGGTATTAATATTAACAAGAATGCATTCACAACTCTTATTCTTCAACCAAACAAGGCAATTAAGTATATGTCTATCTTAATTGCAAATCCTTCACCAGATGCCCGGGATTCAAATCTTATTCTATTTGATTTTATATGCAACCAAGAATTTCCTTTGTCAAGTTTAATTCAAGGTTTGTAAATAATATTTCACTGTTGGCCGGGCAGTAAAATAATTAAGATCAAAATCAATTAAACAACCCACAACAATAAATTCAATATATTCAATATATTCAATCTAAGATTCAAATAACAAAATCATCTAACAAATACATAAGCACAACAAGTTATTTAATCCACACTTTAAACATGAATATTCTCATAAACAAGATCCAAGTGTTGGAAATAAATACTACACACTTAAATAATCAATACAAAGCAAGGAGATGAAGAAATAAACATAAATGGGTAAGAAATTCTTAACCAAAAGCTTCAATCTTCAAGACCCAAGTGTTTGTGCAAAGCCCCAGCTTCCAAAAATGTTCTCTCTACTGAAAATATGCCAAAGATGTCTTTACAAACGAGCCTCATCGGGTATTAAATGATTTGGGGATCAAAAGGTGCGAAATTTCATAATAGCTCATGCCTGAAGCACGTACTTCGCAATTGCGAACAAAAGTTCGCAATTACCAAATATGCCCAGATAAGCCTAAGTTCGCAATTCCCAACAAATCTTCGCGTTTGCGAAGTTGACCTTATTTATACAGTGTTCGCATTTGCGAACATATTCTCGCATTTGGGAAGTATCCCCATTTACTGCATAGTTCGCATTTGCGAACATTATGTCGCAATTGCGAAGAGTCCCAATTTCTGTTAGGCTCGCAATTGCGAACACTTCTTCGCAATTGCGAAGGAGTCCTTTTAAAGCCTGTTTTCGCATTTCCCATGCATTGGTCTCATTTGCGAACAATGAATGCACTGCCCAGATTTTCCTCTCTTTTTGGCTTCTTTTAACTTGTTTTCACTTGCTTTCTTCACCATTACTTCTAAATTATATTCAATCCTGTAGAATATAAGTAAATAACATTAAATACATGATTTTATCACTTCAAACATAGCAAATGTATTGGTTTAAAGGCAAGATAAGTTGGTATTTTATCAACTTATCAAAACCAAATAAAAAGATCGATACTTCTTGGTTTGGTCTGGTTTTGATTTTAAATTTTAAGAATCGATCATATTTGATTTGGTTTTGATTTTAATCAAAAAAAAAAACTAAAAAAAAATCGACTGTAGGAGTAGTATTAGGCTACTACTCCTATACATATACTAGTATTAGAGTACACACTTTGCGCGTGTACCCATACGGATAAGTATAAAATCTAAAATAAATTACGTAAATAATATTAACTTATGTGATTGAGTTTCAAAATAAAATTTAAAAAACCACAAGCTTTGAAATATATCCATGTAAAACTTTCCTTCGTAACAAACACATCCTTTATGTAATAATTATATTATTACAACATATTCATATATGCTCTTTATGACAAATAAAATACTTGGCATGTAGACGATAATCTAATTGTTTTATTCAAGTGTTTGAGTTTTCTAATCTCATTATCCTTTAAAAATATATTTAAAATTAGGTAAAACTTCATATAATTATTTTTATATTATATTTAGGTATTTTCACTAATATTTTGACTATTAAATCTTTTATTCTTTAAACTATGTAGCAACACCTAATATTTTAGGAATTTAATAGTACTATCTACGTCCGAAATGAAACTAACCCGATAATTTAATATTATTTAAATCCTACGTTACTTATCATTAGGAGATGACGTTAGCTTTTAGACACAACATAATTATTAAGATTTATAAATTAAATTTCAAAATACATAAAACATAAAAATAAGTAAGAATATATTAATCTTTTCCGATATTTCCGTTCTTCCATTATTCATTTTAGTTTTTCAGTGTCTCTGAAATTATGCTATAAGATTTAACATACAAGTTTCTAATAACATTTGCTTGACTATCGAAAATGCAATAACAAATATTTAGCGTAAATTAGATAAGTTTTAGGGAATCTTGCCGATTAAGGTTGAGAAGGATTTGTGGACAATATTTAAGTGTATTCCAACGTTCCAAGTGTTAAGAAAATTAACATGAAAAGTAATATTGCTAGATTACATATTTCAATAGGAAAGGATTTATAAAAGGTAAAAACTTAATTAACTTTAAAGTCTTAAATATTAGAAACGTTCAAATAAGGAAATATATAATAACAAAAAAATTAGTTCAAATTCTTAAATAGAAAAATAATTAAATAATTATTTTATCTAATGTGAACTTTATTTTAAAAGGATAAAAAATACGAATAACATTTCGCTAAGGGCCTTCATGCTTTTAATATAAATATAGATTTTATACAAAGTTCCAACAAAAATTAACGATAAAAGTTAATAGTCTACATTTTTGGTATAATTCTTTACCTTTATAGTCTGGTTTGATTGATAGTTTTCTTTTGTTAAGTGTAAGAATCCATTTCGTGTTAAAAATAATGTACATTTTTAATTAATTCCTTAAATTAGTCATCACTATTTGATTAATTATCATCACAATATCTTGGTAAATAATAGATTTCTCAAAGGGCAATTAATTTGATAGTGTTACATTAAAAATATGATCTCCGCAATATGTATTTGGTTGTGTATGTCTTATATTTAAGAAAATTCGACAAATAATAAAAAAAATGAATTAATTCATTTGGTTTGGTTCTAATATTTAAAAAATCAACTTACATGGTTACGATTTTGTTTTAGGAAAAGACCTATCCAAACCGAATTATGAACACCCCTAACTGCAGGTGGAGAAAAAGGCTGAGAAGGTGGAGAATTTGTTTTATCAACCTGTTGCGGTGATAAGGGATCATGAATCTCTACATTGTCTGGAGTGGAATACTCTTCTACATAGATTATGTTAGTATTTGTTGTAGAAGGTGCATGAGGTTCAGGGGGATTTGGATGAGGTTTAGGTGAAATGGCTGAAGATGCTGGTGTATTTTGCTCACAATAAGTTGAAATAGAAGATGGTTCTGTGAACTGAGTAGTTTCTAACTTGTTTTAACCTTGATTAGTACTTCCTTATTATAAGTGATGTGATGAGTAGCTCCTGAGTCTATTACCCAACTAGTTATGGTAGCATTGGACAACAAGGATACAATACATGCCATATCAGTAGAACATTCACTTCCTGCAGGTTTGTTCGGCAATCCTACCAACTGCTTGTATTGTCCTCTGTGAGATAATGTCCTTGTACTGATTAGTGCTCCCAGCTACTTCATCTGCACTGGCAATGTTGGCATAGGTTCTATGTCCACTAAACCGAGGCTTCTTCTTGGTTTTAAAATCGATTGGATATCCAATTATTTTATAGCAATTCTCCTTTAAAATGCCCTTTATATCCACAATGTTCACAGATCAACCTAGGTTTCCTTGGCTTAAACCCCTGAGTCTTCCCTACTAACATAGTCAAGGGATCTCTGTTGGTGTCAGTTACACCTAGTGTCCTCTGACTCTCCTCATGTGTAACAATGGCATATGCCTCATTCACAACTATTTGCCTTCTCATAAACACATTACTCCGCACATTGTTGTATGGCTTATTTAACCCCTTGAGGAACTGAAGCAATCGTTACCGCTGTGAATGAACCAAAGAAGGCCTAGTTTCCTCACAATCACAAGAAGGTTTAGGTGCCAAACATCCAATTTACTCTAGAGATTTGACATCTTTGAGTAGTAAGAAGTCACTTAATCAAGGTCCTGTCTAAGTGTGGCTATTTCAGTCAAAATATGATAAATCCTTGTCAAGTTACATCTATCAAATTTTTCTTCGAAATAACTTCATACTTTTCTGGCACTAGATGCAAAAACTATGCTTGGCATTATCTCACTCGCAACTGTACTTCCAATCCAAGATAACACAATCGCGTTACATTCCTCCTATTGTTCTACTAGTTCTCCCCTATACGTGCTCTTAACACAACTTTCGTCCACAAATCCAAGCTTGCTTTTACCCCTAAGAGCTAGTTTTATTACCCTACACCATAGGGCATAGTTTCTGGCCCAGTTAAATTTATAGGAATCAAAACTAGTCCTGGAGCATCAGATGCTTGTAGAAAAAAGTTGATAATTATGTTCAAGTAGGGTTACCTCATTTCCTGCGATGTCTGATGAATTATGGTTTCGTTATGACTTCAATTTGTCGGTATTTCATCGGACCATACACCGTAGCTTCTGTAAATCACGATCGCCACTATGATACAATATTAAGTTGAGCTGGACAAAGGTGAGATCTAATCATTAATGGAGATTCTATACTACGCCATGCAAGGCAGAGTATTCTGCCTCGAAGCTAAGAAAATTCGAGAGAAGAAGAGAATGCTAGAAGGAAATGTTTCATTACATTTGCTGTTACAAGTGGAGCTGATTATATAGAGGAAGAAGAAGTACTAACTGAACTTTAACTACCTTCTTCCTTCAGCTCCTCCTAATTTCACTAATTACAAATTGACCCTCACTCATTTAACTGAGTTGTTCCTCTAGCTATGTTGACATTTATGTATTATCCGTTCTTTCATCCTGCTTACCTTGTAGGTACGAGAATATCAATTATATTCTAATTTATTGTTTACTCTATTCATTATTAAAAAGAAGGGAAATTAGAAACAGAAAATTATAACACAATTTGTGTGTGTGAATGAGTGTTTGAATTTTAAAGTTTAATTATTGTAATCCTCGTCATTTATAACCTAGAAATGAAAGGCTGTTATTTAGAAATTAGTAAATGTGTGTTGAGTTACAGTTTTTCAATTTAAGTTTTTAGGACAAAAATGTTCTGTATTGTCTTAAAGTTAAAATTTTTGGTTTAAAAGTTCAGGACATTGTAATTACTGGTTAATCTCTATATAGTATTCCTGAGAATGGTTATCTGTACACTTGCCCCATTTATAACACTGATGATAGTAACAACTAGGGTTGGCAAAATGATTTGAAGAAAATAGTTAATCACCCATATTATTCACTAGAAAATAGATCGGATAATGAACTTTCTAAAAATGAGTCAAATATGGATAAAAACCATATTATCCATTTAGAAATTGGATAACCAATGAGTCTAACTTTTATATTTGTAAAGCCTCAAATTGGGGTTCGTCAAGTTACGGAGACTAAGAATTCTCCCAAAAGTGATCATATGTAAGAAGATAATGGATAATATGGATACTCATATTATCTGCCGGCTAACTCATTTTTTATTCGTACTAAATATGGAACGGATCGAATAATTTACCCGTTTTTTCATTGTACTTTTTCGAGGAGAACTATATCTGACCCGCCCCGACCGTTTGCCACTCCTAGACTAACAATTAACAACCATGACCCACTCTTACTTTATACTTGGGTAGGTGACAAATTTTCCAACCACTCGAGTAATCGCGACTTGTCACCATATGTACTCAAATCCCTAACTTCTATAGTATGATCTATTTTCTCATACACGTTTGCAACTTGACGTAATTAATGGGATATAATATCTGCTCGAGCTACTCTTATAAAAATAAACAAATTAAATGATTGTTAAAAGAATGAACTATTTAAAAAGAAATAGAATAACTTTTGGGCAATTCCAGATGAAAGCTAGGATATTTTATTCAGGATCGAAGGAGAATTGGAGGATCATTGAAAAATTTATTCGTTGACACTGCGTGTGTATACTCTCCATAAGTCTAAGGCCCGTCTCGCCATACATTTTGGCAATGCTTTTTCAAATTTTTTTTTTTGAAAATATTGCTTGTTCACATACTAATGATTTATTTTTAAAAATTTTCTGAAATTATTTTTCAAGTTCCCAAAATCTAGTTTGGGATAGATTTTGGGTGAAACTTGTTCTCCCACTAACAAAATTTAAAAAAAAGTTTCAAATAAAATATATGTCCAAATATAATTTTAATTTCCAAAAATTATTTTTCAAAATTACTCCAAAAATTATTTTTTCAAGTTTCAACTAGGGGCTTCAAAGAAAGCTTGTAGTTTAGGGGTGCACAAGTTTTCCACCCTATACATATGTCCAATCGCTAGCTAAGATTTTTCAAAAAGATTCTTAACGAGAGGTGGATCAGCAAATTAAGAGAAGGAGAAACAAGATGAAAAAAGACATTTAATGAAATTAAAGTTGAAATCGTTAGGTGCAATTTCTTGTTTCAGTACCATATGTTTAAATTCTTATATTAAAAGATAAGTATAGAAAACATAAAACGTAAAATAATTTTTTAGATATCAAAATGATTCTCTTAATAGATCGAATTATGGAACTAAACATAAGTATATATATATATTAATTCAGTTTTTAACATTGTATATGCATGGGAAGATTTGAAAGAAAATGCAAGGAAATTAAGGAGACAAATAATTCTACATTAATTCATTTTTCATTCTTTTAACGTAAAGGTAGAGAAACAAAGAAAAGTTTCTTCCTTTTGCATGGTATCCAAAACAAGACAAATAACAACATTGGCACACAACAGACGAGTCGCCTAAATTTACGAATCAACAATTATTTTCCCCTATTTCCTAGCATCGATATTCCTTGTTATTTTTCTACGTTTTGATTCAGTCCATCCTTTTCCCAATTCACGTTCCTCCTCCATGTTTTTCATTCTAACTTCATTTTCTACCTTAAAACTTCCATTAATGTTCCTCTTCCAATTGATTAATTAGAGAATTATAAAATAAGAAAAAGCTGAGAAAAATGATTCCACAACAATGGACGCCGCCTTGTAACAAACAATGCACCAATAAATTCTCTGCTC
Organism: Nicotiana noctiflora; assembly: GCA_032618575.1. Lineage (NCBI taxonomy): Eukaryota > Viridiplantae > Streptophyta > Magnoliopsida > Solanales > Solanaceae > Nicotiana > Nicotiana noctiflora. Next base: position 261,087 of record JASVEL010014100.1, read on the forward strand.
TCACCCAAATTCCTTGTAATTTACTCTCCTTTTTTCTTCCCCCCCACCCCCCAAAAAAAAGTTTTATTTTGGTAAGACTTAATTTGTTTATGGATATGAGAATTTTGTTGTTTCTCTCATTTTTGTGTTAATATTTCCTATTGGAAATGCCTAGTTAGTTATTTAAGAAAAGAAATGAACAATAACGATTATGAAACTCATGTCTTTCTTGAGCTTATTATGAAATATACCTTGTTTAAATCATTGAAATTGATATTTGTATAGGAATAAGATAGCTGAATGAATCTAGAGAAGGCGAACTCAACTTAGCTATTGATTCGTGTATATATATATAATTGACTAATCATTGCATAAATACAGAATGCTTTATTAATTCTGCACGGGGCTGACTGCATTAGGCAGAAGAAACTGCGGCGAATATCTTCAACATACTGTATATATCATTAGTTAGTATTGTTAGGTGTTTGCCATAATTTTCTTATCATATTTGGTTTTCCTATCTCTTGAAGGAAAGGGGCAATATAATTACCTAAGTTGGATTTTCCTTTTTGTAAAAGGAAATTAGAAATTCTTCCATATTTGGCTAGTCCCTTTTCTTGTTGGAAAATGTTCGGACTTCTATAAATTGAGGATCATTCCTTCTCATTCAGTAGCATCCACAATGTAGTCATAGGGGACTTGAGAGTAGTGTTCAGGGGGAGAACTTTTCGGGACAAGTGTTAGTGTGTCACTTGTGTTTGCCTCTTTGTGAGGTTGTTCTCTCGATATTTTGTACTCTCTTTTTATTATAGTGGATTGCTCATCTCCGTTGTGGACGTAGGTCAGCTGACCGAACCACGTTAAATGTTTGTGTCTCTTTTGGTAGATTTCTCTTGTGTTGTTGGATTTATCGTCGTTAAAGGTTTGTTTTGCTAGCTTCCGCATGACACCCGATTTTTTTCGGTCCTAACAAGTAGTTTATTTCTTGGAATGCATTTAGCTTAAAATTTATGATGTGTAAATTTTTATAGGGAGAGTTTTTTGCAAAAAGGCGTGTGATGCTGATGGCGATACATGGGAGGAATGTAAGTTCCAAGATTCTATTTTATAATGTGTAAATTATTCTCTTTGTCATTGAAAAAAAACATCGATATCTCCTAAATATTTATTCGATGGATAAATATGAGAGGTTTTTTTGTTGAATTTTGCAACATCATACAATGCTTTACTATTGAATTAAGATAGAATTAGAAAATGAAAAGGTATATGCATGCAGGTTTGGAAGAATGTGAGGAGTTGTGCTATAAGGGTCCGGTACTGAAGGATCAACAATGGAGTGCTTATATTGATCGTGCCCCTGGTTCTGCTACCCAGTCCGAGGTATCACTCATCTCTTCCTTTTATCATCTCTAATTTGTTGGGATTTGAACCTCGGGATTATTATCATTTTAAGTTATTGGGTTCTAAATTATTAATGTATACATATTCAATGAATCTCTTAAGATAAATATATAATTTGAACAAAAACTACTTAGTTCGGCCAAACCAGCATATCACACTCTAACTCCGCCCCTCATCTTGTCAACATCTGTTTTTACTTCCCTATCTGTACAACTTCAATACAACTTTGTCCCTGTAGCAGGATGGATGATAATGCTAAAAAATTTGTCTAACAAACGGAAAATAGTGACACCAAATACATATACAAGGCATTCAGTTTGGTACCATATTTTGGCACTCTATCTTTACGTTATTCCATTTTGGTTTTTCAATTCTATTTTATATGTTCCATTTTGGTCCTCTAACTTTATTTCTTATATTTCACTTTAACACAAAAGCTGAAACCAATGCAAAAAATATAGCGCACGTGTATACACAATTATAAGGTGTAATAAATATTCAATTAAATATTGTCACATGGTTTTTTCATCCATGTCAAACGGGTTAATACTAAAATACCTAAACCGGATCGTATTTTTTCAGCCATTGTTGTCCCGTCTTCATTCTCTAAGTTTCAAAGCTTTCATCTGCTGATTTCATACCTAGCCTGTTTAGATGAATAAACCCACAAAAAATACGGTCGGGTTCGGGTATTTAGTATTGACCCGTTTGACATGGATGAAAAAATCAGGTGACAATATTTAAATGGATATTTATTACACCTTAGATTTTTGTGTATACACGGGCTATATTTTTCGCACTAGTTCCAATTTTTGTGTTAAAATGGAACATAAGAAATAAAGTTGGAAGACCAAAATGAAACATATAAAATAGAGTTAGACTGCAAAAATACAATAAAATAGAGATAGAGTGGCAAAATGAAAAATGGTGCCAAATTGATTGGGTTGTATTAAATTGTAAAGAAGAATTCCAAAGTGTTTTTACATCTTTACTATATATGTTGGCAGTTGTCTATATATATATATTGACATGTGGAGTACAATTTGGCATTTACTGTGTGTTACACATATGTTACATACTCTTGTTATATGAATATGAATGCAGGATTGCCATCGTGCTTGTGTTGCTGGCTGTGGTTTTAAGGTCAGTACTTTGTCTTATTTTAAAGAAACCACTTGACAATTGATGCTTGCACGAAATTGTCAACAAACATGGGATTAATTAGTCTAATAGACTGCTTGTCATCTGCATGTTTATTTGACAATTTACTGTTTGTTATGCAGTTTGATATTCCTTCTGAGAAAGTAAATAAAATTGACTCAACCAGATCATCCAAGCCTTTTGTAGAAGAGGAGACAACAGCTAAAAACAAGAGTACTACCTGAAGCCACTTGAACTACATATAATATATCCTTTACATTCACATAAATCACAGTGAACAATTATTTTGACATTTTTTACAACTAATTGTGTAATAGGAAAGAATAGGATACACAATATATTCTGTGGATTACTATGTACGTTAGTTCAAAGATTTGTTCCAAGGCAGATAACATGGGGGATAAATTACAGACGTATTCTAAAAGTACATGGAGGAAGTTTTTGTAAACATCTATTTATTTGAAAGTATAGCATTTTATTTGTGCATATAAATAAAAATATTATTGAGTTGTCCCACATATGAGGGATTTGAGGTCTCTGGTCTCCCTATATGACTTGGGTAATCCTCACCTCACAAGCTAGCTTTTGGGGTTGAGTTAGACCCAATGTTCATTCTTATCATGGTATCAGAGCCAGACTCATCCCAATTATTGTTACCGATCTTGGGCCCCCATTTATGTTATCCACGTTCCCGAGGCATGGGAGTGAGAGGGTGTTGAGTTGTCCCACATCGGAGGGTTTTGAGGTTCTTGGTCTCCTTATATTGCTTGGGCAATCCTCACTCACAAGCTAACTTTTGGGTTGAGTTAGGGCCAATATTCATTCTTATCAAATGTTGATTTTTTTTTTTTTGTTGTTATTTTTTAGAGTTAAAGTTTTGTGTGCTGAGAGTATATAAATTTTTCATCATATTAAGTTGACCTATAATGACCTATAATAATATGTAAGTCTTCAGAATATATTTAATTTGCGGTAAACCTGAAAATTGAGTAATAGGGTGTGTTTGGTATGAAGGAAAATGTTTTCCATGGAAAATGTTTTCCTAGAAAATATTTTCATGGAAAATGAGTGAATTTATCACTTATTTTCTCTTGTTTGGTTGGTAAGTGGAAAACATTTTCCGGAAAATATTTTCTATATTTGGTTAGAGAGTAAAAAATAGTTTTTTTAGAAAAATATTTTTTTTGCAACTCTCCTACCCCTCCCCCTCCCACCTCCCCCACCCCTCCCCTTCCCGAAGTCTCTAAAAATTGACACAATCTAAAGGAACTAATGTGATGCTTTACTTTTTAACGCAAAAATCGCGTATTTTCGAATCGGTAAATTTATAATTTCTAAACCCGTAAACTTCCGAACTCATAATTTTGGAACTTGTAAAATATTGAGCCTTTAAATGATAAATAATAAAATTAAAAACTGAAAAATATATTTTAAAATTTTTCGGGGGGGGGGGGGGGGGGGGGGGGGGGGGGGGGGGGGGGGGGGGGGGGGGGAGGGGGTGGCAGTAAATCGGAAAATATTTTCTATGGGGGTGGGTGGTGCAGAAAAATAAGAAAACAGAAATTTAAAATTATAGAAAAAAAATTAAGATAAAAGAAATTTTTTTTTGCGGGGTGGGGTGGAGGGGTAGTAGGGTGGATGGTTACGGAAAAACTGAAATTTTTCTAAAAAAAACTATTTTTTGGAGAGGGGGTGGGGTAGGTTGGTGAGGGTGAGAATGGTTGAGAATGAGCTTTGGAAAATTTTTCCCTTCTTTTGATAAGGAAAACATTTTCCTCCAATTGGAGGAAAATGAATTGATAAGGAAAATATTTTCCAAAACATTTAAGCCAACCAAACATGGGAAAATTGGAAAATATTTTCCAGAAAATGTTTTCCTTCATACCAAACACACCCATAATCTATTATTGTTTGTTAAATTTTACTAATAGTGTAGAGTTTTTTTTCACATTGTTAGTGTGTCTGACTTAAATCATATTTTTTATACTAATTCCAAACTTGTGCGGAACAATTTTCATGTGGGGTTTCTTTTCTCCAGTTTCTTCTTAAAAAGAGTCCATCTAACATTCTTCTTTTGGGTTTCTTTTCCCTCTTTGTTTTGATTGCTTATCATTTAAAAAAAATTCAAGTGATATATTTGTTGCTAGACAATATAAAGTTATAAATCATTAATAACGTGGTCTTTTATCCGGATTTAGTAACATGGCTTTTAGATAAGAAAACATAAATGATTTTAGCACGAAAGAGAACACAACACCTTTAATAAATTATACTTTTTGTTTTCTTTGAGCTAAATCTGAAATTCAAAGCTTAACTTACATTGCATAGTGTTTCAGCTGTTAAGCATCGAAGTGCTTTTGGGAATTTCATTATTTTTACCAAATAATTGGCTAATACTCCTAAAGTAGAAAATTACTTTTTTCTTTTGGTTTTCCTAACTCTATTTTTTAGCGTTTTAAATTTGTGAGCACGTGATTTTTTTCCTAAGTGAATTACTCCTAAAAATTCAAACAAAATGGTTTCTTTCATTATTTTTGCAATTTTGTGAATTTTGTGTTATATTCTATTAATTGTTCGCATTTTATTTGTGCATTTAATTCATATGAAAAATATAATAAAAAAAATACACTTGACATTAGCATTTAGAATTTATTTTTATATTTTAGGATTAATTAGTAGTTAAATTGCGTTTAAAACAAAATATAAAGAAAATAACAAAAAGAGTCCATTTTTTTTAAATGTTGAAATTGTCATAGGTTGCTTTTAAATAGTTTAGTTTTGGGAGTAAATTAGGATTCTAACTTTACATTTTTTTAAAAAAATTCAGAAAATACAAAATATAAAATAAAAATAAAAATAAGTAAAGGGAATAAAAGGAAAAGAAAAGAAAACAATTTAAAAGTAAAAAGGAAAATACATGTTTAGTGATATGCCTACATTTGAACCAAATCCTAATCTAATTCCCCAACCCAAGCAGCCCCACCAGCACCCGTTCGCCCAAGCCCAATCTCTTCTTTCCCGGTCCAATCCCACCACTAGCCAAAAATGACCCCGTTTAGACAACAATTAATCCATACCGTTCATCCAACGGATCTATTCAATCCAAGCCTTTTAATAAAACTGCCCAAATTAATCCCAAAACCCTAACAACATACCCCGTCCTCCTCGTACACCCCCTCTTGTAACGCCGCCCTACTCCACCCTAATTCTGCCGCCGAAAATCACCCACGGCGGCGGAGGACAACCAATCCTACCCAAATTCATATTGTATCTTCTCCTTCACCTCTCCTCTTCATATCCGGCCATGGCTTCTTTTAAATCCTACCCAAAGTCTCTGGAATAGTGAACCACCACCCACGGCGGCGGCACCGCCAAAACTACCTCAAACTTACATTATAGCACCCTTTTTACCCCCCTCACACCTTATATGTCATTGGTTCCTGTTGCGACCAAAACACTCACGCAAGTGTACGTGATCGACAAGTAGTATAGTAATAAGTAAAGTATCATTCCCACGAGGAATTATGATTAGCTTATCGACTGATATTAAATTAACTAATTCTTGATTTATGCTATATAATTCGAAAGTATATAGAAACTTCTTTATAATTCAATTTATAATGTCACAATTATTCAAGATGAAATTACTACACCCAATTCACAATATTTTTATAATATAATAGACAAATATATTCCAGGGCCATGGACTTGCTAGTAATCATGCTATTTTTCTACTTAGAATCGATTTATTTAATTATCTGGATTATTGATTATAAGGTTAATAATATTCATAAGAATCTTTCGAGTTCTTATGAATCTATCCAAGTTAAATCAATATCTATATTTCTATGATATTAATCTTAACAAGAATGCATTTCAAACTCTTATTATTTAACCAAACAAGGCAATTAAGTATATATCTATCTTAATTGCAAATCCTTCACTCGATGCCCGAGATTCAAATCTTGTTCTATTTGATTTTATATACAACCAAGAATTTCCTTTGTCAAGTTTAATTCAAAGTTCGTAGATAATATTTCACTGTTAGCTACGAAGTAAAATAATTAAGATCAAAATCAAATAAACAACCCATATCAATAACTTCAATAAAATCAATCTAAGCTTCAAATAACAAGATCAACTAACATCCATGACCCTAGAATACTAAAGAGTTTAGCTACTCATGTTCATAATAAAATCAATAATATTGATGTCTAAAATACTACAAAGAAAAATACAAGATGAAGGTTTAGATGAACTCTTTAATTTGTTGCACTTCAAAACTTGATCTTCAACTCCTTCCTTGGCTTCAAGAACACTCTCAATGAGTTTTTCTCTCAAAATCTTCTCTCTAAAATGAATAGTACAATTCCACTCTAATCCAATAATGCTAAAAATCTGATCTTCTCCATGATATAAGATTACATTAATTAACTTTGAGTGAAATTGTGTGTCTCCTCATTTTCAACCTTAGAAAACTTATTTTAACCGGACTACTCTGCGCGAAGTGCGTGCGCGAAGTGGGCACTTCGCGCATCTGTAGCCCAATTAATCCTTCCTCTGCGCGAAATGGTGCGCGAAGTGACCACTTCGCGCACCTGGGAGAATTTCTCATTCAAGCTTGTTTCTTGATCGTAAAGACTCAAGTCCGAAGGATTGTTTTTGCTCCAAAATTGTGCCATAACATTTCCAATTGTAGATATAAGCTCCTTTTTCTGCACATTGTACAAATCACAAATTAATAGCTTATATCTTATCAAATTCATAAATTATGTTATTGGATCATAATTAAATGGACGCATAAATAATGGCTAAACTACTTAGTTTTCGTCTATTATCAACACCCCACACTTAATTCATTGCTAGTCCTCGAGCAATCACACTATACTTATAAAAGAGTCATCAACTCAACCATTTTACCTTAATGCTTTACACTTAGAACAAGAATCATATTTCACACCTAGTAATATAAAATTCTAGTTTCTGGACTAACTTTCAAGTGCTACACAATATTCACACTTCTTTGAAGTACTCTATACAAAGATCAAGACTTGTTTATCTGTCACGAATCATATGCCCTCACAATTTTATTAACATTACATATATCAATATGTACAAGAGAGTTCCCTAATTATTTACAACAAGAAAGTTTCACTCACTCACAAAAGAAGTCACATGCATGCAAATGGTACCATAAGCTTGCCCTTAATGTAAATCTCTACTAATGCAGTCTTGTTCGATCAAAAATCAATTAGGACTTTTTCTTCTGGTTGTAATGTGGGTTAAGGGGCTTGTAGGATTTACTTTGGGATTAGTGACTAGCACTCCTAAGCACTTTAACACATTACTCAATCATTTTTAGCGCAAATTCTGCAATCTTAATAACAATTGCGTCAATCAATCAATTCACTCCTAGCAGTGTTCCATTTTTCTTTTATGCACTGCTTTAATTTACACTCCACTGGCAGTAACATAGCAGTGTTCCATTTTTCTTTTATGCACTGCTTTAATTTACACTCCACTGGCAGTAACACAACAATATACAAATATTTATACATAAAATATTTTTTTTTTCAAATAAATTTCAATGCACCTTTCTCACTTTCATTGGTTCCGTTCACAAACCACCCCACACTTAGTTCCTTTGTACTTCTTTTAGCGCTCATTTTACAATTAAAGTGCTTTAAGAGGTTAAAGGGTTAAAAATATCAATTAAGAAAAAAATGGTATAGGCTTGTAATGTAGGTACCAAATAAAGGTTTCAAGGCTAGAAATGGTTAACTAGGGATAGATTTTATTTGATTTGAGCAATTGAGTTCAAAAAGATCAAGGAAAGCCTAACATCATTTTTTAAAACCGAGTGTCACCTGAAATTTCGCTTCAATTCACATACTAGGCAAGTTCTAGACACAATTACACTACATGGACTCATCAAAAATCTCTCCACACATGGCATAAGATTTATTAAGATCAACTCATCAAGACACTCTATTGTGAATATTCCTTTCAGTAGTAAATATGCAATAAAATCACTTTCAGTTAAAAATCCAGTAAAACTAGGCATTATACTCTAGGATTTGGTATGTTCAAGTGTATTAACTTTAAGGATTACCATAAGATAAAATCTTATCTAAAAGCAATAAAAAGATTTAAACTAAAATCTATCTATACCCGGTTCAAATGGAAACCCTTGGAAAAGAACCGTGGCCTAAAGAAAAACCAAGGAGAAATATTCACACTAATCACAAAATTAAGAAAAGAGGACAGAACTCCTCACAATATATTTATTTATTTATTTATTTTTAAATATAAAGTCGAAAAAAAAACAACTTCAAAATACAAATTTTAATAACAAAGACAACCAAATTTAATTAATCTACTATCCATCAACTTCAAAACAAGCAAAACTTCAAAACAAACAAAACATCAACACAAAGAAAATTCTAATATCCGAAACTATCCAAATATGCTAAACACACCCCCCACTTAAGAATAGGCATGTCCCCATGACTACAACCTTTAAACACAGAGATAAAAATACTTCCCCGACGATCTATTCTTGATCTGACACTGTGTCGGGGTTGACATTACAAGCTCGCTCCAATACTCGCAGCCATCCCATAAATTTCTTTTCCGACTTGACTTATCGGTTTGCTATTTCCTCCACACGGGTGCTTAGTGTGTTTACTGTTTGTCTCAATTCACCTATCTCTTGCTCCCATGTGTTCTGGCTCGGCATGCCAGCAGTTCCCGAAGATGATGCTGCTCTTGGCAGTGCAACTGCTGGTGGATTGGGAGGTTGGACTTGCTCTCCTCTGTCTGTGTCCATTGGTTGATTACCTCCATCATTCTCTTCATCTTCAGAGCTATCTTCTTCATCTCCACCTCTTTTGGGTTTGATATTAAATTCCTTCCTTACAGTTATATCTACATCAGGATCCTCTGGTACCTGTGCTTGCCTGCAAAGTAAAGTGACTAGTGATGGGAAGAAAAATCCATACTTACGAATTGGGCTTCTAATAAACATTTCTTCATGAATGATCTTTGCCACATCAAAAGCCAAATTCTCTACAAGACACCATATCGGTGCAGCTCTGGGACCATTAACTTCAGTTGTATTTTTAGAAGGAATTAGCTTGCTATTGATCACATAAAGCCAGGTTTTTGCTTCTATAGTTAGAGAAGATGAATGAATTTTGTTACCACTCTCTAACCATTCTATCTCAACTCCCGGGATGCAAATCTTTGAGAAGAATCTTTCCCATTTTGCATTATCTGGACATTTTCCATACTCATAGAAATCTTCATTCTCTGGCACAGCATCAGGTAAATTGTAACTTGCTCTAATTGCCTCAATTGAGGCATTGACATGTCTTCTGCGCACGGTCACAATGTTATTTTGATGTTCAGGTACATTCGCGTAGAATTCGCGAACTACTATTTCATTTGCAGTCACCGGTTCATTGATAAAGACTTGAATCCCCCTTTCAATCAATTTTTGGTACATGTTAGGGCACTTTTCTTGAAGATTTTTAGCATCAATGCCCCTTTCTGGAATTGGTTTCTTTGTCCTTTTGTTGTTGAACCGGGTTTGAGCTTCGGGCGAAGTAAACCTTCTTGAATCATAATTGGTTGCAGGATTGGCTCGTGATCGGCTGGAAGATGCTCCTGAAGTTAATCGTCTTTTTGGTGCCATAATTCCTACAAGACAATGACACATTAATCTAAGATGAATAGATAATGTGTTTCAATGCGGTTACTCAGAATTCACACGCAAAATTGAGTACAATTGCTCTATCAAACTTCTTTGAGGACTTTCCTCAAACACATTGTGGGCAAGCCTAATTCATCCTTATTTTTAGTGCTTTGGTTAGGGATTTCCCAACCAAAATTCAGCTATAACCAATTCATGTCCTACCCATCCCATTTATACACAAATTTAACCCCAAAAGTATATCAAACTATGCTAAATTCTATTAACATTGCTCAAATATTCTAAGTTTGAACAAGAACTTCTAATTTATCATAAACAACATAAATACTACAAAAACATTATACAACCTATAATTTCTAACATATATATCAACTATCTTGACAAATTAAAGTCATGAGTAATTATAAAAAAAACGAAATTAAAAAAAATAAAGAAATTAAATGTCTAGGGTTCTTACCTTGATGGGATTAGGATGAATTTTTACTAAGGATGAGGAGCTTTTACTAATTGTTGAAGAGTTTTAGAGCAATTAGGAAGAAGAATTATGGTATTTGAGGTTAGGGTTTGGAGAAGAGAGGAAATTTTAGGGTATTTTGAGAAGAAAATTTGAAGAGTAGTGAATAGGGTCGGTTAAAACAAAAATAAACTAAGTATATACACACCCCGTCTCAGGTGCGCGAAGTGGTCACTTCGCGCACAACTTCGCGCACAACCTTTGAGCTTTCTGCTTAAGGTTCGCGAAGTGTGCGCGAAGTGATGACTTCGCGCAACTGGTTGGACGAAAATTTTTTATTTTTATTTTTTATATTTAACAAATAAACAATGAAGTAATACCTTAGCATCCCTCCTTGTTGTCCTACAATCATCAACACACAATTTACACCCAAACAAACTAAAAACGAAGAAAATAACACACTAAATTTTTTTTTACAAATATCGCTATTATTGGGTTGCCTCCCAATAAGCGCCTGATTTACTGTCGCGGCACGACTCCACAATTCATCAAACATCATTGAGTTCAATCGAGGTCTTGTGACGATTAACGTCACCACCCCAATAATGTTTCACTCTTTGTCCATTCACCAGAAAAGTGTCACTTGAGTTTTGGTCCCTTAATTCTATTGCTCCATAGGGACTCACACTTACCACCACAAAAGGTCCTGACCAATGGAATTTGAACTTTCCCGTAAAGAGTTTCAACCTAGAATTGAATAATAGAACTTGTTGCCCCGGCTCAAACTCACGATGTTGGATATGCTTATCATGCCATCTCTTGGTCCTTTCTTTATACAACTTAGCATTTTCATAAGCATTCAATCTAAACTCATCAAGTTCGTTGAGTTGTAGCAGCCTTTTTTCACCAGCTAAATCCATATCCACATTTAACTTTTTGATTGCCCAATAAGCTTTGTGTTCAAGTTCAACAGGCAAATGACATGCCTTTCCATAAACTAACCTGTATGGAGAAGTACCTATTGGAGTCTTGAATGGAGTTCGGTAAGCCCACAAAGCATCTTCTAATTTAACAGACCAATCCTTCCTGTTTGCATTAACTGTTTTCTCCAAAATCTGTTTTATCTCTCGATTAGATACTTCAACTTGACCACTCGTTTGAGGGTGGTAAGCTGTAGAAACTTTGTGTTTTATCCCATATTTTGATAAAAAATTTAAACAGTTTGTTGCAAAAGTGTGTTCCTCCATCACTTATCAACACCCTTGGAGTTCCAAAGCGTGTAAAAATGTGTTTCTTAACAAAACTTACCACAACTTTTGCATCATTCGTAGGGAGAGCAATGGCTTCAACCCACTTAGACATATAGTCTACTGCAACCAGAATGTATCTATGACCATTAGGTCCTGGAAATGGTCCCATGAAGTTAATTCCCCATACATCAAACAATTCCACCACCAAAATATTCTGCAAAGGCATCTCATTTCTCTTTGTGATTGTACCTGTTCTTTGACACCCGTCACAAGTTTTAACAAACGCATGAGCATCTTTAAATAAGGATGGCCAGTAAAAACCTGATTGGAGAACCTTTTGTGCTGTTCTATCTCCACCATGATGACCTCCATATGAAGAAGAATGACAGTCATGCAAGATGGCATTCATTTCTTCTTCAGGTACACACCTTCTTACCAATTGGTCAGCACATTGTTTGTAGAGAAAGGGCTCATCCCACATATATGATTTCACATCATGGAAGAATCTTCTCCGTTGATCCGCTGTGATTTCTGATGGCATCACTCCACTTGCAACATAATTTACAAAGTCAGCATACCATGGAGTTTCATTAGATGTGATGGCTAACAGATGTTCATCTGGGAACGTTTCTTTTATTAAATCTCCTTCAATCACATGACTTCTGTTTTCCAATCTGGACAAATGATCTGCCACTTGATTCTTAGTACCTTTTCTATCACGTATCTCCAGGTCAAATTCCTGCAAAAGAAGTACCCATCGGATTAGTCTTGGCTTTGCATCTTTCTTTTCAAATAGATACTTGATAGCCGAGTGGTCAGTATAGACTATGACTTTAGTTCCTACTAGGTAGGATCTAAACTTGTCAAATTCACATACTACTGCAAGTAATTCTTTCTCTGTGACAGAGTAATTCATTTGAGCGGGATTTAGAGTTCTGATCGCATAATGAATGGAGTAAAAAAATTTCTCCTTCCTCTGTCCCAACACAGCACCAATGGCTATGTCACTTGCATCACACATTAATTCGAAAGGCAATTCCCAATCTGGAGCAACAATGATTGGTGCAGTGACCAATCTTCTTTTAAGCTCTTCAAATGCTTTCAGACAAGCATCATCAAACTTGAATGGTGTATCTTTCTCAAGGAGCCTGCAAAGAGGAGATGGAATTTTTGAAAAATCTTTAATGAATCTTCGATAAAATTCTGCATGGCCTAGAAAACTACATATGCCCTTAACAGATATGGGTGGGGGCAATTTTTCAATTGCTTCCACTTTTGCCTTGTCTACTTGCAATCCGTTCTTGGACACTTTGTGTCCTAGGACAATACCTTCTCTTACCATGAAATGGCATTTTTCCCAGTTTAGGACCAAGTTGGTCTCTTCACATCTGGCTAGCACTTTATCGAGGTTAGTTAAACATTTATCAAAAGAGCATCCAAAAACAGAGAAATCATCCATAAATACTTCTACAAATCTCTCGACCATATCAGTGAAAATGGCCATCATACACCTTTGAAATGTCGCGGGTGCATTGCAAAGACCAAAGGGCATTCTTTTGAACGCATACGTGCCATAAGGACACGTAAAAGTGGTCTTCTCTTGGTCCTCTGGGGCTATAGTAATTTGATTATACCCAGAGTAACCATCCAGGAAGCAGTAATACTCCTGGTCGGCCAATCGATCAAGCATTTGATCCATGAAAGGGAGAGGAAAGTGGTCCTTCCTGGTGGCATTATTCAGTTTTCTGTAATCAATACAAATTCTCCACCCTGTGACAGTTCTTGTTGGTATTAAATCGTTATTATCATTAACTATCACGGTTATACCTCCCTTCTTAGGAACACACTGAACTGGACTCACCCATTTGCTATCAGAGATAGGAAATACAATACCTGCATCAAGCCATTTGATCACCTCTTTTGTCACCACTTCTTTCATGTTAGGATTGAGGCGACGTTGGTGTTCTATACTTGGTTTGTATCCTTCCTCCATTAGGATTTTATGCATGCAAAACGCAGGACTAATACCTTTTATGTCTGACATTGTCCACCCAATGGCTCTCTTGTGCTCTCTCAATACTCTCAACAATTTTTCCTCCTGCAATTCAGATAAATCAGAAGAAATGATAACAGGCAATGTATCAGAACTACCCAAATAAGCGTAATGCAAGTGAGATGGTAGTGGTTTAAGCTCCAATTTCGGAGCTTCCTCAATTGATGGCTTTGGAGGAGTTCCATGTGGCCTGTTCAACGGTTCAAAAGGATATGTTCCTTTCAAGTATGCACAAGATGTATCAAGGATGTACATCATCTCTTCAACCTCTTCATCGGTTGCCAAATTATCAAATATTGTAAGTGCTTTCTCTAATGAATCATTGAGATACACACTTGAATCACAATTTTGTTCATCATTCTCAATCACTGATATCATAGAAAGTTCCTCATATTGACAAGGAAGTTGAATTGCTTTGTATACGTTAAACATCGCTTTCTCATCATCAACCCTTATAATCATCTTCCCTTCTTTCACTTTAATGATCGCATCACCAGTAGCTAGCAGAGGTCGCCCTAGAATGATTGGTACCAATTCATCTGCTTCATAATCAAGAATAATGAAATCCGCAGGAAAGATGAATTTTCCAATCTGCAGCAATACATCTTCTATCACCCCTTCAGGGTGTGCTATGGACCTGTCTGCTAACTGCAACATCACAGTGGTTGGTCTAGGAGCTCCAAGACCCAATTGTTTGAACAATGACAAGGGCATTAAATTTATGCTCGCCCCCAAATCACAAAGAGCCCTGCCTACATCGATATCACCAATACGCACAGGAATTGTAAAACTACCGGGATCTTTAAGCTTTTGTGGAAGCTTGTTTTATACCCTGGCAGTGCACTCTTCAGTAAGTGCGACTGTTTCATATTCAGTTAATCTTCTTTTATGAGCCACTATATCTTTGATGTACTTAGCATATTTAGGGATTTCTCAAAGTACATCAACAAGTGGAATGTTTAATTGAACTTGGCTCAACATGGACAGAAATTTACTGAACATTCGATCATCATTCTTCTTCTGTAGTCTCTGAGGAAAAGGTGGGGGTGGTCTTGGGACTTCCACGGGTTCAAGAATTTCAGTAGTCTTCTTTGGATCATTTATCAATTTAGGGATCAATTCTCCCTCAGGCACAAATTTCTCTTTCTTTTTCTTTGAGATTTCCTCAAGTTCTCTCCCGCTTCTAAGTGTTATAGCACTTACTTGTGGGTTCTTTTCCGTGTCACTGGGGAGAGCTCCTGTAGGTCTAGTGTTTTGGTTCGTTGCAATCTACCCCATCTGCCTTTCTAGATTCCTAACATCAGTTCTGAGCTGCTGATTGTCGATCAACAACCTTTTCAGCAAATCATTTGTGCTTTCTTCCACCTGCTGAGGTGGTCTTTGAGGTTGATTAAAACCCCCTTGTGGTCTGTACTGATTTGGATTTTGCTGATTCCCCCCCCCATGAGAAGTTAGGATGATTCCTCCAATTTGGATTGTAGGAATTTCCATACTGTGCGTGCTGATTTGCTGGGCCTCTGTTTTGTTGTCCCACATAATAAATAGATTCTGGATTCGTTGGGCACATATCTCTTGTATGGCTATCACCACACATTTCACAGCAAATAGCCATTTGTTGTACCTGTTGCATGGGTTGAGGTTGTTGCATTGTCATCCTTGTCATCTGGTTGGATAACCTTGCAATTTTAGCTCTCATTGCCGATACATCATCTAGCTCAAGCACCCCTGCTGATTTTTGTTTCATTGCCTTTCTGGAATCTCCATCACCTTGCCAGTTGTTATCATTTGAAGTGAATGTATTTAACAAGAGTTGGATTTCCGTGTAAGATTTTGTCATGCAACTTCCTCGACAAGCGGAATCAAGATTCATTTTTGAAGCTTCATCTAACCCATCAACAAACGTATGACCTAACACCTCGTCTGTTTGACAATGATGAGGGCAGTCCCTGAGTAGCTTCTTGTACCTTTCCTAAGCTTGACGAAGTGTTTCGCTAGGACGTTGTTCAAACCCAAGAATTTGACTCCTCAGCATCTTTGTCTTTTTAGTAGGAAAGAACTTGATTAAGAACTTCCTTGCTAGATCATCCCATGTACGGATTGAATTTGATGGTTCCTTGTTTAACCACTCTTTAGCTTCCCCAAGCAGAGAAAGGGGAAAAAGTGTCAGCCGTACATAATCCTTGGAAACATTTGGATAATTGTAAGTATCCGTAATTTCCAAAAAATTTTGAATATGTCTTTGTGGATCCTCATGAGGTAGACCCACAAATTGCCCTGTAGACTGAATCAGCTGCACCATATATTGTTTCAACTCAAAGTGCCCAGTAATATCAGGCTTCACAATAGCCTGAGTCATATTAGCCAGACTGGGTCTTGCGGCTTCAATCACCGCTCGTTCCTCATTTCCTGCCATCACTGTTGGTTGTGGTTGAATTTGAATGTTCAACTCTCCTTCTGTTTTATATTGAGCTTCCCACTCTCTCCTTGTTCTATGAATTGTTCTTTCAATTTCAGGATCAAATGGGAAGAGATTGTTTGTGCTTCTGCTCCTCCGCATTCAAGAGAAGAACCCGTATAACACAAACAAATAGATGAAAATTTCTTTTTGTATTTTCTATTAAAAACTACAAAATAATAAAACAGTCAAGGAGCTAATTTCAAATTCCCCGGCAACGGCGCCAAAAACTTGTTGCGACCAAAACACTCACGCAAGTGTACGTGATCGACAAGTAGTATAGTATTAAGTAAAGTATCGTTCCCACGAGGAATTATGATTAGCTTATCGACTGATATTAAATTAACTAATTCTTGATTTATGCTATATAATTCGATAGTATATAGAAACTTCTTTATAATTCAATTTATAATGTCACAATTATTCAAGATGAAATTACTACACCCAATTCACAATATTTTTATAATATTACAGACTAGTAATCATGCTATTTTTCTACTTAGAATCGATTTATTTAATTATCTGGATTATTGATTATAAGGTTAATAATATTCATAAGAATCTTTCGAGTTCTTATGAATCTATCCAAGTTAAATCAATATCTATATTTCTATGATATTAATCTTAACAAGAATGCATTTCAAACTCTTATTATTTAACCAAACAAGGCAATTAAGTATATATCTATCTTAATTGCAAATCCTTCACTCGAGGCCCGAGATTCAAATCTTGTTCTATTTGATTTTATATGCAACCAAGAATTTCCTTTGTCAAGTTTAATTCAAACTTCGTAGATAATATTTCACTGTTAGCTATGCAATAAAATAATCAAGATCAAAATCAAATAAACAACCCATATCAATAACTTCAATAAAATCAATCTAAGCTTCAAATAACAAGATCAACTAACATCCATGACCCTAGAATACTAAAGAGTTTAGCTACTCATGTTCATAATAAAATCAATAATATTTATGTCTAAAATACTACAAAGAAAAATACAAGATGAAGGTTTAGATGAACTTTTTAATTTGTTGCACTTCAAAACTTGATCTTCAACTCCTTCTTTGGCTTCAAGAACACTCTCAATGAGTTTTTCTCTCAAAATCTTCTCTCTAAAATAAATAGTACAATTCCACTCTAATCCAATAATGCTAAAAATCTGATCTTCTCCATGATATAAGATTACATTAATTAACTTTGAGTGGAATTGTGTGTCTCCTCATTTTCAACCTTAGAAAACTTATTTTAACCGGACTACTCTGCGCGAAGTGCGTGCGCGAAGTGGTGCGCGAAGTGGGCACTTCGCGCATCTGTAGCCCAATTAATCCTTCCTCTGCGCGAAATGGTGCGCGAAGTGACCACTTCGCGCACCTGGGAGAATTTCTCATTCAAGCTTGTTTCTTGATCGTAAAGACTCAAGTCCGTAGGATTGTTTTTGCTCCAAAATTGTGCCATAACATTTCCAATTGTAGATATAAGCTCCTTTTTCTGCACATTGTACAAATCACAAATTAATAGCTTATATCTTATCAAATTCATAAATTATGTTATTGGATCATAATTAAATGGACGCATAAATAATGGCTAAACTACTTAGTTTTCGCCTATTATCAGTTCCTTTCGAATACACCCAGAAATCCTCAAATATCGAATCTGAGTTTGGAACCATGTAGCCAAATCCAAACCTACGCATGCAAGAGTTGTATTCCAGTCTCATAGGGTCGGTTTTATCGCAAAATAACGTCATTCGTTTGTTCCTGACAAAGAACAAGTGACTAACATTATTTGGGCATTTAAATCGGAAGGTCAGTTGCAAGATTAATCCTAAGTTAGTAAGTTCTCCTTTTGTTTATTCTAGTATTTTCTTTTAGTCTACTTTCATCTTCTCTTCTTTTCTTCTCCTTGGGGTAACTCTGTCAAAAGCGACAAAGGTTCTGGCCAATCTAGGGTCTCGTTTGTTTGTTCATGCTCAATTTCCCTTTTCCAAACTTTTTTTTGTTGTTATTAATTATCATTTGATCTATTTAATGCTTTCGTTAATAATATGATAATTTCTGATTATACTTTGTTTTGCTT
Organism: Nicotiana noctiflora; assembly: GCA_032618575.1. Lineage (NCBI taxonomy): Eukaryota > Viridiplantae > Streptophyta > Magnoliopsida > Solanales > Solanaceae > Nicotiana > Nicotiana noctiflora. The sequence goes on from JASVEL010014100.1 coordinate 279,633, forward strand.
AGCCTTTTTGTGTAACTTAATTAGGTCTATGTGATAGTTAGTTTGATCTCGCATTAGCCAGTACTTTAGTTTAAGTTTTGTGAAGACGTCTAGTTTGCCTTCTTAGAGCTTGCTGTGATTTGGTTCAATAAATTCTTTGTTTGGGCTTTGGATCTATCTTAGACTCCAATCCAAAGGATTTGTTTAGGCTATTGGGTCGGTGTGATCCATACCTGTCTGGTTTCAAATAGTAATAACAGTGGTGTGTGAGGGTAGTTTAGAGAATATGACACAGGAAATCTTTTAAACTGATTTGGAATTTTCTGGAACATTCTAGATAGGATTCAAAATAGATTTTTAGAAAGATAGTGGCTTAACTTGAGAAAGAAGTCAGTAAATTAGGGATATTTAAGCAAAAACGATATTAAAAAGGGGATCAGAATGAAATAGAAAAAACTGAGTGTTACTCTTATGTTTGTCTATAAAAGGCAGTGCCCTTGCCTTGAATCTCAGGTTTCGGCCTCCAAAATTTCCCCCAAAAATCTCTCTCTTATTTTCAGATCTAGATTTGAAATTCAAACATTCAAAAATCCAAAAATAATAGAAAATCAGTAGAAAAATCAAAAATAGTGATTGTTTCATTAAATGTTTCTATTTGATTTCAACTTTTCATAGTTCTAATTTTGTTGTTTGAGGATCATAGGTCATTTGGAATAAGATCGAGTAGATTCAGGGTGTTTATTTAGTTGAATTCTGGTCACTGCATATTTCTGGTGTGGTATTGATTGGTTTAAAGTTGGTTTTTAGGTTGAAAACTATTCCTGAATTGGCTGTTTGTTGCTGTTGTAATTGTTGTTACTGTTTTGGAGTATTTCTTCATTAGAAACTGCTGCTGATCCTCCTCTTCTTTTCCTAACTCCAGGTACCTTTTATCCTTAATTGGTGTGAGGATTCAATCAATATAGCTGACTATTTTGATATCAATCTGATGAAGTATTTTGCTAGTGTGATTGCTTCTCTATATCTATAGTTAAAAATAGATGAGATAGGTATTGTTTAGTATAGTTTGTTCATAGAATTCTGCTTTCCTTATATATTAGCCTTCATGTTAAGTCATGTAGTAATAGTAGTTTAAACTTGATAAACTGGGAACTTTAATGTTTGTATAATTGGATTGTATAATGGGACTGTGTTGAACTATATCGATTATTTGATTTGCTACCATTCATCCAAAAATATTAGCTTAGCATAGTATTAATATTAGATTTTGTTTAGTTGAAAAGTTTGACAAGTCAGTGTAAAATTCGAAACTGATTCTTAAGGTAGTATATGTATTGTATTCATCAATTTTAGATCCAAGGAGTATTTGAAATAACATCATATATCATGAATCCAAGGCCAAGTGGTATGACTATTAAAATCAAAACATGGCCATTAAAATCATAAGTGTTAAATTCGTTTCAGGTTCTGATTCCATTTAATTGCTAATAGTCCTGACTTGATTATCGTTTCCTTTAATTACTTGTAGTGATTTATAGCTTAACAAATGGTTAAATTCTAGTTAATACGTGGATCTGAAACCTAATATTTGATACAATATTTATGTACAATAAAATTAAAATTCTGATTTTAGTTGGCATTCTCAAGGCCTGAACTGTTTGGGCCCTAAAGAAATACTTTAGCATAGCCAAAATTAGTACTAGGCCTGTCTACTGATTATTCAATACAGGCCTGAGTTACTGGGCTCAACGACCAGGCCCAAATAGATCAAACAAATGTCACTTGGACCCAGTTATATAAAAATCTGCTCAATAGTTGCATATTTGCCTCTTGATGAAATATTTGGCTAATTAGGCTCACGTAGGTTCATAAAAGAAATTATTACCTTAGGATAGAGGAAATTAATTCATAAATATAAAATTGGGTTTCGAATTAGGTAGCGGGTTCAACCTAAAATGTTCTTCCCTTTTGTTTGAATTCGGACTTGAATTTGAGGCCCGAATTTATAAATGTGAATTAATCGGCATGTTAGAGACAAATAGTTAACAGAAAATTTTAGTTTGTTTTAAGTTGGCCTTCTAATAATAAAAAAGAGATGAGCCTCGCAAAACCAAATATAATTTGTGAGGCCTCATTAATTACTTAATTAAAAATACTTAGAGATTCGGAATGGGCCGTTTAGCAAATTTTACAACTTTCCTAAAAGATAACAACACGTTAGTTTCTTTAGACGTGATTTTAATAAAATTACATTCCTAAACTCGAGTGTGCATTTCATGCAACCCAAATTCAAATTCAAAAATGTTGAATAAGAATGTGTCGAGGATCCGGGTGAATTTCATGTGACGTGATCCGAAAATATGTGTTTAAACGACGTTCACTTTCTTAAAAAATAATTAAAAGTCGTAACTAATCTTAAAATTACACTATAGGTTGGAACATGTATAAAAATCAGATTGTAGCCAAATATAGCAGTTGAGCAACCGTGCTAGAACCACAGAACTCAGGAGTGCCTAAACCCTTCTCTCGGGTTAACAAAATTCCTTACCCGAATTTCTCGTTCACGGCTGTTATACATAATCAAACCCTTTCCTCAATTCGGGATTCAAACCGGTGACTTGGAATACCATAAATCTCCCAAGTGGCGACTCCAATCTTAAATAAAATGAATATCGTTTCAATTGTCCTTTAATTGAAAAAATTCCTTTTATTACACCCTTCACGGGATGTAGTAAGCAGAAAAAGGAGGTGAGATAGCTCTGGCGACTCTGCTGGGAAAAAGAACCCAGAATTTCGGTTCAGGGTTCAAAAATTCGAGCTCGGTTAAATTGTTGTATCTGACTTTATTTGATTTTGTTACATGTTCCATGCCTTATGTGCTAAATGTATGTTGAAATTGTATATAAACTGTCGCTGATTCCTCCCTCTTTCTGAGTTTTCTACATCATGAAGAAGGGTGTACTTCGTCTAGCTTCTCTTCTATTAGAGTCTTTTTCCCAATTTAGAACGAGGTTTGGATAAGTTGCAAAGACGGCGGAACTTCTGTATCCCTTGTACGCTGCCTCCCCCTCGGCCCGAGTCATTCGCTCGGGTAAGCCAGATCTAGATCAATAAACCTAGGGTTTAAACCTAGAAGAACAATAAACTCATGTCGGATCCCTAGTAGGACGCTTGTTTGCATCATGTGCATTTGACTTAGGGGACTCAACACAGGGGTTGGGTCCGTCAAGGACAGGTGACCCGAATTGAAATGACCATCCTGATGCACATTACATGCTACTTGCATTTATTTTCTCGGCTTCACATGTTGATCGGCTTGTATACAATGAGTGAAAAATTATGAAAAATAGTAGTGTTAGGACTAAGTGCGGGTAATCATTTGTTTGAAAAACCAATGCCCAAATAGTACCGAAATGCTATCAGGTTTTTGAAAAAAAAATATAGAAAAGAGAAAATATTTGAAATAAGAAAATTGTTGTTCAAAAATAGTTTTGATATCGGCTCAAACTACGCAAGTTTGATTCTTACCGGATGTGAGATACGTAGGCAACCCTCATCGGGTCCAACCATCCCTTTTGCAAAAATAGCCAAAAATACCAAAATTTTAATTTTTATCCAATAAGTTGGGTGATGCCATTCTTGTTGAAAAAAAAGCCGAATGTCCCCAAAAGGGCGTCGGAAGGCTATTTTTGCAAGAACAGCCACCCTAAGTCATTTTAAAATGATTTGCGGGCAAAGCCTCAAAATCTCCCTTCCGAAAGTGCTGAAAGGTCGTATCCGCAAAATTGAGTTTTGTCTTCTCAACTAAAATTGTGCAAAAATAGCCACTTTGTTTTTTATAATAAGCCAATACATGGCTAGTTTTCTTTAAATAGTCGCAGTTGACATTAAAACCTTCTCGGTCTTGCAGAGGCCTATGGCGATGTCGAGTGATGCCCTATGGTCCCCAGGTTGTGAAGCTTCGATCTACTCTTGATCTAGTTTTAATCATCGAGTTTATAGTTTCTTAAACAAAATTTTGCGAAAAGAATAGCCATTTTTTTCAAAATCATTAAATCCCTCTAATAAATATGCAGGATGAACTCAAACAACATTGAAACCTTCTCAGTCCTGAGCGAGATACCCCTAAAGCTCCATATGTGGTGGGACGACCTAGGAACCGGAAGTAAAGAAGTAGCGGTAAAAATTTTGTGTGGCCTTGTGGGACTCATGAACATAAACCCAAGAAAGGATATTGTTGAAGCATTGATACCGTTTTGAGATCCAACATCTATTGTCTTCAGATTCTCCGATTGTGAACTCACACCGACATTGGAAGAGATTGCATGGTATGCAGGCCTTTGTCACACCTCCTTTTGGCGCGCCCCCTACCCCGGAGGGTAGATGCGCGATGGGAGTTTTTCCAATTTAAGTGACAATATTCGTAACGGGATTATTCTATTTATTTCAGAGTCGCCACTTGGAATAAATTAAGGTGTCCCAAGTCACCGATTTATTTAAATCCCGAATCGAGGAAATTTTTGACTTTCCAAATGAAGTCTGCGAACCAGAAATTCTAAGTAAGGAATTCTGTTGACCCGAGGGAAGGTGTTAGGCACCCCCGGATCCCGTGGTTCTAGCACGGTCGCTTCAAATATTATAAATGGCTAAAAATACCTGATTTTATACATGTTTATAAATTATATGCTCTAATTAAACTTTAAACCGCTCTATTAATTTGAAACCGGACCAAAAGAAAAACTAATTACAACATAGACTCGGACTTTTGACAAATAGGTAAATAAATAAAAAATGTATCCGAATTACTTACTTTGAAACTATGCCGATTAAAGCCGTTGTAATACTAAACCAAGAAATCAATTTATTTAACAGTATATCCCTTAAAATTATTTCCAATTAAAGACCCTATACAAAATGATATCTTATTTTTGCAGTTTGTTGACTTAGGAGCAAAGATTGCCTAAAATAAAGTGTAAACTAGTAAAAATTAATCAACTATGCCGGGTGTGAGTATTTCATCATGGTTCATTACTTGGCATAAGATTATCCATAATATGGTGCATCCCAATTTATTTATTTATTTATTTATTCTTTTTACTTGGCTAACGCAATAGGATATCTAATGGTAATCTTAAATCCCTTTGTTGAAATTCTAGCGTCTATTTTTATAAACAACTGTGACTTAAACTACAAACGACTATGACTTAAAATATCAAAGACATAAATCACTTAACAATCCTAAGTACTTCATCATTTAAGGGAATCAAATAACGCTAGAGGCCTAACATATGAGTTCCTTCAAATTCTAGTTTACAAAACTATCTACAAACTTAATTCGAATCAATTCTAATTGTATAACAAGATACAGTAAAGCCTCACTACTAAATCATAGAACAAACTAAACAAAAGGTAAGAAAAATAAACTATTCTGCTTCAACATCTTTATATCAACTTCCTTTGTCAATTTTCAATTATTCTCGGCCAATGTGGTTACAAGAATATACCTGGAATTCAAAGCAAAATATGAGGATCAGTGACTTATTTGGCAGTGAACGCAGCAGCAAAGCGCAAATAATAGCAGCAGATTCCAAGCAATGTCAATACAGCAACCAGACCAAACTCAAACACACAGTTCAAACTTCCCCCAGAATGCACTCCCAATGGTAACTCAGAATCAGTTGCAGATAAACAAACAGCAATCAAAAGACCCAATAGACCTTGGTAAATATTGAGTTTAAACCAGAAAAAATGGGGCTGGCAGTTTATCAAAACCAAACTAACTCACTCGGATTGAATAAAAAAGGACCCAAATGGAGCAATGAGACCTAATGTATTCTAGGATTTTCACAGATATTGAACTTAAACAGGATTGAACTCTCAAAAACCTCTCACAATGATAAGACAGAAAGGCTAGTGTATCTCTGTTTTCTTTCTACTTTTCCAGTGTTTTCGAAAATCCTAAGCTCTATCTGTTTTTAAACTGCCAGAATTCTCTCTTGCTCTCCAATGTATCCCAATGTGTTTCTGTTTTCCAGTGCCTCTCTCTATTCTCAATGTGTGTGTCTCTCTGTATTTCTAGTGTTTTCCAGATTCTCAAATATGTTTCTGTTTTTCAGTGGCTCTCTCTATTCTCAATGTGTGTTTTAGTTTTTAGTGTTCTGCCAGTTTTATAGCCAAACATAAAAGCACTTCACACTTCCTGAACACTCAGATTTACTGCCTCTCTCCTTAAACACATGGGTACCTTTAACTTTTGAATCATTTCCCCCATGTGAGCTCTTATTTCCAGCTCTTAAGAGCACTCAATAGCATTAGTAAACTAGTTTCTGCCATGACACTCTCTGCTCATCCCATTACCTAGTGTCTAATCCCTTTTTTTTAGTTTAAAAGTGTTCTGCAGCTTATTGTTTAATCATTTCTATTAAGTTTTGGCTTAAACTAACCCATCACTATTAGACAGATTCAACAGTTAAGTGGTCCACCAGCATTCATCTGACAAGCCAACTCAAAACAACACATTTTCAAACCTTAGATTCCTAATCAACCTTGAAATATTATTCTGCCTTGAGTTTTTTTTTTTTTTTTAAACAAATGTAAGAAACCACTGAATTATGACCAACATTTGATTAATACTAATAGGAATTATACAGCTATAACCAAACTCAGTAGCTAACTCAACAACCAAAATCAAACAACAAACACGAAATATCAGATCAATTCAATTTAAACAACTATGACCCGCCGCCCGGGATTTCAAATAATAATTTCTACGAGATTAAACGACGACATTCAATTAAACTAACACAACATGTATCATTGATAACAGATTAATTGATAAAACAGTGATTCTAAAAATCTCGGCCAAAAAATGAAACTAAGTATTCGACGACGCTAATCGAAGCGAATACACATTCTACAACACACACAATCGAACAAACAACAACAGAAGAGCAATTGACCACATAAAAGGTCTTCGCGGGAAGGAGAAGGAAGAATAAATATCCGAAAAATTAACGACAGATGAAAACTATGAAACGACTATACTAAACAAGTAAATAAGAAAAGAAAGAAGAAAGGAAATACCTCGAGAGGAGAAAATTAGCATTGAAACAGACGGACTTGACTTGAAAATTGGTATTCGAGGTCGAACGGACCTTAATTGAAATGTTTTCAAATGAAAACAAACCAATTAAGGTCTATTAGACCCCAATTCCTATTTGAAATTAGACGAGAAATCCCTAATTCAAAATCTAGGGTTCTTGAAGGTCGGATTTGGGGCTTAAAGAGTTAGGGCTTGATTCGAACCAAACCAGTCATGATTTGGTAACGAGGGATGCTAAGGGAGGGTCTGGTATGATTTTGGGGCTGATTGGGATAACTTTGGTTTTGGCTCGAATCTTCGATTGAAGATTCGAGAAGCTGGGGGATGATTCGAGGAAAACGAACACCGGATTCATGCTGGGGGAGGTGAGGGGAAGAGCTGGTGTAAATTTGGGGAGGTTTGGCCTACCGGAACCGCCGTGAGGCGATTTCCGGTAGGCGGAGCGCGGCGGGGGACGGTGGCCGGATTTCGCCTCTGATAGAGACAATTAAGGGAGGGGCTGTTTGGTTTGGGTGTGTAACGGGTTTGGGATTCTTTGGGTAATTAAAATTAGGTCATTGATCTGGACCGTTGGATGAAGTATCATCAACGGTCCAGATGAAAAAATAGGAGATGGGGTGGACGGGTTAATGGGTTGGGCGGACCGGTTTTGTGACGACCCGGCCCGTCGTTACGGGAATTACCACCCCGTTACCTTGCATTTACATATATTATGCTTTTAAAACAGTATTAGAGTATATCGGGTGAGTTAGGAATGAATTGAATTGAAAATGAACCAAATAGCATATTTGAAAGAAGTTTGAATATGGAAAGTCAACCTAGAGTTGACTATTGAGTTAGAGTGCTCGGAATCAGATTCTGATGATTTGACTAGTTTCGGGGGATCATTTATGACTTAGGAGAGCAATCGGAATTGAATTCGGAGGTCCGGTGTAGTTTTAGGCTTGAATTGGCTAAGGTTGAATTTTGGCGAAATCCGAACGGTAGGTGAGATTTTGATCCGGGAGTCGGAATGGAATTCCGACAGTTGCAGTAGCTCCATTAGGTGATTTTGGATATGTCCGCAAATTTTCAGGTCATTCGGACGTCGTTTGATCGGGTTTTTGATTGAATGTGTAATTCGGAAAGTTTTAAGGAAGTTAGGCTTGCATTCGATGTGGATTATGGGTTTTGATGTTGTTAGACGTGTTTTTATGATTGGAACAAGTCCGTATCATGTTTTGGAGTATGTTGGTGGTTTTCGTTGGGGTCCCGGGGGCCTCGGGATGAATTCGGACCATCAACGGGGCATTTTGAACTTTGGGAAACCTGCAGAAAATTGCAGGTCAGTGCAGCAGAAATTAAGCCTTTGCGTTCGCGTGGAGGCAGTCGCGTTCGCGAAGGCCGGATAGGCCAATGCAACGCGTTCGCGTGAGAGAGGGCCGCGTTCGCGAAGGAGAAACAGGCGAAGCCTCGCGTTCGCGTGAGGAACTACGCGTTCGCGTAGAAGAAATCCGGCGGCTGGGGGAAATGAACTTCGCGGACGCGTGACAGGGCGTCGCGTTCGCGATGAAGTAATCGAGCTGGCCATCGCGTTCGCGTGAAGACCATCGCGAACGCGTAGAGCAAATTGCTCCGGCAGTGAGTTTAATTACAGAACATTTCACATACGGGTTTCATTCATGAACCCTCCATTTTTGAGTTCCAAGAGAAGAAATTGACGGGAGATTGCTGGGAAATCATCGGGGTTTCGTCGGAGGTAAGTTTATGGCTTAATTACATCATTTTTACATGAAACCCTTGGTTAATTCCCTGTAAATGGAAGATTAATTGCGGGTTTGAGCCCTAAGCCTAAATTGAAGAAAAACACCGATTTGAGTGGGCAAACGGAGTCCGATTTTGGTAAATTTTATATGTATGGACTCGTGGCGAGACGAGGGTTCCAGAAACGTGAATTTTGTGAATTTTCGGAATGTGGGCCCGGGGCTCGGGTTTTGGCAACTTTGGGAATTTTGATGTAAATTGAGTTATTTCGAATGGGTTGTGTTTAATTAGCCTATATTGATGTATTCTCATTGATTTTGAGCAGATTCGGCATTCAAGGTGATTGAATTGCGAGGCGAGCGCAAGGCGGATTAAGGCTTCTATCGGATCGAGGTGAGTGGTGGTAGTAAATAATGTACTGAGGGTTTGAAACCCCGTACTTGCACTTTACAGTGCTATGTAGAGATGAGACACGCGTCATGTGACGAGCGTGGTGGCATTGGGATTTGGGGATTGGACTTGGTCCTTCCCGACTAATAGTATATTGTGTATTATGACTGATAATGAGATTATAAATGTGTAGTTGGGCTAATAGCCATGTTTGGGGCCTTGTGCCGATCTGTAGAGCATTAGGGAACCTATAGAGCTAGGTGACCCTTATATCGTGTTAGATACATAAACTCAGCCGTAGTTATAACTGTATAGCATATCATGAGCCAGTACTAGATGTGTACTTGGAGGTAGACATAGGGTGGAATTCCTTATTCTAGCTGAGTGAGCCCGAGAGGCCAGGTCTATATTGACTGGGATAGGGTCGAGGACCTATTGCGAGGTATTATATATATATATACCTATATTGGATCGGGCTGCACGCCGCAGCAGTATATATATTGGATCGGACTGCACGCCGCAGTAATATACATGTGGGACGGACTGCACGCCGCAGTATTATTGCGCTTGGGTTGTAGGAGCCCCTTCGGAGTCTGAGTCTGCACACATTCCAGTGAGCGCGGTATTATAATATTATATGTATATATATATAATTTGGATCGGACTGTACGCCGCAGTAATATATGGTGGATCTGGCTGCACGCCACAGTATCATAGCGCTTGGGCCTAAGGAGCCCCTCCGAAGTCTGCACACACCCCCAGTGAGCGCCGTCGACGTTAAATGGCTGCACGCGGCAGCGGTATATGTATTGGAGCGGGCTGCACGCCGCGGCATTATACTTATGGATATTCATATATATACTAAAATACTGATATGATATAGACATATGTATATGTCTCCATATATTGAGATAGCTGTATACCGTAGTGGTATGAGTGAGAATGTGGTCAGTGTGGGACCTAGATGGCATAGATGTCGGAACCGGATATTGGGGGTATTCATTATAGTGATGACTTACCTGTGAGGTTACCCTTAGAACTGTATAGTGATAGTACAGGTGTTCTCACTTCCAGTCGTTGTTTATTATTGTTACTCACTGAGTTGAAATATACTCACCCCACTCCCCCGTATTTTTGTGTGTGCAGATATACATGATTAGGAGGGCAGTTGAGCTATCGCAACTGTTTGTGTTATCGCCATTCTATGGAGACTTCGAGGTAGCTGCCGACGTCCGCAGGACCCGATATTCCCTCATACTGTCTTTGATTATTTCTTTCCGCTCCGATCTTTGGTTGTAAACCTTATTACACTTACGTTCTTTAGAGGCTCATGACTCTTGACCCTTCGGTCTGAGGGAGTTAATATATTTTGGGACTTGGTTCCCCGTTTGATACATTTATATCACTGTTGCTTATGACTTGATATGCTTAAATGGCCTAAAGAGAGCTTCTAGCCCCGTTATTGTTATTGATTGGTTAGGCTGGCTTAGCAATGTGCTGGGCGCCATCACGACCGGATTTGGGGTCGTGACAAGTTGGTATCAAAGCCTAGGTTTACTAGGCCTCGTGAGTCTTGAGCCGGTTAGTAGAGTCTTGTGGATCGGTACGGGGACGCCTCTGTACTTATCCTCGGGAGGCTGCGAACCTTTAGGAAATACTTTACATTTCTTGGAAATCCTAATCGTGCGCACTTGATACAACTTGAGATATAATTTTGAAATTCCTTCCGCACGTCTGTGTACGCATCGAGCGCTCAGTAATATAATTGACTTATGGCTTGCAATTCCCCGATCGAGGGGCGAGATATAATCTCCATGAATTTATGTTGGGCCAGTCGGGAGGACTTGAGGCCGGTTCCTTGTCTATGGCTTGAGCACCAAGGTATTAATTTTGCTAGTCGGTATTATGAAGTTCATACGATCGGTACTGATCCTTATTATGCAAATGGCAGTTTGATAATGGGAGAGCTGTAAGGTATTCGGTTCTTATTGTGATTTGATATGTAGCCCTAGCTATGGGCGTGAGAAATAATTATCATATCTCGTAATTGGAAGGTAAAGTGCACTATGTGTGGTAGTATGAGTTTAGACTCAAGAAAATTGAATTGGTTGTGCTATGAGTATTGCGGTGAGAGGTATTTGACATATGTTATGATTCGAGCAGGTGCAGCGCATGTCCATGTATCAATTTTGATAATATAACTTGTATAGTGTTAAGATTAATATTGTTGATATACATTGCGATGTATTGTTAGAATGGTTTGGTGATTCTCTGGCAGGTGGATAGGCCAAATTACAAAGGAAACTCTGCCAAAATTTTTGGAAAATTTGGGACTAAGAAAGATTTCTCTCACCTAAAGAGAGTGGGCTTATTGGTGGTGGATGTATAAATGCAAAAAAAAAAAAATTGCAGAAGGGTTAAGGTCTCTGATGACTCGAGTCTCCGTCAAGGCTTGTAAATGACTTGAGTAATAATGATATGGGTGGTTAAAAGTACTTTAATGAATGGCTTCGAGCTAAGTTGGGGAGGTTGCTATTGATTAACTGATTGCACTATTGTGTGCTATGTGATTCTGTATTTAAGTATGTTGGGAAAATTCTGACAAGGTTATGGCGCTTCGTAGATATGAAGAAATACTAGGATGTTTTGAACTACTGTTGGTAGAGAATGTTCGGTGTATAGAAAGGAAAGATGGCTCATTGTATCCGTAAGTAATCATGTTCTGCGATGTCAGAGTTCTAACAAAACACGAGTGGTTCTACTCAATGGGACAGTTGAGTTACAGCTGAATAAGGGTGAATAACGCCCAAGAATGGTTTGCAATGTTCAAGATTTTGCTTGTAACAGTCAGGTTCCTTAAGATTGTGTATGTGGCTAAAGATGGCGGTTTCGTTAGAAAAGATCAAGGCTTGTGTTATATCATGTGAATGATGGGATTCTACGTATCCGTATTGGGAAGTAATAATAACGTGTGGTTGAATGTGGTACTTTTGGGAAACATTGAGAGAGTATTCAGTGGCCTATGGGTCTCAGGCCGTGTGGTCTTGTGTACGAGTCTTGTGTGGTAAAAAGGGTTGAGGCGTTGTCGTACTACAGTAAAGGCTGATATGAAATTAGAGATGAATCAGAAAGGAAACTGGGTAAATGGAACAACTTGTTAATAAACCAGAATGGTATAAAAAGGAATACGATTAATTCCTGGTATATGTTTGCAATAGTGAGTCTTGCAGATATTGTGCAATATAGCTTGCGAGGGCTGGCAGTTGTGCAACTCGATATGGGTATAAGGACTCTGTCCTGGCAGTTAAACTTATGCAATATAATTGTAATTGGGAGAAAGAGTTTATGATGTGTTTTATCATGGTTTGAAAATGAGTATATTCCTGTCGGTATGCGAAGCGTGGAATGTGTAATGAGTTTTCTCTATATGGGATCATGAAAGTCCTTGACTAGTTGAGTGCGCCGATATTTGCGGCGGAGGACAGGGATATGAATTTCCGTGTTGTCTTAGTGTGGTATGGTATATGCGATGTGTTATGGAAAGTTGATAATGGCATATGCATGGTTTTGAGATTAGTTCATAATATATGGGAAGTCATTAAAATCCCCGAGCAGCGTGGGCAGCCGCAGTTAATCCGAGAATCAAGCTTCCCGGTGATTAAGGAAAATGGTACTGCTATTCTAGTGTTTTGGCAGAGTATATGGTCAAAAGGGCAAGGTGGTGTAAACTGATAATATCTAGTGGTATTGTGGTATTCTCCTGTCGGATTGACAGTGATGATTGAGTTGTTGTTGGCATATGGAAATTTCTGAATGGCGTACGTGGTATGAATGGATGCTTGATATGTATTACGTATTCGTACGGTGGAGAGTGAAATCAGGCATAGCAATTCATGTGTTATATATGTGTTAGAGACTAGAAGTTCTCGTACTCCGCCTATGCAGTGGTGGTATGTCGTGTGTATCAGCACCATTTAGTGGTTATTGGAAATTGGAAGCCCTAGTGGTTATCTCGTTACTTGATATGATGAAATGGAATAATGATATATGATTGCAGATTGGTTGCCATAAGTCAGGTTGTCTAGACTAATGTGAAATGGACTATGTCAGGAAAATGTCGCAACTGCGTGGCAGAGTGCATCAGATCATGCCCCAGCAGGGTAGATGTACCCTAGGGCCAGCGGACGGCTGGTAGGTATTGCTTTGTCAGTTGGACCTTAGGGGCGGATGTTAGTGTAGAGGTATCTACCATTGTTTCAGTTCCAGTATTGGGGAACTTTGACGGGTGCAATGCAGGTGGCCGAGCTTGAGGCTATGTATATGTTGTTGCAATGAGCGACTTGTCTCGATGTGCATTCCCTTTGCTAGGTGTATTCGTGGATCGGGTGGCACGCCGCCACAGGTATAGTATTTGGATTGGGTGGCACGCCGCCACATGTATGGTATCTGGATCGGGTGGCACGCCGCCACATGTATGCTGTTGGAACGGGTTGCACGCCGCAACAGAATATTGTGAAAATATAGTTAGTTATATGCTACCTGGTATACAATATTTCCTCGATTCTGAGGAAAGGATCATTTTAAGTATCGCTTGGCGAATGGCACATCGGTTGTGTTCTTTCAGGATTTGATAGCATACGTTAATTGTTTCACCGTGAGTGAGATTGATTGCTTGGGTTCAGACCTAAATATGTGTGTGGCTGATCGTTTTGAGCTTGGTAAATTGGGGTGCTTCACGAATAATAATGTTTGGATAAAATCATGAATCGTGGCAAGGCCGCGTGATGTTATGACCTCTCGAGGAGGATTCAGGTACTTTATTTCTATAATGCGAGACGCGGTCTCAGTTCTATATTATGATGGCACAGATGGATTAAATTGCAGCTCTATTTGCTGGAGACAGTTGTCATGAATTGAGCTGTCATGATTCGAGTGTGTGCATACGTTTCTATTTGAGCCTATGTTGTGCTCGTCGTGGCTTAGGCCGGTGTTGAGGTGTCTTATCACCAGTGCGGTGTGTTATAATCGAAATGGTCGTTGGAGCCAATAATGAATGTGAGTATATGTGATTTCAGTTGGTTAGAAAGGTAATACCGAGATTTGGGTCCGAAATCTGTTGTGGTATCAGTTAAAAGTGAAATGGATTCATGAATGGTTGACCTGAGAGATGGGTTCGATATATCGCGTGTTTGGTTGCCGTGGGCATGATATGAAGGTGTTGGAACAAGACTCTATCTAATGGAAAAGGTTTTTCAGCTAGTATTTGGTGATTGTGGCCAGTTGTTGTGATTAGAGACTATCGTCTCGAGTGATTGAGTTGTGTGATACATCATATGATCTCACCCGGAGTGGTGAGTATGGCTTATTGCAGTGGATTCTAGTGTATCCTGAGTACAGGAATGGGATTAGCAATTGTTATATGATTTCAGAAAGTACAATGTGATTTATGGTTCAGATGGGCTGTGAAATTTTGATTATATGGTGTTTTCGGACTTGCGTGAGATAGGGTGACGTATGATCGCCCGAATATATGCTTGGTAAGGTCATTCAGCTATTGGGTTGCTTCTGGTACAACTCTGAGTCCGCTCGAGGACGAGCGTTTGTTTAAGTTGGGGAGAATGTGACGACCCGGCCCGTCGTTACGGGAATTACCACCCCGTTACCTTGCATTTACATATATTATGCTTTTAAAACAGTATTAGAGTATATCGGGTGAGTTAGGAATGAATTGAATTGAAAATGAACCAAATAGCATATTTGAAAGAAGTTTGAATATGGAAAGTCAACCTAGAGTTGACTATTGAGTTAGAGTGCTCGGAATCAGATTCTGATGATTTGACTAGTTTCGGGGGATCATTTATGACTTAGGAGAGCAATCGGAATTGAATTCGGAGGTCCGGTGTAGTTTTAGGCTTGAATTGGCTAAGGTTGAATTTTGGCGAAATCCGAACGGTAGGTGAGATTTTGATCCGGGAGTCGGAATGGAATTCCGACAGTTGCAGTAGCTCCATTAGGTGATTTTGGATATGTCCGCAAATTTTCAGGTCATTCGGACGTCGTTTGATCGGGTTTTTGATTGAATGTGTAATTCGGAAAGTTTTAAGGAAGTTAGGCTTGCATTCGATGTGGATTATGGGTTTTGATGTTGTTAGACGTGTTTTTATGATTGGAACAAGTCCGTATCATGTTTTGGAGTATGTTGGTGGTTTTCGTTGGGGTCCCGGGGGCCTCGGGATGAATTCGGACCATCAACGGGGCATTTTGAACTTTGGGAAACCTGCAGAAAATTGCAGGTCAGTGCAGCAGAAATTAAGCCTTCGCGTTCGCGTGGAGGCAGTCGCGTTCGCGAAGGCCAGATAGGCCAATGCAACGCGTTCGCGTGAGAGAGGGCCGCGTTCGCGAAGGAGAAACAGGCGAAGCCTCGCGTTCGCGTGAGGAACTACGCGTTCGCGTAGAAGAAATCCGGCGGCTGGGGGAAATGAACTTCGCGGACGCGTGACAGGGCGTCGCGTTCGCGATGAAGTAATCGAGCTGGCCATCGCGTTCGCGTGAAGACCATCGCGAACGCGTAGAGCAAATTGCTCTGGCGGTGAGTTTAATTACAGAACATTTCACATACGGGTTTCATTCATGAACCCTCCATTTTTGAGTTCCAAGAGAAGAAATTGACGGGAGATTTCTGGGAAATCATCGGGGTTTCGTCGGAGGTAAGTTTATGGCTTAATTACATCATTTTTACATGAAACCCTTGGTTAATTCCCTGTAAATGGAAGATTAATTGCGGGTTTGAGCCCTAAGCCTAAATTGAAGAAAAACACCGATTTGAGTGGGCAAACGGAGTCCGATTTTGGTAAATTTTATATGTATGGACTCGTGGCGAGACGAGGGTTCCAGAAACGTGAATTTTGTGAATTTTCGGAATGTGGGCCCGGGGCTCGGGTTTTGGCAACTTTGGGAATTTTGATGTAAATTGAGTTATTTCGAATGGGTTGTGTTTAATTAGCCTATATTGATGTATTCTCATTGATTTTGAGCAGATTCGGCATTCGAGGTGATTGAATTGCGAGGCGAGCGCAAGGCGGATTAAGGCTTCTATCGGATCGAGGTGAGTGGTGGTAGTAAATAATGTACTGAGGGTTTGAAACCCCGTACTTGCACTTTACAGTGCTATGTAGAGATGAGACACGCGTCATGTGACGAGCGTGGTGGCATTGGGATTTGGGGATTGGACTTGGTCCTTCCCGACTAATAGTATACTGTGTATTATGACTGATAATGAGATTATAAATGTGTAGTTGGGCTAATAGCCATGTTTGGGGCCTTGTGCCGATCTGTAGAGCATTAGGGAACCTATAGAGCTAGGTGACCCTTATATCGTGTTAGATACATAAACTCAGCCGTAGTTATAACTGTATAGCATATCATGAGCCAGTACTAGATGTGTACTTGGAGGTAGACATAGGGTGGAATTCCTTATTCTAGTTGAGTGAGCCTGAGAGGCCAGGTCTATATTGACTGGGATAGGGTCGAGGACCTATTGCGAGGTATTACATATATATATACCTATATTGGATCGGGCTGCACGCCGCAGCAGTATATATATTGGATCGGACTGCACGCCGCAGTAATATACATGTGGGACGGACCGCACGCCGCAGTATTATTGCGCTTGGGCTGTAGGAGCCCCTTCGGAGTCTGAGTCTGCACACATTCCAGGGAGCGCGGTATTATAATATTATATGTATATATATATAATTTGGATCGGACTGTACGCCGCAGTAATATATGGTGGACCTGGCTGCACGCCACAGTATCATAGCGCTTGGGCCTAAGGAGCCCCTCCGAAGTCTGCACACACCCCCAGTGAGCGCCGTCGACGTTAAATGGCTGCACGCGGCAGCGGTATATGTATTGGAGCGGGCTGCACGCCGCAGCATTATACTTATTGATATTCATATATATACTAAAATACTGATATGATATAGACATATGTATATGTCTCCATATATTGAGATAGCTGTATACCGTAGTGGTATGAGTGAGAATGTGGTCAGTGTGGGACCTAGATGGCATAGATGTCGGAACCGGATATTGGGGGTATTCATTATAGTGATGACTTACCTGTGAGGTTACCCTTAGAACTGTATAGTGATAGTACAGGTGTTCTCACTTCCAGTCGTTGTTTATTATTGTTACTCACTGAGTTGAAATATACTCACCCCACTCCCCCGTATTTTTGTGTGTGCAGATATACATGATTAGGAGGGCAGTTGAGCTATCGCAACCGTTTGTGTTATCGCCATTCTATGGAGACTTCGAGGTAGCTGCCGACGTCCGCAGGACCCGATATTCCCTCATACTGTCTTTGATTATTTCTTTCCGCTCCGATCTTTGGTTGTAAACCTTATTACACTTACGTTCTTTAGAGGCTCATGACTCTTGACCCTTCGGTCTGAGGGAGTTAATATGTATTGGGACTTGGTCCACTGTTTGATACATTTATATCACTGTTGCTTATGACTTGATATGCTTAAATGGCCTAAAGAGAGCTTCTAGCCCCGTTATTGTTATTGATTGGTCAGGCTGGCTTGGCAATGTGCTAGGCGCCATCACGACCGGATTTGGGGTCGTGACAGGTTTGGGGTAAGTGTTAAACGTTTGGGCTTGGATTTTTTGGCCCAAATCCGATTTTCCTTTATTTCCAATCTTTTTCCTTCTCTCCTTTAATTTAACTCCTAATTTATAAAAATAAAATCCTAACTACACTAAAAAAAATCAAATCAAATTAACTAATACTTAATTATACTAACAATCGTTACATATAATTAAATATTAATTAAACATAAAACACACAATTAGGCATTTAAATGCTAAAAATGTAAAAAGATGAATTATTTTTGTGATTTTCATTTTGTAAGATAAAATTAATTACTCCTAATTTCAAAGCTAGATAAAAAATGTAAACACGACATATTTTTGTATTTTTATTAATTTAAACACATATATAATCACGCTCATACGAATACAAACAATTGCCAAAAATAACACACAAAAATACACGCCGTACAAATCTATATTATTTTTTTGAATTTTTTGGGAGTAGTTCTCATGTAAGGCAAAAATCACGTGCTCACAGCTGCCCCTCTTTGCGCGTAAACATGAAGAGTTTTCGTGCAAAGATAAATGAGCAAATACGAGCGATTTTTGCCCGTTCGAATACTCCGTGGGAAGCATTTTGAAATAGTTTGACCGAGCCTTTGCTTTGGAGGCCTCATACATATCCTGGGCTAAACAGGAATCAGGTCAATGTAGTTCGGGAAGTTTTGGTAGCTGGGACTACCGTGAACTGACACTTTGCAGTTACTGTTGCTATCGTTGCTGCTGTTGCTGCTCACTGCTTACTGACCTCCTTATTACACCAAAAGAGAAATTAAAGCCGAACTAGCTATGCTATCAAACTATGAATTACAAGATTCCTATCTATGGTACTCTTGAAAACTTGATCTTGAATCTTAGCTGATTTGCTGTAGACCTCGATCTGAATCTTGATGCTCAACAAGCTGTACGTGCTTGTTTATTTCCGTAACATTGAGTGAAACGGAGTCGGCGGAGCTTGTTACTTCAATCAGATTCTGAGCAATCCGCGCTTTTGTTTACTCCAACATTTGGACTCGTTTTCTTTTGATTATTTTCTTCTTTTCTTCATGCAGGATTGATGTTCCACTCGTAGGTCATCTCGATCCTGGCGTCCCGAGGTCAAACCTATTTAGACAACAAAACAAACAAACGAACGAAATTTTTCTGCCCCAGTTTTGCTAGGAAAATTTCGTGAGTTAGTTGTGACATAGAAAGTGATCAAAAAGACTCTTTGGTATTGGGTAAGAAAATCTAGGTTTCACAAATAAACATTCCACGGCTTTCTGGCCGGGATTTTGTAGAAGAGTCTCACGGCTTTCTGGCCGAATTCAAACAATGTCTAACGGTTTTTGGCCGCTAGACCCTCGGTTTTTTTGGCCGGGGTTAAAATAAATGGCTCCGCAGTTTTCTGACTTGGAGATCCTCGGTTTTCTGACCGGGGATAAAAGTTTCACGGCTTTCTGGCCGGAATTCAAACAATGTCTAACGGTTTTTTGGCCGTCAGACCCTCGGTTTTTTGGCCGGGGTAAAAGTAAATGGCTCCGCAGTTTTTTGACTGGGGAGATCCTCGGTTTTTTGACTGGGGATAAGAGTTTCACGGCTTTCTGGCCGTAATTCAAACAATGCCTAACAGTGTTTTGGCCGTCAGACCCTCGGTTTTTTGGCCGGGGTAAAAGTAAATGGCTCCGCAGTTTTTTTGACTCGGGAGATCCTCGGTTTTTTGACCGGGGATAAAAGTTTCACGGCTTTCTGGCCGGAATTCAAACAATGTCTAACGGTTTTTTGGCCGTCGGACCCTCGGTTTTTTGGCCGGGGTAAAAGTAAATGGCTCCGTAGTTTTTTGACTAGGAGATCCTCGGTTTTTTGACCGGGGAATAAAAGTTTCACGGCTTTCTGGCCGGAATTCAAACAATGTCTAACGGTTTTTTGGCCGTCAAACCCTCGACTCTTTGGTATTGGGTAAGAAAATCACAGTTTCACAAATAAACGTTCCACGGCTTTCTGGCCGGGATTTTGAAGAAGAGTTTCACGGCTTTCTGGCCGGAACTCAAACAATGTCTAACGGTTTTTGGCCGCTAGACCCTCGGTTTTTGGCCGGGGTTAAAATAAATGGCTCCGTAGTTTTATGACTAGGAGATCCTCGGTTTTCTGACCGGGGATAAAAGTTTCACGGCTTTCCGGCCGGAATTCAAACAATGTCTAACGGTTTTTTGGCCGCAAGACCCTCGGTTTTTTGGCCGGGGTTAAAATAAATGGCTCCGCAGTTTTCTGACCGGGAGATCCTCGGTTTTCTGACCGGGGATAAAAGTTTCACGGCTTTCTGGCCGGAATTCAAACAATGTCTAACGATTTTTTGGCCGCCAGACCCTCGATTTTTTTGGCCGGGTTAAAATAAATGGCTCCGCAGTTTTCTGACTGGGAGATCCTCGGTTTTCTGACCGGGGATAAAAGTTTCACGGCTTTCTGGCCGGAATTCAAACAATGTCTAACGGTTTTTTGGCCGTCGGACCCTCGGTTTTTTGGCCGGGGTAAAAGTAAATGGCTCCGCAGTTTTCTGACTGGGGAGATCCTCGGTTTTCTGACCGGGGATAAAAGTTTCACGGCTTTCTGGCCGGAATTCAAACAATGTCTAACGGTTTTTTGGCCGTCGGACCCTCGGTTTTTTGGCCGGGGTAAAAGTAAATGGCTCCGCAGTTTTCTGACTGGGGAGATCCTCGGTTTTCTGACCGGGGATAAAAGTTTCACGGCTTTCTGGCCGGAATTCAAACAATATCTAACGGTTTTTTGGCCGTCCAGACCCTCGGTTTTTGGCCGTGGTAAAAGTAAATGGCTCCGCAATTTTTTGACTGGGAGATCCTCGGTTCTGACCGGGGATTTTGAAAGAAAGTTTTTTTACGGCTTTCCGGCCGTAATTCAAACAAAATGTCTCACGGCTTTCTGGCCGGAGAGACCCTCGGTTTTCTGACCGGGGTCCAAACGGATATTGGACTATCACGATTTGATTCTCTTTTTGGAGTTTTCATTTTCCTTTCTTTTATTCTTCCTTTTGGGCCCTCTTTTTTTTTTTTTTAAAACAATAACCAATGCATAAGATAAAGCTTTTGAAAAGAAAACTTCCCTTTTTATGTGTTTTCCTTGTTCCAGAGCCATTTCAATGCTTGCGTACTCCACTTCCTTGGGTTGTACCTTCTTCTTGCGCAATCAAATAGACCTGCTTTCAACAAAGAACATTTTATTAGTTGAAAAAGTGGTTGACTTTGTGGCCTTGATTATCTTCATTGCTTGATCTTTACCCCATTTGCATTGAGAACTTTGCTACCAATTGTCTTTGGGGTGACTTCTTTTTAAACTGACCGGGTTCAAACTCGGAATTCTTTGAGGACTTGCCTGTGTGGGCTTTGTCTTTCTGTCTTGATCCGTTTTTAAAACCTTAGCCTTTGATTTCCTTTTCCTTCTTAATGTCCTTTCCTTTGCAAGTGATCGACCATCATGATCGGTCGGGATTGGATCAATACACCACTGAGGCTGGGTATCTTTCTTCAACTTTTTTTACCAGACGGAGTCCTGTAAAACCGGTCCTGCCGCCTTTCTTTGTAATAGTTTCAGAATTAAAATTAAATCGAAAGGGATTCAAAGAATAACTATACAAAAAGCAAGAAAATGAGTTTAAAGAGAAGCGTCCCTTTCGGGGAAAAGAAGGACTTATCTGGGATGCATGCTGACTTCAAATAAACATGACATGCTTCTTGGACTAGACGCCTGACCCACATAAACTTTCCAACTTCTTATGAACCCATTGATTCGCAGTTTCAAAACCAGGGAACCTTGCCAAAATTCTTTCAGTGAATGGACGTCTTCTTTTTGGTCGGTGGCGCCCTTTGCGGGTTTCCGCCAATCGATCCCTCTCATTTCTCTTCTCATTGTCGCCTGATAGTGCTCTTTGCGAGTTTTCACTAAACGGACTCTCTCATTTTTAGCCTCTCCAATCGCCATCGCCTTATGGTGCCCGAAGGTTTTCACCGATAAGACTCTCTCATTTTGTTTCTCTCAATTCAGGCTGTGTCAGATTTCCGTCAATGACATTTTTCACTTCCTTGCTTTTGCCAATTGATCCGAAGGACTTGAACAAGGTTTTTGGGTAAAAAGGAAATTGAATGGAATTACAACTCTGGAACCATCTTGACATATCTATACTGAACCATCATATCATCTGCCCCAGTTTCAATTTTTGGGAAAATTGGGATTTTTGTTTTGGTGTGACTGAACCTCAGGGAGAGGTTGCCTACGTATCTTTCGGAATCAAGTCAGAACGTAGTTCAAGAACTTTGTTTTGTTTTGTTTTGTTTTGTTTTTTTTTTTTTTTTTTTATTTGGATTCCAAAGAGGGTAGCCAAAGAAAAGTAACCGGCTCAAAGGGTTTCACAAAGGATTTACAGTGTTTGGGGTAGCAAGAAAGAAAGCCTTCGTCATCTCAATTAATACAAAAGCCAACGTCGCAGGAGGTCCTAACATAGTACCTTTATACTGCATCTGTATTGACTACTGTTTCAAGATCATTTCCTTCAATGTCTCCCCGATACAGCGTCCCTCTCAGTGATATTTTCCAGATGATGTACGGATCTTTCCAATCAGGAGCCAATTTTCCCTTTGTCTCTTGGTAATGAGGAGGAATGCGCCTTAACGTCGCTTGTTCTATTTTGAGATTTCTGGGCCGCACTTTCTTGTTGCCAGCATGGGCCTTTCTTTGCTAGGATAAATACTCGGATATTCCCTGGGTACAACACACCCTTTTTGTATGCGAACCAATTTTCCTTCAGTTATTCCAATTCATTGTTTCATTTCCTCAAAATAAACTTTTGTGCATTTCAACTCTCGATTCATTATTCTGAAGTCTGGCAACGTTTTAGGATCTAGGCATGAAGTCCGCAAGCATGTCATGTTATTTAAAGCTGCATGATTTGAACTAAAGAGAAGAGAAAAAGAGAACTAAAACAAATCTGAAAGAAATAAAAAATAACAAAAGAAAAGGAAACGGACGATGAAATATTAATTTCATTTCTTGGAATCGAAAGGATAAACAGGGTTCACATTCGGAAATTTAAAGACAAAAACTAAAAGACACATCCAATTTACACCCTGAAATAATTCTGGATGCAGAAAAATGCGGCAGGACGAGTTTACTCGGCTTCCGCCTGATCGGGAATGGCTTAGCCTTTCAGTTTGGGGGTTTAGTGTCTGATCCCATCTCAACAGTGATAGTCCCTTTCCCTGGCTCGACCATGTGGGTATCACAGAGCTTTGCCCCATGTTTTCCTTCACTCTCTTCAATCATGAAAGCCTCATTAGCTTCCTTTTGACGGTCCTTAAGCTTTTGCGGTACGCGTCCAACAAACACTGGTTCATTCAGCCGTGGTGTCTTAATTGCCCCCATTCCACATAGGCTTGCTTAGGTGCACCAATTTTCCTTTCTGGTTCTAACTGAGTGATTTTACTCTCTTTTTTTTTTTATCAATTTTCTCTTTTTTTTTCTTTTTTTTTCATTTTTCTTTTTTTTCTTTTGGTGATGGTCGAATCTTATGTGGATTGCCTACGTATCATGTCCCCGCATGAATCAGACCGAGCGTAGTTCGGAAAATTGGGAATGGAGTAAATAAACTATTTTTTATTTATTTATTTATTTTTTTAAATCTTGAAAGAAACGCTTTAAAAGAAGAATGAAAAATATATTTATATTTTTTGCTTTTTTTTTTTTGCTTTTTTGAAAGACTTCTAAAAAAGAGTATTTTCTTTGGAGTAAAAAAAAATATTTTTGTTTGGATTTTTTTTTCTTTTTTTTTTAAGAAAAGTACTTCAAAAAGAAGGAAACCCATATTTTTAATTTTGAATTTTATTGATTTTTCTTTTTATTTCATGAAAAACAGTAGGAAGATAAAACCATCTTTTTTTTTAAATTTTAAAACTACTTTTACCCCTTTTGTTTTTGAAATTTTTTAAAAAAGATTTTAAAGAATGAACTAAAGGAAATATATTTTTATTTTTTTATTTTATTTTTTTTTTTTGAAAATTGGAGTGGGAACCGATGAGGTTTCCCTACGTATCTCACATCCGGTGAGAATCAGACTCGCGTAGTTCGGAAAATCGGGAATTGAGTAAATCAACTAATTCTTGAACGAAATGCTTTAAGAGAAAAAGGGAAAATATATTTTTTTTTTTTTTTTTTTTTTTTTTTTTTGCTTTTTGATAGAAAGACTTCTAAAAATAAAAATTTATTTGCTTTGGAGTAAAATCCATATTTTTAAATTTTGATTTTTATTGATTTTTCTTTTTTATTTCATGAAAAACAGTAGAAAGAACGAAACCATTTTTTTTTTTGGTTTTTTTTTTTTGAACTACTTTTACTCTTTCTTTTTTTTTTTTGAATTTTCTAAAGAAAGATTTTAAAGAAGAACTAAACGAACAATATTTTTTTTTTGGATTTTTTTTTTGTGGGGTCGGAACCGATGAGGTTTTCCTACGTATCTCACATCCGGTGAGAATCAGACCCACGTAGTTCGGAAATGAGAGAATAATAATAATAAAACATTTTTTACAGGAATTTTCAATTTTCACAATAAAACAAACTTGATTACAAAGTTTTAAAAACTAGCCATACTAACGGATTTTGATGAAAAGAAATACTTACAGACTTGAAAATCAAACACCATATGATCTAATCAAAAGAAATATAAAAAAAAACTAGCAGATTACTTCCCTTCTTGCCAATTTCAACCAAATGGTTATTTCTGCAAACGTGGCCCCTTCTCAACTCCATATGAATTTTGAGGCCGGGAAGGATTTCTTTACAAACTTGTCCATTCTTTTATGAAGACAACCTTTCGACAACTGAAAGATGCTATAAGGCTATCTCGGCAAGAACGGTTTAAAATACCGCCGAAATTAGCTTGGCTTATTTTGACAAAAAATTCAAGCATTTACTTACCACTGATTCTTTTTCTTATTTTTTTTCTTTTTTTTTAAATTAAAATAAAAGACATGGTTTTGCAGACACGACCTTTCAGCACCTCGGGACGAGGATTTTAAGGTTGTGTTTAGCTAATTGACCAAAAATCCTAAAATGATCAAAAGTTGCCGTTTATGCAAAGTCAGCCTTTCGGCGTCCCTCTTGGGAACATTCGACTATTTTTTGCAAGAGCGGCATCACCTGACTTATTTATGACAAAATTAAAATTTAGATTTTTTTTTATTTTTTTTTTAAATTAAAACAAACAAAAAAAATCAGGTATTGCAAATACGGCCTTTCAGCGCCTCGGGGACGAAGATTATAAGGCCGTGGGGGTCAATCGACCAAATAATCTACAAAATGACCCAAAAGTGGCCGTTTATGCAAAGTCAGCCTTCCGGCGTCCCTTTCGGGTACATTCGGCTGTTTTTGAAAACGGCATCACTCAACATATTTACAACAAAAAAATCAATTTCGATATTTTTGGTTATTTTTGGAAAAAGGGAGGTTGGACCCGATGAAGGTTGCCTACGTATCTCACACCATGTGAGAATCAAACCAGCGTAGTTCGGTAATAAAAGAACTAAATCATTTTAAGAAAAGAAAACAAACTATTTTTAAACAGCATTTCTAAAACAAATTATTTTCAGAGAAACTAACCTATCTTTAATAAATCAACAATTTTTTTTTTTTTTTTTCATTTTCAAAAAAAATTATTTTCAAAGGAACTAAGAAAATTTATTTGGAATTTTTTTTTTGCATTTTTCAAAAATTATTTTCTAAGGAACAAAGAAAGTTTATTTGGAATTGTTTTTGCATTTTTCAAAAGGAAACATTTTAAAGAAACTAACTATTTAAAATTAACAAAATTTATTCGGAGATTTTTTTTTTCATTTTTTTTTTCATTTTCAAAAATTATTTTCCAAGAAAAGCATCTCGTTTTCCATTCGATTGGCATCTTCCACTTCTTACCCTCTTTTTTCTTTTAACGAAACGGTCGACATGTAAGATCGGAACAAATAAATGCACACAGAAAGATGCAACAAGTTGGTCTTTTGTTTCAGGTGCACCTGTCCTAGACAGGCCCAACCCCTGTGTTGAGCCTCCTAAGTCAAATATGCACGTGATGCAAATAAACGTTCCTATCGGGGATCCGGCATAAGGTTTTGTTATTCTAAGTCATCATCCTGTTGGAAAAAGTGTCTATACCTGGCTTTAACTCGAGCGGACAACTCGAGCCGAAGAGTGTCAGTGCACCGGTAGCATGGCTTTCCGGCTTAATTGACAAAACTCTCCGCCTAAACATGTGTGACTACAAATCTTTCACCGGGTGCCAAGCACCACAGCTATCTTGAGAAAAACGGGCTATGTCCAGCAAATGCCCGATATTATATTTCAAAAGACTCGGAAGAGGAAAAATGGGTATCGGCACAATTTATATACAATTCACAAAATATCAAAGCGGTAAAAGCAACATTTAGCACATTAATACAAACGTATAATAAAATCGGATAATAAATAAGCCAAATACAACAATTATTCAAAGCTCGAATTCTTAAACCCTGAACCAGTGGTTCCAGGTTTGTTTCCCCAGCAGAGTCGCCAGAGTTGTCACACCTCCTTTTGGCGCGCCCCCTACCCCGGAGGGTAGATGCGCGATGGGAGTTTTTCCAATTTAAGTGACAATATTCGAAACGGGATTATTCTATTTATTTTCAGAGTCGCCACTTGGAATAAATTAAGGTGTCCCAAGACACCGATTTATTTAAATCCCGAATCGAGGAAATTTTTGACTTTCCAAATGAAGTCTGCGAACCAGAAATTCTAAGTAAGGAATTCTGTTAACCCGAGGGAAGGTGTTAGGCACCCCCGGATCCCGTGGTTCTAGCACGGTCGCTTCAATTATTATAAATGGCTAAAAATACCTGATTTTATACATGTTTATCAATTATATGCACTAATTAAACTTTAAACCGCTCTATTAATTTGAAACCGGGCCAAAAGAAAAATTAATTACAACATAGACTCGGACTTTTGACAAATAGGTAAATAAATAAAAAATGTATCCGAATTACTTACTTTGAAACTATGCCGATTAAAGCCGTTGTAATACTAAACCAAGAAATCAATTTATTTAACAGTATATCCCTTAAAATCATTTCCAATTAAAGACCCTGTTACACCTCCTTTTTTACTACCCCAACTTAAAGCATATAAATACGCTCGTAGGGTATACCCCGACGCTCAAATATCCGAAACGGATAAAATAACGTAAGGGAAGGAGTTTTTCCAATTAAAGGACAATCGGTTCGGATTTTATTGAGATTAATCAGAGTCGCCACTTGGGAATGATAATGGTGTCCCAAGTCACCGGTTAATCCCGAATCCGAGGAATTTTGACTCTTAAAAATATCTGCGAAGCAGAGATCCGGATAAGGAACTCTGTTAACCCGGAGAAGGTGTTAGGCATTCCCGGGTTCCGTGGTTTTAGCACGGTCGCTCAAATTGTCGTTCCCGACTCTTGTTTGACTTAATTATAGATTTTAACAACATAATGTGCTTTTTACATAAATATTATTTTTAAGAATTTGCGACATCGCGGAAACACGCCTCGAGTCATACCGCAACCAGTACGCCTATGACTTTCGGTATATTTCGGCTTTGCCGAGATTTGGATTTTAGTCGCACCAAGTGCACACTCGTTCAATGGAAAGTATATTAAAATCGTGCCCTAAATAACGTCTATCGGCTTTTAACTTTTGGGAGAGGCTATGGAATTCGCTATTAGCCTCTCCGGTTCTACAATGTTATCTTATTACTAAATGGGGGCCCCGGTGTTTGAAGTCGGGCGAGGCTCATCCCAATTTTTATTAAAGTCCAATCCTATTTGTTCAACTATATTTGCTATACATTGTTTTTGCCTTAGTCGATTTCTAGTATTAAACATTCCAGGCCCGTTATTTCTATTGTTTATTGGGCCTGGATTCTTCGACCATTTAAACAGACCCGCAAAAGGCCGGTCCAAGCCTCAAAGCCCAGACGGTCTTCTGGCTATCATTCAACGAACCAAACAATTCCAAATGGGAGTTCAGGCCCACGTTATACATAGGGCCCAAACCAGAATGTAATAACAAAAAATATAACACAGAATTCATAATGGAACAAGTACTCAAAATTTGAAACGAAATCAAATCACTTTTATTATTGATAAGGGAATCTGTACATAAAACAATAATCAATGAAAGCTCAACCAACTGTTATTACTATATGCTCATAACTAAGAATTTATATTAATATCTAATTATTTGCTAAGGAAACATTCTGGAACGCAACCTACTTACCTAGGAGATCAAGTTAAATTAAAGTGATTCAACTAATTATTTACAGTATCGAAAGAGAAACTAAACGATTAATCACAGATGTTTACTATATTACCAGTTTCATTGTGAGCTATACCTCTCATCATCACCAGTTCATCCTAATTGAATTGCTTCAATATCTAATTATTTCCCCTTTTAAAACTCAATCAGATTTGAACCTAGATTCACAGAAGCAGACTAATTATGTAAGCAATAACTATATGAGTTTCTATATCTAAGCGATTTAAGGGTTTAAACAGGACCAAACAGTGGGTTTACAGTGACTTAGTTCATTACAACGTTATTAATTCAGTTACGCTTGACTTGAACTAATGTCTTTCATCTTTTAAAACTTACTTATGCTAAAGTGTAGATCCACACCATATGATTATCTACGTGATCATGGTTTATGAGACTATTGTGAAGAACAGTTAACGATTCGAGAACTTATGATATGCTAACTTATGTTTTAATGTTTTTACCTAATTAAACTAAGTGATATGCTATTACTACTACAATACTACTATTATACTACTTATTCTATCACTAAGCTATTACATCTTTTGTGTTTTGTTTTTCTCTGCTATCTATTGTAATACACTACAAATTTAAACTAAAATTACATAACAGATAACAAAAATAATTCAGATCTTCATTTTCATCTCAAATAGCTCGCCATTACAACTTCAAATGAAAAGGGAAATGTACCTGAATCAACAAGAAAAATCTGATGAGTCTAGGGAAATCAAGGCAGATAAGTAACAGCAAGGACTCAGCAATGCAACAGTGATTGAAGATCCACAAAGCAAAAACCACAGCAAGAGCAAGTAAAATCCCACAGCACAGCAAGTATAACCCACAGCACAGCAAGTATAACCAGACCAGAATTCAAGCAAAGAACCCATAAGAAGAGTATCCCTAAGCTTTTTACTCGAAAAATCCCAGAAATACTACTGTTATATTACTATATTTTCTCTGAACTTTTTATCCAAAAGCCAGCCTATATGTATTTCAGATTGTCAGATTTCGAACCCCCTTTCAGCCCTTTTTTGGGTGTATTTATAGCTAACTAAGGGCTGAAACTTGGGGAGAAAGTTATGGGATTAATCCCAACTTTTCCCCTCTTAAAATTATGAAATATACACTTAAACCCCTAATTCTGTTACCAGAAATCCTTCCAGCATGTGCTGGAAGGTTCCAAAGATTCTTTTTATGGGTCTTTTACCAATGTAGCCCTAAGGGTTAAAGATTTTTACTGATTTCCCATTTTAGGGAGACCATTATACCCTTGAATCTCTGCAAAATTGCAGAAATCAGGGGTACAAATGACTCCCCTACCCTCTTATGTTTCACACTATTCACCATTTTACCTATTTGACTTCCAATTATGCCCTCAAGGCCACTGCTGATTTACCCAGTCTACCTAGGTCAAATTCCAGCTTCTTTTGGACTTATTTAACTAATAGCCAGCCCTTGCATTGGTATTTAAGGGCTGGCCAGTTCTACTTTAAAGAACTATTTCAAATCTAACCTTTTTAATCAGTTCCAGTTAATTAGGACCAATTTCATTTCAATTTTAAAACTAATTGCAGGACTAGCCTGCTTTATTGACTCTTTAACATCTATCCAGTCTCAAGTTGAGACTTGGATAATTACTGAACAATTAGGCCCAAAACATTTGCAGATTTAGCCTTTTTAATGTTCAGGGCTCAATATAAAGCCTGGGCCAATCTGCATTTGCAGACTTTAGCCATTTTGCACAACCAGCCCCTTTTAAAGGTGGGTTGTGTGTTAGGGCCTTGTAGAATTGGTCAACCTTTTGCAAAGTTAACCATTCTTAGGCCAATTATTTCTTAAAAACCTATTTTTTGTTCATTTTAAGTTAATTAAACTAATTTGCAGGACTAGCCTGCTCAATTACCTATTAAACTAATGGCCAGTCTCAAGTTGAGACCTAGCCTGGGTAATTAAACCCAATTACTGAACATAACTGGGCCCAAAATGTAAGGCCCCGTAAAATTTTTGTGCATAAAACCTAGTAGCTGTGGTGTCATGGTCCGAATAATGTGTTAGGAATGCGTAGAATTCTTCGCGGCGAGCTTGCAAGCCGCGGTTCGGACCCTTGGTAATGATTTAAGTTTCAAAAATGTAGAGAAATAATTTTTCCGAAAAAGTGTCAAATATGCGGTCAAGAATGCGACCGCAGAATCAACATGCGGACCGCATTCCGACCGCAAATCGTTCCAGAGAGTTTCTCAAAAATTCGTCAAATGTGCGGTCGATATGCGATCGCATGTCAAATCTGCGGTGCATTTTGCGACCGCAGATCAAACATGCGGACCGCATTCCGGCCGCATTCCTTAACAGAAACTTGTAATTTTTGAGGCCATTTTGCGGTCACTTTGCGGACCGCATGTGTGTTCTGCGGTCGCATAGTGACCGCATAATTGACCCCGGCCCAGTTTTTGTAACATTTTGACCCGATCTCTTCTTTAATATAACACACCTCTTCTTCATTTTTATCATATCATCTCACCAAAAATTAGAGAGAGAAGAGAGGGTTTTTAGAGAGAGAAATCTTGCATCTTCAAGGATTGTTCCAATCATTTTAATTCCAAGGGATCCTAGGGCAAGGATTCAACTTCCCCAATATTTTCAAGGTAAAAACCCTAACTATTTTCTTTGATTTTCAGTTTTAATTGGGTAAAGAGAGGTTTGCATATAATAGCTTTTAAAAATAGAATTTTTACACTCATGCATGATTATTGAACTTGATTTCTAGTAAAAAGAAGTGAGTAGAAGTAAGAGTCTTCAAGAACAAGGTTGGCAAGAGTAAGATAGCTTGGGTAAGCATAAAGTAGGAAGTTAATGGAAGAAAACTCATCACCAGGTATGTATGGCTAACTTTGATTCTTGTGAAATCGCCCTTATGTGTAAAATTGTTTGGCATGTGTTGATTTGAGAAATTGTATGTGATTAATTGATGTTGTTGTTGGATATTCAAAGTTGTTGTTGAACTATGAGTGTTGTGGTAAGAAATATGAACCGAAAGGTAAATGAGAGTTGAATTGGGTAAAGAATTTGTGAATAATGATTATGATGGCCTATATGGCACCTTGTGGAAAAGAAATCGAAACACTTGAGAATTGGTTTATTGTGGAAAGAGATGAAACACTTGAATTATGGAAAATTGTTGAATATACATGTGTGAATATTATTGAATGTGGAAACATTGTAACTTGGTTGTGATATTGGCTTGAGAAGTAATTGAGAACATGAAACAATGTGCAAGTTGCTTATTTGAACTTGTTGAAATTGTGTGTAGTACCTTATCTGCTGTTTGAAATTGTTGTGTTTGCAACTGTAAGGCGGGGTCGTGTCGCGCGCCGCGACGTGGTGAAATAAGGTTTGGGTTGGGGTGATAAGGGTGGCCGAGGTAATAAGGGTGGTCAGGGGCAATAAGGATGGAAAGCGATCGAAATCGCTATTGAAAATTGATACATAAATCAATAATGTGAAATTGTGAAAGGAGACAACAGGAGAGTTTGCAACCTGTGGGGCAGTACTGATTGCTCCTATGTTTGACTACTTGCAATTTATGTTGTTGATTGGTCGTTGTTCCATTTGTGACCTTGAATGTGCTTGTGTTGAGGCTTATCCGAAATGAGTAAAAGGTTGGGAACATGGTTAGTTAGCTTAATTGATTTCTTGATGTAATCTATTGGCTGTCTTAACACGGTGATCCTTGTTTAATGGCTTGAGTTTACTTGGGACAAAGTTTGTCCATACATACCAGTACAATTCAAGTGTACTGACGTCCCTTTTGCCGGGGACGCTACATTCGTATCATGATTGTAGGTGGATCAGTAGCAGGCATTTCAGCTCATCGGCAGTAGTATCCTTCTCCTTCCACTGCCCGTTTTTGGTGAGCCCCTTTCTTCCTCGGGGCCTCGTGTGGTTCATGCCACTCGGTTTGGATTTCATTTTGGTTTTGTAAGGTATAGCCGGAGCCTTGTTACCGGCAAGTATTGTATTTCCCTTTTGTATCCTAGAGGCTCCGTAGACATGTAAACTGTGGGATTGTGGCCTATGTATATGTATGGGGCGTTGCAAATATAAATTATGAACTTGTTAGTAAATAAATCACATGGTTATGTTTATGCATTATGAAATCAGTCATTGTTGGTAAGATATTTTGGTTAATGAGTAACAGTCAACACAGGGGTAACGCGTGGGAATGGAAGGCACCCAGGTCCGCTTGACTGGGGCAACCCGGTCAGGCGCCGGTCATGTCCCTCGATTTGGGGCGTGACAA
The DNA here is from genome assembly GCA_032618575.1 of Nicotiana noctiflora. NCBI lineage: Eukaryota > Viridiplantae > Streptophyta > Magnoliopsida > Solanales > Solanaceae > Nicotiana > Nicotiana noctiflora. The sequence continues at coordinate 312,157 of JASVEL010014100.1, forward strand.
ACTTGGTATCGAGCATATGGTTTTTAAAGTGTCCTAGGATGTCTCGGAGCCGTGTCTAGTAGTGCCCTTCTTATAGGTGTGTTGTCGACCACATCATATAAGTAGGGGGCTGCACGGACATTTAGGAATATTACCCTTCTTCATCACTCCAAATCGTGCGATAAAGCTTGACTATAAGATTGTTTTGTAACCCGTGCGTTGAGATTCAAGGTAAGTTTAAATGCTCTTTCGTCTATTTCATGTAGTGTTGTCATATGTCATGACCAATGGGAAAAGACATGGGTGTTATGGAGATTGCACATGTATCTTGTTGAATAAACCGTATGAATATATATAGTATAAGTACATAGTACTACAAGTATACTTTATTTGGGGAAAGGATTAGAAGTGATTACCCGCACGAAGAGGCATTGATTTGATAATTGATATGTAAGCTTAAATAGCAAGCATGGTTAGTGCAAGAAGTATATAATTGATCGTAAGGTGTGAAAGAATATTGGTTATATAAGCACGTGATATATGAGATAATGACTAAGAGATTAATGGGGAGAGTGTAAGTCTCTCATATGAGGTAAAAAGTTATGAAATAAGACTCAATTGGACCCTAGGTGAGAAGACCCTTGTCTTACGAACGTTATAAGGACCCAGAAATGTACGAAGTTGCGTTACACTCATAAAGGATATGCGTGGGGACTTGGAATCCCATACCTACGTGGCTGAATAGGAGAAGGGAACTTATGAGATCAATGCTATGGTGACTTAAATTTTCCTAATGGTCGAGTATATATATAAGAGGGATTGATATATGAGGCATATGTTCCTAAAGTTTCTACACTCAAGACTTGTGTCAAGATCCAGGATATTTTCCCCATGTGGGAGAGGGAGGACCATCGTGAGGCTACTTAAATACAATGAAACAAGAGCGAGACCATGTAGCTATGATATTTGAATATTTTGGTAAAGACATGTGTGGTCTAGAAAAGAGATTAAGGAATGTAAATTCTTCACGCATGGCAATGTGACCGATAGGGTCAACGATTCTAGAAAATAATAGTATGTTTGTAAAGAGACTTTTACTTGTCATAAGGTCAGGAGAAATGGGACCCAAGGAGGTACCATATGTCAAATGTGAAAGATTGTGAGTTCCTAGAATGGGCTAATCATAGATTTGTGATTTAAACAAAGTTTCGGGATACTAAGAAAGCCAGAACGAGTGAGAGAAATGAATGTGTTGCCACAACAACCCAAGATGGTAATTGGGGCTTGATAGAGAGCCTCTAAAGAGCCTTACAAATAGATAAGTGTTAAGTGATGTTCAGACAAACACTCCTTGCTACATATGTCCCAATAAGAGTTAAGAGGTGAGCCGGATGGAATGCCTAAGGTAAGAGACCACGTAATATATGGAAGAGTGCGTGGCTATTCACTAACTAGGAAGAATGAGGTGAGAAGAAATGGGGAGAAAACCTTTAAATTTAGATGGTCATGGTTATTTAAAATAATTTTTGCATCAGAATGGTGGACTCACTTAGGGCACAAGTGTTAATAAAAGTTATAAGGGATTAACCGCAATGCAACCGACTTGGATGACACCGAATATCAACTAAAGGGGTCTAGAGATAGTTCATGTCTACACACAATGGGAAGCGAGGTTATCGTTGGTGTGAGGTTGTGGTACTGTAAAATGATTAAACAAGACATAATGATTTTTCAAATTCACAAGAGACAGACAAATGTGTGGAACATTAAAGCTATTAATTATGCACTATCCGCAAAAAAAAAGATGGGAATGAAAGGTTCGGAATGGATTGAAAGAGGATGAAAACTCGTGACGGACTAGACGTGTTTGGCATGATAACTCTTAAGCGGCAATATCAGGGAACTTTATTGGTAACTATAACATGGGGAATAAGGCGAGTTACTCATTCGAGATAGAATCAAGTGGACTAAGCCTTACACTTAAGAGTAAAACCAAAAGTTGTTGTTGAAGTATTGAGGAGGATTTAATGTTTCAGAGAATACCCTTCTCGGGCTAGTGACCCTTCCTAAGTCATATGCATATAAAGGTTGTTGATATACGTTTTGAGAGGTGTTTAACCGTAATGAGGGATGGTAGGAAATTTCACAGGGAAGTAGTGCAGTTTCTTAAAGTCTATAATGCACATATGGGGAGAAGAGGTTGGTTAAGAAAAGTTAGAGCACAATGCTACTTTACATTCGATACAATGCCGTGCAAGTTAGTGTTATTCGGGGTATATGTGCAAGTTAGCCAATGCTATTCATTTGAGATAGGAGGTCATATGAGAAAACTCACTCAGTAATGCCTTTTGATAAGAATCGTAAGAGTTAGTAGAAATGGTTCAGATGGGGTCGTAACTATATCAAGGAAATTATAGTAGAACTAAATTCGTGGAAGGTCTTATGTAAGAGGGATATAATAAAGATGTTCCGCTAACGATGTAAAGTGTTAAGATGATAGTTATGCCTCCAGGGTTGGTTTGGGGTGTGTGTTGATGCAACACGGAAAGGTTATAGCGTATGCTTCGAGATAACTCAAAAAATCACGAGAAGAATTATCCGACACATGATTTGGAGCTTGCAGCTGTTGTGTTTGCTTTGAAAATATGGCGGCACTATCTTTATGAAGTTCATGTAGAAGTGTTTTCAGACCCCAAGAGCCTCCAGTATTTGTTCAAGCAGAAGGAGCTAAATCTAAGACAGCGGCGGTGGTTAGAATTACTCAAGGACTATGATATGGACATATTGTACCATCCAGGGAAGGCAAATGTGGTAGCCGACGCTCTTAGTCGAAAATCCATGAGTAGTTTGGCTCATTTGGGTGTGGATCAGAGACACCTGGCTCGAGAGGTTTACCAATTAGCCAGTTTGGGGGTTCGTAGCTCGGCGTCAGACGAGCGGGATATTTTGGTGTATAATGGAGTAGAATCATCATTGGTCGCGGAAATCAAAGAAAAACAGTTCATGGATCCAGCATTAGTTCGGGTAAAGGAAGTAGTTATGAATGACAAGACCTCAGCATTGGTACTCAGCAGTAAAGATGGTGTAATGCGGGGTCAAGGCAGACTATGTGTTCCGGACGTGAACGAACTTCGGGAAAAGGTAATGGCAGAGGCACATATTTCCAGATATTTTGTACAACTAGGTTCCACAAAAATGTATCATGACCTTAAGGAGATTTATTGGTGGAACGGTATGAAAAGGGATATAGAAAGCTTTGTAGCTAAATGTCCGAACTGTCAACAAGTGAGGGCCGAGCATCAACGGCCCGGTGGATTAACTCAGATTATAGAAATACCAAGGTGGAAATGGGAGATGATCAATATGGATTTCGTGGTGGGGTTACCTCACACTCGGCGTAAGTTCGATTCAATATGGGTGGTAGTAGATCGACTCACCAAATCAGCTCACTTCCTGCCTGTCAAGTCCAATATGCAAGATTGTACATCAAGGAGATAGTAAAACTTCATGGCACTCCACTTTCTATCATCTCGGATCGTGGGGCTCAGTTCACAGCTAACTTTTGGAAGAAGTATCAGCAAGGTTTGGGAATCTAGGTGAATCTCAGCACAGCTTTCCATCCACAGACCGATGGACAGGCCGAGCGGACCATTCAGACGCTTGAAGATATGTTGCGGGCTTGTGTCTTAGATTTTAAAGGTAATTGGGATGAACACTTGCCACCTGATAGAATTTGCTTACAATAACAGCTATCATGCTAGCATTCAAATGGCCCCGTTTGAGGCATTGTACGGGAGAAGATGTAGATCGCCAATCGGGTGGTTTGAGGTAGGTGAAGCGGAATTGCTAGGGCCAGATATGGTGTACGAAGCTATGGAAAAGGTCAAGGTTATTCAGGAGAGAATGAAAATAGCACAGAGTCGTCAAAAGTCCTATGCAGACGTTCGTCGAAGGGATTTGGAGTTTCAAGTCAATGATTGGGTGTTCTTGAGGGTATCTCCTATGAAGGGAGTCATGCGATTCGGAAAGAAAGGGAAATTGAGTCCTAGGTATGTTGGTCCATATCGGATCATTCAAAGGATTGGTCAAGTTGCTTATAGGCTAGAATTGCCTCTTGAGATGTCATCAGTGCACTCGGTATTCCATGTGTCCATGTTGAAGAAAGTGATTGGAAATCCATCCGCAATCATGTCAGTCGAGGCTATTGAGGTTAATGAAGATTTGTCATATGAAGAAGTTCCAGTTGCCATTCTTGATAGGCAAGTCCGTAAGTTAAGAAATAAGGAAGTTGCCTCTGTTAAAGTATTCTGGCGAAGTCAACAAGTTGAGGAGGCCACATGGGAAGCAGAGAAAGAGATGAAGGAAAAGTACCCCATTTGTTTGATCAAGCTTAGAAGAAATTAGGCGATCCTTCTACTTCTAGTAACTGTCATCTTGTCCAAGTTGTTTCCCTCTTAGTGTTAGTAAAAGCCTCCTCCATTTTGTAAAGAGTTATGTGTTAAGTAAGCGACTAATAGTAAGTGTAGATTGGTAGTGGTTTGTTTGTGTGTACATGTTGTGTTAAAATGGTTGAATAAGGAAAGAATTCATTGAAGTGACTAGTTTATGTGAAATTGTAACAATGTGATAGAATATGTGCATTCGTTGAGGTAAGAAAGTGTATACCAGTTGTGAAAAGTGTTGAAGTTGTATATTATTGTTTGGTAATGTGTTTCGGGGGCCCTCTGACAGGTGGATATGTCCATAATACAAAGGAAACTCCGGCGAAATTTTTCTAAAATATAAGAGTTAGTCAAAATTTTGATAGCTAGCATATCATGTCTTTCAAAACTCATTTATTTCAAAATCCTCATTCGAGGACGAATGATCTTAGGGGGGAGGATGTAAGGCCCCGTAAAATTTTTGTGCATAAAACCTAGTAGATGTGGTGTCATGGTCCGAATAATGTGTTAGGAATGCGTAGAATTCTTCGCGGCGAGCATGCTCGCCGCGGTTCGGACCCTTGGTAATGATTTAAGTTTCAAAAATGTAGAGAAATAATTTTTCCGAAAAAGTGTCAAATATGCGGTCAAGAATGCGACCGCAGAATCAACACGCGGACCGCATTCTGACCGCAAATCGTTCCACGAGAGTTTCTCAAAAATCCGTCAAATGTGCGGTCGATATGCGATCGCATGTCAAATCTGCGGTGCATTTTGCGACCGCAGATCAAACATGCGGACCGCATTCCGACCGCATTCCTTAACATAAACTTGTAATTTTTGAGGCCATTTTGCGGTCACTTTGCGGACCGCATGTGTGTTCTCCGGTCGCATAGTGACCGCATAATTGACCCCGGCCCAGCTTTTTGTAACATTTTGACCCGATCTCTTCTTTAATATAACACACCTCTTCTTCATTTTTATCATATCATCTCACCAAAAATTAGAGAGAGAAGAGAGGGTTTTTAGAGAGAGAAATCTTGCATCTTCAAGGATTGTTCCAATCATTTTAATTCCAAGGGATCCTAGGGCAAGGATTCAACTTCCCCAATATTTTCAAGGTAAAAACCCTAACTATTTTCTTTGATTTTCAGTTTTAATTGGGTAAAGAGAGGTTTGCATATAATAGCTTTTAAAAATAGAATTTTTACACTCATGCATGATTATTGAACTTGATTTCTAGTAAAAAGAAGTGAGTAGAAGTAAGAGTCTTCAAGAACAAGGTTGGCAAGAGTAAGATAGCTTGGGTAAGCATAAAGTAGGAAGTTAATGGAAGAAAACTCATCACCGGTATGTATGGCTAATTTTGATTCTTGTGAAATCGCCCTTATGTGTAAAATTGTTTGGCATGTGTTGATTTGAGAAATTGTATGTGATTAATTGATGTTGTTGTTGGATATTCAAAGTTGTTGTTGAACTATGAGTGTTGTGGTAAGAAATATGAACCGAAAGGTAAATGAGAGTTGAATTGGGTAAAGAATTTGTGAATAATGATTATGATGGCCTATATGGCACCTTGTGGAAAAGAAATCGAAACACTTGAGAATTGGTTTATTGTGGAAAGAGATGAAACACTTGAATTATGGAAAATTGTTGAATATACATGTGTGAATATTATTGAATGTGGAAACATTGTAACTTGGTTGTGATATTGGCTTGAGAAGTAATTGAGAACATGAAACAATGTGCAAGTTGCTTATTTGAACTTGTTGAAATTGTGTGTAGTACCTTATCTGCTGTTTGAAATTGTTGTGTTTTCAACCGTAAGGCGGGGTCGTGTCGCGCGCCGCGACGTGGTGAAATAAGGTTTGGGTTGGGGTGATAAGGGTGGCCGAGGTAATAAGGGTGGTCAGGGGCAATAAGGATGGAAAGCGATCGAAATCGCTATTGAAAATTGATACATAAATCAATAATGTGAAATTGTGAAAGGAGACAACAGGAGAGTTTGCAACCTGGGGAGCACTGATTGCTCCTATGTTTGACTACTTGCAATTTATGTTGTTGATTGGTCGTTGTTCCATTTGTGACCTTGAATGTGCTTGTGTTGAGGCTTATCCGAAATGAGTAAAAGGTTGGGAACATGGTTAGTTAGCTTAATTGATTTCTTGATGTAATCTATTGGCTGTCTTAACACGGTGATGTAATTTAATGGCTTGAGTTTACTTGGGACAAAGTTTGTCCATACATACCAGTACAATTCAAGTGTACCGACGTCCCTTTTGTCGGTGGCGCTACATTCGTGTTATGATTGTAGGTGGTTCAGTAGTAGGCACTTCAGCGCATCGACAGTAGTATTCTTCACCTTCCACTGCCCGTTTTGGTGAGCCCCTTTCTTCTTCGGGGCCCTGTGTGATTCATGCCACTTTTGTTTAGATTTCATTTTGGGTTTTTGAAAGGTATAGCCGGAGCCTTGTTACCGGCAAGTATTGTATTTCCCTTTTGTATCCTAGAGGCTCTGTAGACATGTAAACTGTGGGATTGTGGCCTATGTATATGTATGGGGCGTTGCAAATATAAATTATGAACTTGTTAGTAAATAAATCACATGGTTATGTTTATGCATTATGAAATCAGTCATTGTTGGTAAGATATTTTGGTTAATGAGTAACAAGTCAACACAGGGGTAACGCGTGGGAATGGAAGGCACCCAGGTCCGCTTGACTGGGGCAACCCGGTCAGGCGCCGGTCATGTCCCTCGATTTGGGGCGTGACACAAAACCTTTGCAGGCCTGGCCACTTTGATGTTCAGGGCTCAAATGAGCCTTGGTGAGCTTGCATTTGCAAGCTTGACCATTTTTGCACAACCAGCCCTTTTTAATGGTGGGCTGTGTGTTAAGGCCTTATAGAATAGGTCAACCTTTTGCAAGGTTGACCATTCTTAGGCCAATTAATTCTTAATAACTTATTTTTTGTGATTTTCTGTTTTAGCCTATTTAAAAACTAGCCATTTTTATGAAACCTAATACTAACAGCTATAACCAATTCACCTAGGGTTCAAACAGTGTTAATCAAACACTTACACTCAACCAGAACCAATAAAACTAAATCAATTTCAACATGATTTGCATATCAGGACACATAAAATCAGACAAAAATGTAATAATCAACCAAAACTCAGAGAAGGCAATTGATATGGTTGAATTTCAGTTAATTAATTCACATTATCCAACTTTATGAGACAAAGTATGAACTCATGTCAATTAAGACCTAATTACTATCAGTTCAAGTCATTATGAAAGTTTGAACAACTCAGAATTCACCAAGGTTCATGACATAGGCAGACAGAAGCATAGGCTAACACAAACAGTCAAAGAAGGGTTTGAACATGGCTCACAGAAACTATGGATCTATATTATCAGTCAAACCAAGCCATTTTTCACACAAGTCATGACAAACAGGATGAATCATGTAGAACAGGAAGACATGGAGAATATAATGCAAGAAGGGCCCTGAATCTACCATGCCACAGAACTTGAGCTTGATTTTAAACAGAAGACAAATGTCATGCTTGTTTGCAGTGAATCAGAACTCAACAGCTAACATAACAAGGGAAAGATGAAATCTCTGATCTTAGAACAAATTAGCATGGGGTCAACACCAGACAAATAACAGAATCCCATCATTAACAGGCTAAGCTAAGAAACCTTATGACTAATCATCAGAGAAACATGCAAAAAGATGTGAAGAAACAATCAGATAAGAACCTTATAACTAATCAGGAGAGAAGAATTATTCAAACTATTAAAAGATAACAAAGAAGATTAGAGTTGAAACTTAAACATGCAAAAGAGATGTCGAAGATCAACGAGATTGAAAGGTCTAATGCTAACAGAAGACAAAAACAAGAAAAGATATCAGAACAGGAGTTCAAACAGGAAGTACAGATGAACAAATTAAACCCTAAAACTAACAGACATACCAAAAGACTAAGAACAGAAAAGCATGGTAAAAGATATCAGGATAGAAACAACAGAAAGCAGGAGAAAAACATGCAACGAACAGACGAGAAAAAAAAGAAAAACAAACACACATAGGGAGAGGGGACTTAGCTTGCAGGGCCGGTCCCCTGAGCTTCCATTTTCTCCCTTTTTCACTCTCTTTTCACTCTTTTTCCCGGACCCCTTCAGACCCTTTTCCTTTGATTCTTTTTTCTTATTCCTTTTTTGTCAATTTTTCTTTTCTGGTTTTCTTTTTATGCTCAAAGGTAAGCCTTTTGGATTCTGAGTTGCAAGGGGGTGTTCAGGAGGGTAAAAGACACGGTCTTTGTGTGGTTTGAGTTTGGGGGTCGCCGGAGTTAGGTTTCCGGCGACTTTATTTGGGATATTCGAGACACTACAGGAAGATTCGAAGGGTGAGGGTGGTATGGTTGGATAGATCAGAGAAAGGGGGTTCTTTTGGCATTGGTTTTGAGTGGTTTCTCATTGTTTGGGTGGTCACCGGTGTAGCTCCGGTGACCGGCAAGTCAAGAACATGGTTTGTTTTTAGGGTTTTGGGTGTGTGATGAGGTGAAGAAGAAAGAGAAGAAGAGGGGAGGGGTAAAAGGGAGCCGGCGACCACCGTGGAGGTTGGTGGCCGCCATGGACGGCTAGGGTTTCTTGGCGAAGGAGACGAAGGAGTAGAGAGAAAAGGGGGCGGCTAGTCTTTAGGGTTTGCAAAAAATGACCGGCCGTTCAGACATAAGCCTTATATAGGCGACCTGTCTGAGGTAATCTTGGCCGTCCGTTTAATGGAGATCAACGGCCGTGGTTGATGTTACTAAAACGACATCGTGTCGTTACAACTAAGGCCCAAAGATCTCTTCCGTTAGATCATTTCAAACGGATGGCTCAGATCAACTATCTCAATCAATTAACAAAAATAGAAAATCAATAATATCTCAACCGTCGGATGATGCAAATGAACGGCTGAGATCAGCTAGCTCAAAGGCTTGGACCGGAATAATTGGGCCTGCACATTGGGTTATTTAATTCAAATCTCTCTGGCCCAAAGCAATTATTCACAAACTATTTTCTTTTCTTTTTTTGTATTTTTTCTGATTTTAATGATTTTTATGTATTTTCTTTTATACTTTTTTTTCTTTTTCTCTTATGGAAAATCATAAAACCTAAATTCCTACTTACTCTAATTAATTTGTATTTTTTTGGCAATTTTCTACTATTTTTCCTTAGTTTTAACTACTTAAAACTATTTTTTTGTGATTTTTCTTAAAAACCTAACTAATTAAACAAAGTAATTACCTAGTCTAATTAATTAATAATTTTTTTTTGATTTTTCTAATTTCTATTTATGCAAATGCACAAAGTATAGCTAATTTCAAACAAAGCAAGTAATTGCACTCAAAAACATATTTATTTTAATTTTGGAATTATTTGCCCGGTGCAAAAATCATGTGCTCACAACTGCCCCTCTTTGCTCGGGAACACGAAGAGTTTCAGTGCAAAGACAAGTGAGCAGTAATGAGAGATTTTTGCACATCGGCACATTCCGTGAAAGCATTTTTGAAAACCTTTTGACCGCACCCTGCCTCAGAGGTTGCCTACATATCCTGGGCTAAACGAGAATCAGGTCGGTGTAGTTCGGGAAGGTCTTGTAGTTTAAAACTACCAGACTTTACTGTTGCATTGACACTGTTATGACTTACTGACCTACTCCTTATTACACCGGGGGGAGAAATGTAAAATGAAGAAGCTATTCTAAGCTATGATCCTACAATTACAATTATTCCTAAATCTAGCTTTTGCTCTTCTTCCCTTTCCGGTGATGCAGACTCTCTTTCTTTTGTTGATTTTCTTTGATGTTGATTCTCTTTTTGTTGATTTTCTTTGATGTTGACTCTCTTTTTTGTTGATTTTCTTTTTTGTTTTCCCTTTTTTTGATTTTCAATGGTACTTCTTGCCCTCGAGCTGAACCTGCTCAAAACAAAACAACAAACTACTTTTTTTCTCTTTTTTCTGCCCCAGTGTGGGCTTTTAGCTATATAAACCATGATGTGCAGAAATCTATTCCCGTATTTGAAGGTGGGCGCCTAACAGAAATTAAGCGTGCAATGCGATGCAGAAAAGTATTCCCGTATTTGAAGGTGGGCACCTAACAGAAATTAAACGTGCAATGCGATGCAAAAAGGTATTCCCGTATTCGAAGGTGGGCACCTAACAGAAATTAAACGTGCAATGCGATGCAGAAAATATTCCCGTATTAGAAGGTGGGCACCTAACAGAAATTAAACGTGCAATGCGATGCAGTAAAATATTCCCGTATTCGAAGGTGGGCACCTAATAGAATTTAAACATGCAATGCGATGCAGAAAATATTCTCGTATTCGAAGGTGGGCACCTAACAGAATTTAAACGTGCAATGCGATGCAGAGAATATTCCCGTATTTGAAGGTGGGCACCTAACATAATTTAAACGTGCAATGCGATGCAGAAAAGTATTCCCGTATTCGAAGGTGGGCACCTAACAGAATTTAAACGTGCAATGCGATGCATAAAAGTATTCCCGTATTCGAAGGTGGGCACCTAACAGAATTTAAACGTGCAATGCGATGCAGAAAATATTCCCGTATTCGAAGGTGGGCACCTAACAGAAATTAAACGTGCAATACGATGCAGAAAAGTATTCCCGTATTTGAAGGTGGGCACCTAACAGAATTTAAACGTGCAATGCGATGCAGAAAAATGTATTCCCACAGCCTGAGGACCGGGGAATGGATTTCAAAAGATGTTACCTTCCTCTTTTTGGTATTTTCTTTTACCCACTATTTAAACGTGCAATGCGATGCAGAAAATATTCCCGTATTCGAAGGTGGGCACCTAACAAAATTTAAACGTGCAATGCGATGCAGAAAGTATTCCCGTATTCGAAGGCGGGCACCTAACGGAATTTAAACGTGCAATGCGATGCAGAAAAGTATTCCCGTATTTGAAGGTGGGCACCTAACAGAATTTAAACGTGCAATGCGATGCAGAAAATATTCCCGTATTTGAAGGTGGGCACCTACAGAATTTAAACGTGCAATGCGATGCAGAAAATATTCCCGTATTAGAAGGTGGGCACCTAAGAGAATGTTACCTTCCTCTTTTTGGTATTTTCTTTTACCAATTATCTCTTGCCCGTGAATTTCTTCACTTATTGGCGAACTTCTCTTTTGGTGTTTTCTATTTTCCACATTGGTCACATTCACTTTAAAGTGATTAGTGACAATTTGTTCCTGCATGAAACAAATTTTATTAGATATAAACTGCTGGCGACTGGCATCTGCCGTCCCCGCTTCTTATTGCTTCCTTCTTTTCGCTTTTCTCATGCTGCATAACTTTCAACTGCTTGTCCCTTGCAAACTCTTTTTGTATTTTCTCATTTTTTTCCATTTTTGTTTTGTTTTCTTTTCTTTTGGCCATATCTGCCAAGCTTCCTTATTTCCTTCCCAACTCTTCCTTCTTTCCTGACCCAGTGTTGTTTCAGCTTTCGTTATCAGGAGTTGGTAGTTAGCTCTCAAAGGTAAACAATGAAATGCAGAAAAATGAAAGAAAGGTAAGGGTGTTTTGGAGAGATGATAGAACTTATCTGGGTATTTGCTGGCTGATTCCGCTGACGATGCCATGTATTTAAACTCTGACCCAGTTCGTTCCAATCATTATTCTGTCTCCGAGTTGTTTCCAACCCAAACCGATACTATTTTTTGTTGCTTTTCTCTTTTCTGGTAATCATCACGATCGCCCTATGGTGCCTCGAAAGGTTTTCACCAATAAGACTCTCTCATTTATTCTCTCAACCTCACAATCGCCTCACGGTGCCGATTAAGGTTTTCACTGATGAGACTCTCTCATTTTATTTCTCTCAAACTCACAATCGCCTCACAGTGCCGGTTAAGGTTTTCACCGATGAGACTCTCTCATTTTTTCATTTCATTTTATTTTTTTTTATATTTTCTTTTTGTTTTCTGTTTTCTGTACCACGGGTATTCTCCGATGTTTCGCTCCTCCTTCATTGCATTCGTTATCATTTCGGAATTGATCAGAAGGTCTTTCTTTGGACTGTAACGTGGCTTTTGGATGGGTTGAGAAAGAAAGGTATAAAGGCTCAAAATCTCACGAGGGTTCAAAGATATTTACAACTCTCGGAATTATTAAACATAACTTCTGCCCCAGCTTCAATATGTGGGGAATTTTTGGATTTTTTCTTTATTGTGACTGAACCTCAGAGAGGCTGCCTACGTACCCTTTCGGGATCAAGTCAGACGTAGTTCATCCAACTTCATAAGTTAGATGGATTTCTTTTTGACTTTTTCCCGATTTCTTTGTCTTTTTCTCTTTTTTTTTCATTTCATTTTTTTTTTCATTTCATTTTTTCATTTTATTTTCATTTTGGCAATTTCGATCTTATTGCGCTAAAGCGATTCCGAGAGAGGGATATGAAAGAATATATTTATTAAGGCTCAAAGGGGTTATCAATGGATAAAGTGTTTGGATAGAGAATAAAACGCCTTCGTCATTTCAATTCCAAAATCACAACAAAATACAAAACATATAATTGAAAAGGAATCATACATAGTATCTTTTGACTGCATCTGAATTGATAGCAGTCTCTACGCACTTTCCTTCAATATCTGTCAAATACAATGCTCCATTGGACAACACCCGTGATACCACAAACGGTCCTTGCCAATTTGGTGCAAACTTGCCTTTCGCCTCGGCCCAATGCGGTAAGATACGCCTCAACACAAGCTGTCCGACTTCAAACTTTCGAGGTCGTACCTTCTTATTGTATGCTCTGGCCATTCTTCGTTGATACAATTGCCCATGGCAAACTGCGGCCAACCTCTTCTCATCAATCAAACTCAATTGTTCCAACCGAGCTTTTACCCATTCATCGTCATCTATCTCAGCTTCGGCTATGATCCGTAATGACGGTATTTCTACTTCTGCGGGTATAACAGCCTCCGTTCCATACACCAGTGTATAAGGTGTGGTTCCGATAGAAGTACGCACCGTCGTGCGGTAACCCATGAGAGCAAAGGGTAGCTTTTCATGCCATTGCCTGGATCCCTCCACCATTTTTCGGAGAATCTTCTTGATATTCTTATTCGCTGCTTCTACTGCACCATTTGCCTTTTGCCTGTAAGGCGTGGAATTGCGGTGTGTGATCTTAAATTTCTCACAAACTTCCGCCATGAGATGACTATTTAGATTGGCTCCATTATCTGTGATAATCACCTTGGGAATTCTAAATCGACATATAATATTCTCATGCACAAAATCCACCACCGCTTTCTTCGTTATTGCCTTGAATGTCTTAGCTTCGACCCACTTGGTGAAATAATCAATTGCAACCAGAATGAACCTATGCCCATTGGAAGCGGCCGGATCTATTGGGCCGATAACATCCATGCCCCAAGCAACAAAGGGCCAAGGTGCAGACATTGTATGCAACTCATAAGGCGGGGAGTGGATCAAATCCCCATGTACCTGGCATTGGTGGTATTTCTTTACATACCTGATACAGTCACGCTCCATAGTGAGCCAGTAATACCCAGCTCTCAAAATCTTCTTTGCTAAAACATATCCGCTCATGTGGGGTCCACATACTCCGGCATGTACTTCAATCATGATTTCATCCGCTTGTTGTGCATCCACACACCGCAATAAGCCCAGATCTGGTGTTCTTTTGTATACCACTCCTCCACTGAGGAAACATCCATTAGCTAAACGCCTGATGGCTCTCTTCTGGTCTCCAGTGGCTTACTCCGGGTATTTGCCAGCTTTCAGGTATTCCCTGATATCATGATACCACGGCTCTCCATCTGACTCTTCTTCCACAGCGAAGCAATAAGCATTTTGATCACGGACTTGGATCCGGAGCGGATCTATATATGTCTTGTCAGGATGATGCAACATAGAGGACAGTGTGGCCAAAGCATCTGCAATCTCATTGTGCATTCTTGGGATGTGCTTGAACTCTATAGACCGGAATCTTTGAGACAACTCGTGCAAACAATACCGATAAGGTATCAATTTCAAATCTCGTGTCTCCCATTCCCCTCTTGAATTTGATGTACCAAGAGATCCGAGTCACCCATGACCAAAATCTCTTGAATACCCATGTCAATTGCCATCCTTAATCCCAAGATGCACGCCTCATATTCGGCCATGTTGTTGGTACAAAAAAATCGGAGCTGAGCTGTGACGGGATAGTGTTGACCCGTACCTGAAATGAGTACCGCTCCGATACCAACGCCTTTGCTGTTGACGGCCCCGTCGAAGTACATTTTCCATCCCGGTCTCTCATCTTGCTCCATCTCCTCGACAATCATTGCCTCCTCATCCGGAAAGTACGTCTTCAATGGTTCATACTCATCATCCACCGGATTCTCAGCTAAGTGGTCTGCAATAGCTTGGGCCTTCATCGCCGTACGAGTCACATAGATAATGTCCAATTCTGTGAGCAGAATCTGCCATTTAGCAAGTCTTCCCGTAGGCATAGGCTTCTGAAATATGTACTTCAGAGGATCCAGTCGTGATATCAAGTATGTGGTATATGCTGACAAATAATGCTTCAACTTCTGAGCTACCCAAATCAACGCACAACAAGTTCTTTCAAGTTGAGTATATTTCACCTCGTAGGATGTGAACTTCTTGCTGAGGTAATATATGGCTTGTTCTTTCTTGCCTGTCTCGTCATGCTGACCCAGTACACAACCAAAGGAGTTATCAAGCACCGTCGGATACAATATCAGAGGTCGCCCTGGTTCTGGAGGAACTAACACCGGAGGATTGGCCAAATATTCCTTGATCTTGTCAAAGGCTTCCCTGACACTCGTCGGTCCATTTCACTGCTGCATCTTTTTTCAACAACTTGAAGATCGGCTCACACGTTGATGTCAATTGAGCAATGAATCGACTAATGTAATTCAACCTTCCTAGCAAACTCATGACCTCCTTCTTGTTCTTCGGCGGAGGTAGACTTTGAATAGCCTTGATCTTTGATGGATCCAGTTCAATACCTCGCCGACTCACTATAAACCCCAGTAATTTCCCCGAAGGTACTCCAAAGGCACACTTTGCAAGATTGAGCTTTAAATTGTACCTCCGGAGTCTTTGGAAAAACTTTCTCAAATCTCTCACATGATCAGGTTGTTTTCTGGACTTTATGATGACATCGTCCACATACACTTCAATTTCTCGATGCATCATATCGTGGAACATTGTGGTCATTGCCCTCATGTAAGTTGCCCCGGCATTCTTCAATCCAAACGGCATTACTCTGTAACAGTACGTTCCCCAAGGTGTAATGAAGGCAGTTTTCTCAGCATCTTCTTCGTCCATCAGGATCTGGTGATAACCGGCATAACATTCCACAAACGAACCGATTTCATGCTTGGCGCAATTGTCGATCAATATATGGATGTTTGGCAATGGGAAGTCATCCTTCAGACTGGCTTTGTTGAGGTCTCTGTAGTCCACACACACTCTGGTTTTTCCATCTTTCTTCGGGACCTGCACAACATTTGCCAACCAGGTGGGGTACTTGGTAACTCTTATGACCTTTGCCTCAAACTGCTGCTTATTCACCTCTTCTTTTATCTTCACACTAATGTCCGTTTTGAATTTCTCAACTTTTGCTTTACCGGCCGGCATTCAGGATAGATAGGCAACTTGTGTACCACCAAATCAGTGCTAAGTCCGGGCATGTCATCATAGGACCAGGCAAAAATGTCCTTAAACTCATGTAACAACCTTATCAATTCATCCCTGAGGGGTGCCTCCAAATGAACACTAATCTTTGTTTCCCGGACATTATCTTCGCTCCCCAAATTTACAGATTCTGTATCACTCAGATTCGGTTTGGGTTTTTCCTCATATTGTTTCATGTCCTTGCTTATTTCCTCCAGGGCTTCCTCATCCTCACATTCTATTTCACTATCTTCCTCAATTTCTTGTATGGTAACGTGATTGTCAGAACTGGGTCTAGAATCCTTCACGCATGACATGGCATCAGAATCAACACATGCAGAACTGTACAAAAGGAAAAATAAAGAAAAATAAGGCAAAAAGTGAAGAAAAGGAAAACTGCATTTCATTGATAAAAAAGAACGAACAAAGTTCGGGATACATTTGATTTTCTTTTCATGAGGGGGATGGGAGAACTATAAAATAACAATTTTGGGAAAGCAATGATGAAATTTTGGAGCTAACTACCAAGACTCCTTCCTGATAGGGAAAGGAGTAGCTTCCCAATTGTTCAACATGATTCCAGGTCCCACAAACTGCACATCCATTTTGCTTGTGCCTTCCCCCACTTCAACCATATTCACATCCCAAAACATCTTCTCAAAACTCAACATTTCTTTATCAAGTCGGGTCTCGATGTACTTTGTCACAGCAGATGTCCGATATTTTGTACCAGGCTTGATGAAGGTGTCGGATAGTTTGGGTATAGGTTTAGGCAAGGTCCAGTTCTTTTTGGCTTTGGAGGCTCTCTGGATGTCGGCAAAGGTGGGTTTGAACCCTAAGCCGAATGTACCTTTGTTTTCTGGAAGCTGAACCGGCTGAATAACTTCCTGCAATGCTTTGCCCAATCCCTTCCCCGGTGCAAATCCATTTCTAAGCATCTCTTTGGCCACCATCACAGCAGTTGGTGCCATCATAGGGATTGGCAACTTCTCCCCTTCAGCAATTCTGTTTACCACAATAGCATCTGTCACTTGGTAGACCCAAGGACCTCTATCTCCGTCAGTATCATCAAACGGTGTTACCATATTGCAAGCATTTTCTTCCCCATGTACTACAATCTTCTGTTGTTCCCACTCGAATTTGACCATCTTATGTAAAGATGATGGTACTGCCTTGGCCGCGTGAATCCAGGGTCGGCTTAACAACAAGTTATATGACACAGCAATGTCGAGCACCTGTAATTCCATAGTAAAATTAACAGGACCGATGGTCACCTCCAGAATAATGTCTCCCAATGTGTTTTTACCCCCACCATCAAATCCTCTCACGTTTATACTGTTCTTCCGGATTCTGTCCGGACTGATGTTCAGCTTTCCCAAGGTCGACAGCGGGCAAATGTTAGCGCTTGATCCGTTGTCTATCAACACTCTGGTCACTACCGACTCTTCACTCTTTACCGTAAGGTACAACGCCTTATTGTGCTCAGTTCCCTCCACAAGCAATTCCTTTTCAGAGAATGTGATCCTATTAGACTCGAAAATCTTGCTAGTAATCTTTTCCAGGTGGCAAACTGAAATCTTTTCTGGAACATGAGCCTCGTTTAGTATCTTCATCAGAGCCTTCCTGTGTTCTTCTGAATGTATTAGCAAAGATAGCAAAGAGATCTGCGCAGGGGTCTTCCTCAACTGCTCAATTACAGAATAGTCCTGTGACTTCATCTTCTTGAGGAATTCCTCCGCTTCCTCTTCTGACACTGGTTTCTTCAATTGGCTCTCTTTTACTGCTTTCATTTTTCTCAATTCTTCTGGAGCAAAGCATCTTCCAGACCGGGTGAGACCGTGGGTTTCATTAATTTCCCCAGACACCTCTTTTCCTTTATAAACCACTGCTACCTTGTTGTAATTCCAAGGTACAGTCTTTGTGCTCACCACCGGCAACTGCACCACCGGCCTTATAATTACCGGCTTCGTACTCACGCCTTTCACAGTCACAATCGGCTTTATGCCTGACACTACCACTTTCAAACCTTCCACCACTATTGGCTTTCCTGTTGGTTCTTCAACAATCGCTTTTTCTTTCACGGCTTCCTTTTCTGCTTTGCCACTTGACTTTATCATCATCACAGACTGAGATGGTTTCTGACTGCTATCACCTTGCACCAATTCTATCATGTGTGTCTCATGGTGATTTGGCAACGGATTCTGGGTGATGTTCGGAGCTTCTGGAGCCTGAACTTCAATTCTCCTATCGTCAATGAGATCCTGAATGGCATTCTTCAACTGCCAACATTTTTCGGTATCATGGCCCAATGTTCCCGAACAATATTCACACCTAACAGAAGGATCAAGGTTTTTCGGGGGTGGGTTTGGAACTTTAGGTGCAACCGGGCTTAGCATCCCCAACTCTTTCAATCTATGATAAAGGCTGGTATATGATTCCCCCAGTGGGGTGAATGTTTTCCTTGCCTTGTTTCTCCACTCTGAGTCAGGTCTAGGCCTGTTTTATTTCCTGTAGGGTTTAGAGGCTGGGTATGTGTTCTGGGTGTGGTAAACATTGTGTGGAGTTTGGGCTCTCCACACTTGGGGTGGTGGTGGCGGGTAGGCTTGGGCTTGTGGGTGGTGGTAGTGTGGGACTGTTGGTGGGTATGGTGATGGTGGTGGGTTATATGGGGTCGATGTGTTGTATGGGTTTGGTGGGTAAGATTATATGGGGTTGATGGGTTTGGTAGGTTTGGTGGGTGTTGGTGATAGGGTCTTGGTGGGCGATGATGCGGGTTACGGCTCCATGGCCTGCTCTCTACAGTTGCTACCTCTTCCTTCTTCTTCTTTCCCATTGCTCCCCCGTTTCCAGTTTGTATTGCTTGATTGGTGGCCTTAATGGCCGAAAAACTCATGATTTTGTTTGTTTTCAAACCTTCCTCCACAAAGCTTCCCATCTTCACGACTTCATTGAAACTCTTCCCAATCGCCGACACTAAATGACCGTAGTATGTAGGCTCCAAAGCCTGTAGAAAACAATCCACCATCTCCCCCTCCTTCATGGGTGGATCTACTCTCGCGGCCTGCTCCCTCCATCTGAAACCGAATTCCCTAAAGCTTTCCCTTAGCTTCTTCTCCATTTTTGTAAGGGATAGTCTGTCATGTATGATCTCTAAGTTGTACTGAAAGTGATTTGCAAAGGCTTGTGAAAGATCATCCCAGACGAACCACCTTGTATGATCTTGTCGGGTATACCACTCTAAAGCTGAACCACTCAGACTCTGGCTGAAATACGCCATCAATAACTCATCTTTACCCCCTGCACCTCTCATTTTGCTACAGTATCCTCTAAGATGGGCCACCGGATCTCCGTGCCCGCTATACATATCGAATTTTGGCAACTTGAACCCCACGGGAAGCTGCACTTCAGGGAATAGTCATAAGTCCTTGTAGGCCACACTCACCTGCCCTCCTAGTCCTTGCATAGTGCGGAAGGCATTCTCCAGACTTTTCACTTTTCTGGCCATCTCTTCTTGCCCTGCACTCTTGGCAATTCTTTCTTCACTTGTTTCTATCAACGGAGTATGAGACTCATGTTGTCGGAAAGTTGGTTCTGGAGGGTAGTAGTGAGGATCATGTATATGAAACACCGGTTCACTGGAGGATTTGTGCATAGCAGCGGGCGGAGGTGCCACATACACTGGAGCCACTTGAGGTGGTGCTTGTTTTGTTGGAGGTGGTGGTACCTGGGAGGTGGAGGCATAGTAGTGAGGGTAATCGGGGTAAGTGGAGGATGAATTCATTGTCGGTGGTTCAGGATTGGTATTGGCTGGAAGGATATATGCGGGGTTGGCAGGGGTTGACCTCTAGACCAGGCCTGGTACATCTCGGCCATCTGCTGTCTCAGTTTGTACATTTCCTCCTTCATTCCTGCTACATCGACAATCTCCTCTTCATGAGCAGGGTCCACAATAGTTGCCTCAATTTCCTGGGACACTGCTTTCGTCATCTTTTTGTATCTTGTGTTGTATGGGTGGGTAGCCAGAATGGCAGTTGCCTAGAGAATCTGAACTCACAAGCATCAACACCCGTTAGTTGTTAGCGCATGAATAAAATGCAACGACTTTAAAAACAAACACATTTCCTCGAGTCGTTATGCATCATCCCGACCGCTGCTCATTTGGACCAATAACTTTTCTCTTTTTCCTCTCTTTTTCTTTTCTTTTTTTCTTTTTTTTCTTTCTTTCTCTTTTTTTTCTTTTTCTTTTCTCTCTCTCCTTTTTTTCTTTTCTTTTTCTTCTTTTTCTTTTCTTTTTCTCTTTATTACGTTCCTATTTATTTTCCTAGCGAATTTAAAGGAAATGACATAAAGCAAAAGAATTGATAACAACACTTGATTTTCCATTGATAATTCAAAACATTGATTACAAGGTGATGTTTTAAAAGAAAAATATAAAAAGATGATGCATGCCCTATGAGTACATTAATGCTCCTAGTGCCCGCGAGGCATCGTTCGGCCTTACCGCGGGCCTATATGCTAATCCCCTTTGGAGCCTATCTAGGTCAGACATGACTTGTTGCACGAAGAACTTCACCGCTGATACAAAGGTTCCTCGAGACATATCATCACACAGTTGAGTCTTCTGGGTGATGTATTGGGCAATGCGAACAATCTTTTCTCTGATGACCCCCTTTTCTTGCAATAACCGGCTTATTTGTTCAGTTCGAGCATCCAAGGTATGTTGGTTGTCTTTTTGCACTTGCTGCAGCTCCAATTCTAATCTAGCCATAGTCGTGTAACAATGCTCTCTCTCTTCTTCAAGATCCTTGATAATCTTGTTACTTTTAACCGTGGCTGAAATTATTTTCTTTCTAAGCTGAGCTACCTCGAAATCGTGCTTGTCTTGTAATTGCCGAACCAACTTGGCTCTTTCCTCAGCGTCTCTATCGATTTGCTTCCGAGCCCTGACTAACTCTTTTTCAGCTTTGTCCAAATCGAAGCCGTAGTCATTTACTTTGCGCCGGAGAATCTCAATTAACTTTTCATCCCGGGCTGAGCGAACTAGGGTCTCGGATGCAATTTTCATTTGAGCCATTTGAGCCTTCAACATCTCATTTTCTTTTTTCAGCTGTTTCTTCTCCACTTCATCGGATGCTGCCTGTAAGCCACTTTCGAAATGGAGATTTCTCAATTTATCCTCTAACAAGCTGATTTTGGCCTTGTATTCTTTTTTCTTGGCCATCCAGTTCTGATTCTCCTTAGATTGCTCTATCAGGTCTTGCAAGTGAGGTCTCTTCGAAAGGCGTTCGTGTTCAACCCCTCGTCGGTACCATGTGGAGTATCCAGGTGACATCTCCCCCTTTGCTCTATTCGGCACACAAGTATCAATTCTCAAATTTTGGCACTCATTCCAGATTTGCCGGATTTTTGCTTCCGGGAATTGCCCGTCCGGACCAATCTCCACAGCTTGCACACTGAGGTCCCCATCTCTCGGAATAATTTGACACCGACCCAACTGTCGCAGGGCCCTATATGGGGCATAAGGTTGTATACTCTTCAAACCCATGATCAAAAATGGCGATCCCTCCGTTGGCATGTATATCACCTCGTCAAGAGGTAACCAGTCATACGTCCAATCGATTTGACCGTCAGTTAGTGATCGAAGATACACAATCCAACCTTGGACTCCCTCCGGCAACTTTACTTCTTTTGTCCTCGTATCGAACTCTTCCAAACATGTCCGTTCAGCCGAACCATAGCTCGAGAATGAAGGATGGCAGCTTAGATGTTCAATTAGCCAGATTTGCAAGATTAAGTTACATCCTTCGAAGAAGTTGGCTCCCGCTTTGCACGCAATCAGAGCACGGTAGATGTCCGCGACGATCATTAGGGCCAGAGTACAATTATCTTGTACTATCAGTGTGGTAGCTACTCCGGCAACTTTTATATTGATATGTCCATCTTTCCTCGGGAATACGACAACTCCGAGAAATGCCACCAAAAATGCAAACCTCCGGTGTTCCTCCCATTTCGCTCGGTTGGACTTGCAACATAACTTGTTTGTGAGGTCGTTGAAACCCCCAACGTGTCCAAACCTACTGTAGATGAAGCTTAAGGAACAAAACCCGTTGGCCAGATCCTCGTTGTGCACATTCCGAGCAATTTTCAAAGAGTCGAGGAAACGATGCACTGTTACCGTCCTCGGAGATACCGGGTATTTTCCTTTTAGCGGGACCTCGGTCTTCCCGATGTAGAAGGCAATCTCCTCTAAAGTAGGGGTAAGTTCAAAATCTGGGAAATGAAATACGTTGTGTGCCGGATCCCAAAACGTGACCAACGCTCTAATCACATCACCTCGGGGAACCATGTCTAATAACCCCGTAAGGCCTTTTAAGTACCCTTTGACCCAGCCTTGACCATCGGATCCCATGTCCTGCCACCATAATTTCAGCTCCAAGGGGATTTTATTTAGGGAGAAATGTTCATTCATCATTGTGCTCGTCCTGCACATTTATTAAGGCGATTTTATTTAGAAAAAAGAAAATCTTTTTCAATGCAAGTTTTCATTTTTGAAGGAAAGAAAAGAAGAATGACTTTCGAAGTGGCCATTTTTGCCAAAACAGCCTTCCGGTGTCCTTTCGGAACATTTGGCCATTTCCAAAAATAGCAATCACCTCGATTATTTGAAAAAGGAAAATCTTTTTTGGTCTTTTTCTAAAAGTGTGGTTGGACCCGTTTAAGGGTTGCCTACGTATCCCACCTAATGGCGAGAATCAAACTTGCGTAGTTCGGTCAGATTATTTGACCAATTATTTCAAAAAAAATGTTTCACCTATTTTTTTTTCAAATTTTCAAATTTTCCGGATACCTATATTCTATAAATCTTATTTTTCTCTCTCTCTCTTTTTCAACAATTTTCTATCCTCGGAATTTCTGCCAGTCCGCATAACGATCAAGGACAATAAAATGCAACACATAACATGCTCGGTCTTTTTCAATACCGGGTCACCTGTCCTAGACGGACCCAACCCCCGTGTTGAGTCCCCTAAGTCAAATATGATGCAAATAATCGTCCTAGACCTATGTTCAAAATCTTACGGTTTCATAGAGTGCTAGACCGTGTACCCGAGCGGACAACTCGAATCGAGGAGGGGGCTACGTACCGGTGACCCGCGGAGTCAATCGGCTTTGTAACTTATCCGGCCTCTATTTTCTTAATTTAGGGTGACTTTAACAGAAAGGGGAGTCTCAACCAATAAGCACATCCCCGGGGGTGAAGAGAGAAAGGGTTTCGGCACAATTTTATATATAGTTCACATAATATCAAAGCGGTAAAGCACATAGCATGTTGTTCAAATCATATAATGAAGTCAAACAATAAAGCAAAAACAACAATTTAACTGAGCTCGAATTCTTAAACCCTGAACCGAAGTTCTGGGTTACTTATCCCCAGCAGAGTCGCCAGAGCTGTCACACCTCCTTTTTTACTACCCCAACTTAAAGCATATAAATACGCTCGTAGGGTATACCCCGACGCTCAAATATCCGAAACGGATAAAATAACATAAGGGAAGGAGTTTTTCCAATTAAAGGACAATCGGTTCGGGATTTTATTGAGATTAATCAGAGTCGCCACTTGGGAATGATAATGGTGTCCCAAGTCACCGGTTAATCCCGAATCCGAGGAATTTTGACTCTTAAAAATGTCCGCGAAGCAAAGATCTGGATAAGGAACTCTGTTAACCCGGGAGAAGGTGTTAGGCATTCCCGGGTTCCGTGGTTTTAGCACGGTCGCTCAAATTGTCGTTCCCGACTCTTGTTTGACTTAATTATAGATTTTAACAACATAATGTGCTTTTTACATAAATATTATTTTTAAGAATTTGCGACATCGCGGAAACACGCCTCGAGTCATACCGCAACCAGTACGCCTATGACTTTCGGTATATTTCGGCTTTGCCGAGATTTGGATTTGAGTCGCACCAAGTGCACACTCGTTCAATGGAAAGTATATTAAAATCGTGCCCTAAATAACATCTATCGGCTTTTAACTTTTGGGAGAGGCTATGGAATTCGCTATTAGCCTCTCCGGTTCTACAATGTTATCTTATTACTAAATGGGGGCCCCGGTGTTTGAAGTCGGGCGAGGCTCATCCCAATTTTTATTAAAGTCCAATCCTATTTGTTCAACTATATTTGCTATACATTGTTTTTGCCTTAGTCGATTTCTAGTATTAAACATTCCAGGCCCGTTATTTCTATTGTTTATTGGGCCTGGATTCTTCGACCATTTAAACAGACCCGCAAAAGGCCGGTCCAAGCCTCAAAGCCCAGACGGTCTTCTGGCTATCATTCAACGAACCAAACAATTCCAAATGGGAGTTCAGGCCCACGTTATACATAGGGCCCAAACCAGAATGTAATAACAAAAAATATAACACAGAATTCATAATGGAACAAGTACTCAAAATTTGAAACGAAATCAAATCACTTTTATTATTGATAAGGGAATCTGTACATAAAACATTAATCAATGAAAGCTCAACCAACTGTTATTATTATATGCTCATAACTAAGAATTTATATTAATATCTAATTATTTGCTAAGGAAGTATTCTGGAACGCAACCTACTTACCTAGGAGATCAAGTTAAATTAAAGTGATTCAACTAATTATTTACAGTATCGAAAGAGAAACTAAACGATTAATCACAGATGTTTACTATATTACCAGTTTCATTGTGAGCTATACCTCTCATCATCACGAGTTCATCCTAATTGAATTGCTTCAATATCTAATTATTTCCCCTTTTAAAACTCAATCAGATTTGAACCTAGATTCACAGAAGCAAACTAATTATGTAAGCAATAACTATATGAGTTTCTATATCTAAGCGATTTAAGGGTTTAAACAGGACCAAGCAGTGGGTTTACAGTGACTTAGTTCATTACAACGTTATTAATTTAGTTACGCTTGACTTGAACTAATGTCTTTCATCTTTTAAAACTTACTTATGCTAAAGTGTAGATCCACACCATATGATTATCTACGTGATCATGGTTTATGAGACTATTGTGAAGAACAGTTAACGATTCGAGAACTTATGATATGCTAACTTATGTTTTAATGTTTTTACCTAATTAAACTAAGTGATATGCTATTACTACTACAATACTACTATTATACTACTTATTCTATCACTAAGCTATTACATCTTTTGTGTTTTGTTTTTCTCTGCTATCTATTGTAATACACTACAAATTTAAACTAAAATTACATAACAGATAACAAAAATAATTCAGATCTTCATTTTCATCTCAAATAGCTCGCCATTACAACTTCAAATGAAAAGGGAAATGTACCTGAATCAACAAGAAAAATCTGATGAGTCTAGGGAAATCAAGGCAGATAAGTAACAGCAAGGACTCAGCAATGCAACAGTGATTGAAGATCCACAAAGCAAAAACCACAGCAAGAGCAAGTAAAATCCCACAGCACAGCAAGTATAACCCACAGCACAGCAAGTATAACCAGACCAGAATTCAAGCAAAGAACCCAGAAGAAGAGTATCCCTAAGCTTTTTACTCGAAAAATCCCAGAAATACTACTGTTATATTACTATATTTTCTCTGAACTTTTTATCCAAAAGCCAGCCTATATGTATTTCAGATTGTTAGATTTCGAACCCCTTTCAGCCCTTTTTTGGGTGTATTTATAGCTAACTAAAGGCTGAAACTTGGGGAGAAAGCTATGGGATTAATCCCAACTTTCCCCCTCTTAAAATTATGAAATATACACTTAAACCCCTAATTCTCTTACCAGAAATCCTTCCAGCATGTGCTGGAAGGTTCCAAAGATTCTTTTTATGGGTCTTTTACCTATATAGCCCTAAGGGTTATATATTTTCACAGATTTCCCATTTTAGGGAGACCATTATACCCTTAAATATCTGCAAAATTGCAGAAATCAGGGGTACAAATGACTCCCCTACCCTCTTATGTTTCACATTATTCACCATTTTACCTATTTGACTTCCAATTATGCCCTCAAGGCCACTGCTGATTTACCCAGTAGGTCAAATTCCAGCTTCTTTTGGACTTATTTAACTAATAGCCAGCCCTTGCATTGGTATTTAAGGGCTGGCCAGTTCTACTTTAAAGAACTATTTCAAATCTAACCTTTTTTAATCAGTTCCAGTTAATTAGGACCAATTTCATTTCAATTTTAAAACTAATTGCAGGACTAGCCTGCTTTATTGACTCTTTAACATCTATCCAGTCTCAAGTTGAGACTTGGATAATTACTGAACAATTAGGCCCAAAACATTTGCAGATTTAGCCTTTTTAATGTTCGGGGCTCAATATAAAGCCTGGGCCAGTCTGCATTTGCAGACTTAGCCATTTGCACAACCAGCCCCTTTTAAAGGTGGGCTGTGTGTTAGGGCCTTGTAGAATCGGTCAACCTTTTGCAAAGTTAACCATTCTTAGGCCAATTATTTCTTAAAAACCTAGTTTTTGTTCATTTTAAGTTAATTAAACTAATTTGCAGGACTAGCCTGCTCAATTACCTATTAAACTAATGGCCAGTCTCAAGTTGAGACCTAGCCTAGGTAATTAAACCCAATTACTGAACATAACTGGGCCCAAAACCTTTGCAGGCCTGGCCACTTTGATGTTCAGGGCTCAAATGAGCCTTGGTGAGCTTGCATTTGCAAGCTTGATAATTTTTGCACAACCAGCCCTTTTTAAAGGTGGGCTGTGTGTTAGGGCCTTATAGAATAGGTCAACATTTTGCAAGGTTGACCATTCTTAGGCCAATTAATTCTTAATAACTTATTTTTGTGATTTTCTGTTTTAGCCTATTTAAAAACTAGCCATTTTTTATGAAACCTAATACTAACAGCTATAACCAATTCACCTAGGGTTCAAACAGTGTTAATCAAACACTTACACTCAACCAGAACCAATAAAACTAAATCAATTTCAACATGATTTGCATATCAGGACACATAAAATCAGACAAAAATGTAATAATCAACCAAAACTCAGAGAAGGCAATTGATATGGTTGAATTTCAGTTAATTAATTCACATTATCCAACTTTATGAGACAAAGTATGAACTCATGTCAATTAAGACCTAATTACTATCAGTTCAAGTCATTATGAAAGTTTGAACAACTCAGAATTCACCAAGGTTCATGACATAGGCAGACAAAAGCATAGGCTAACACAAACAGTCAAAGAAGGGTTTGAACATGGCTCACAGAAACTATGGATCTATATTATCAGTCAAACCAAGCCATTTTTCACACAAGTCATGACAAACAGGATGAAGCATGTAGAACAGGAAGACATGGAGAATATAATGCAAGAAGGGCCCTGAATCTACCATGCCACAGAACTTGAGCTTGATTTTAAACAGAAGACAAAGGTCATGCTTTTTTGCAGTGAATCAGAACTCAACAGCTAACATAACAAGGGAAAGATGAAATCTCTGATCTTAGAACAAATTAGCATGGGGTCAACACCAGACAAATAACAGAATCCCATCATTAACAGGCTAAGCTAAGAAACCTTATGACTAATCATCAGAGAAACATGCAAAAAGATGTGAAGAAACAATCAGATAAGAACCTTATAACTAATCAGGAGAGAAGAATTATTCAAACTATTAAAAGCTAACAAAGAAGATTAGAGTTGAAACTTAAACATGCAAAAGAGATGTCGAAGATCAACGAGATTGAAAGGTCTAATGCTAACAGAAGACAAAAACAAGAAAAGATATCAGAACAGGAGTTCAAACAGGAAGCACAGATGAACAAATTAAACCCTAAAACTAACAGACATACCAAAAGACTAAGAACAGAAAAGCATGGTAAAAGATATCAGGATAGAAACAACAGAAAGCAGGAGAAAAACATGCAACGAACAGACGAGAAAAAAAAGAAAAACAAACACACATAGGGATAGGGGACTTAGCTTGCAGGGCCGGTCCCCTGAGCTTCCATTTTCTCCCTTTTTCACTCTCTTTTCACTCTTTTTCCCGGACCCCTTCAGACCCTTTTCCTTTGATTCTTTTTTCTTATTCCTTTTTTTCAATATTTCTTTTCTGGTTTTCTTTTTAGGCTCAAAGGTAAGCCTTTTGGATTCTGAGTTGCAAGGGGGTGTTCAGGAGGGTAAAAGACACGGTCTTTGGGTGGTTTGAGTTTGGGGGTCGCCGGAGTTAGGTTTCTGGCGACTTTATTTGGGATATTCGAGACGCTACGGGAAGATTCGAAGGGTGAGGGTGGTATGGTTGGATAGATCAGAGAAAGGGGGTTCTTTTGGCATTGGTTTTGAGTGGTTTCTCATTGTTTGGGTGGTCACCGGTGTAGCTCCGGTGACCGGCAAGTCAAGAACATGGTCTGTTTTTGGAGCTCTGATGTTTTGAGATGAAGAAGAAAGAGAAGAAGAGGGGAGGGGTAAAAGGGAGCCGGCGACCACCGTGGAGGTTGGTGGCCGCCATGGACGGCTAGGGTTTCTTGGCGAAGGAGACGAAGGAGTAGAGAGAAAAGGGGGCGGCTAGTCTTTAGGGTTTGCAAAAAATGACCGGCCGTTCAGACATAAGCTTTATATAGGCGACCTGTCTGAGGTAATCTTGGCCGTCCGTTTAATGGAGATCAACGGCCATGGTTGATGTTACTAAAACGACATCGTGTCGTTACAACTAAGGCCCAAAGATCTCTTTCGTTAGATCATTTCAAACGGATGGCTCAGATCAACTCTCTCAATCAATTAACAAAAATAGAAAATCAATAATATCTCAACCGTCGGATGATGCAAATGAACGGCTGAGATCAGCTAGCTCAAAGGCTTGGACCGGAATAATTGGGCCTGCACATTGGGTTATTTAATTCAAATCTCTCTGGCCCAAAGCAATTATTCACAAACTATTTTCTTTTTTTTTTGTATTTTTTCTGATTTTAATGATTTTTATGTATTTTCTTTTATACTTTTTTTTTCTTTTTCTCTTATGGAAAATCATAAAACCTAAATTCCTACTTACTCTAACTAATTTGTATTTTTTTGGCAATTTTCTACTATTTTTCCTTAGTTTTAACTACTTAAAACTATTTTTTTGTGATTTTTCTTAAAAACCTAACTAATTAAACAAAGTAATTACCTAGTCTAATTAATTAATAATTTTTTTTTGATTTTTCTAATTTCTACTTATGAAAATACACAAAGTATAGCTAATTTCAAACAAAGCAAGTAATTACACTCAAAAGCATATTTATTTTAATTTTGGAATTATTTGCCCGGTGCAAAAATCATATGCTCACAGACCCTATACAAAATGATATCTTATTTTTGCAGTTTGTTGACTTAGGAGCAAAGATTGCCTAAAATAAAGTGTAAACTAGTAAAAATTAATCAACTATGCCGGGTGTGAGTATTTTATCATGGTTCATTACTTGGCATAAGATTATACATAATATGGTGCGTCCCAATTTATTTATTCTTTTTACTTGGCTAACGCAATAGTATATCTAATGGTAATCTTAAATCCCTTTGTTGAAATTCTAGCGTCTATTTTTATAAACAACTGTGACTTAAACTACAAACAACTATGACTTAAAATATCAAAGACATAAATCACTTAACAATCCTAAGTACTTCATCATTTAAGGGAATCAAATAACGCTAGAGGCCTAACATATGAGTTCCTTCAAATTCTAGTTTACAAAACTATCTACAAACTTAATTTGAATCAATTCTAATTGTATAACAAGATACAGTAAAGCCTCACTACTAAATCATAGAACAAACTAAACAAAAGGTAAGAAAAATAAACTATTCTGCTTCAACATCTTTATATCAACTTCCTTTGTAAATTTTCAATTATTCTCGGCCAATGTGGTTACAAGAATATACCTGGAATTCAAAGCAAAATATGAGGATCAGTGACTTATTTGGCAGTGAACGCAGCAGCAAAGCAAACGATAGCAGTAGATTCCAAGCAATGTCAGTACAGCAACCAGACCAAACTTAAACACACAGTTCAAACTTCCCCAGAATGCACTCCCAATGGTAACTCAGAATCAGTCACAGACAAACAAACAGCAATCAAAATACCCAATAGACCTTGGTGAACTATTGAGTTTAAACCAGAAAAAATGGGGCTGGCAGTTTATCAAAACCAAACTAACTCACTCGGATTGAATCAAAAAGGACCCAAATGGAGCAATGAGACCTAATGTATTCTAGGATTTTCACAGATATTGAACTTAAACAGGATTGAACTCTCAAAAACCTCTCACAATGATAAGACAGAAAGGCTAGTGTATCTCTGTTTTCTTTCTACTTTTCCAGTGTTTTCGAAAATCCTAAGCTCTATCTGTTTTTAAACTGCCAGAATTCTCTTTTGCTCTCCAATGTATCCCAATGTCTTTCTGTTTTCCAGTGCCTCTCTCTATTCTCAATGTGTGTGTCTCTCTGTATTTCTAGTGTTTTCCAGATTCTCAAATGTGTTTCTGTTTTTCAGTGGCCTCTCTCTATTCTCAATGTGTGTTTTAGTTTTTAGTGTTCTGCCAGTTTTATAGCCAAACATAAAAGCACTTCACACTTCCTGAACACTCAGATTTACTGCCTCTCTCCTTATACACATGGGTACCTTTAACTTTTGAATCATTTCCCCCATGTGAGCTCTCATTTCCAGCTCTTAAGAGCACTCAATAGCATTAGTAAACTAGTTTCTGCCATGACACTCTCTGCTCATCCCATTACCTAGTGTCTAATCCCCTTTTTTAGTTTAAAAGTGTTCTGCAGCTTATTGTTTAATCATTTCTATTAAGTTTTGGCTTAAACTAACCTATCACTATTAGACAGATTCAACAGTTAAGTGGTCCACCAGCATTCATCTGACAAGCCAACTCAAAACAACACATTTTCAAACCTTAGATTCCTAATCAACCTTGAAATATTATTCTGCCTTGAGTTTCTTTTTTTTTTTAAACAAATGTAAGAAACCACTAAATTATGACCAACATTTGATTAATACTAATAGGAATTATACAGTTATAACCAAACTCAGTAGCTAACTCAACAACCAAAATCAAACAACAAACACGAAATATCAGATCAATTCAATTTAAACAACTATGACCCGCTGCCCGGGATTTCAAACAACAATTTCTACGAGATTAAACGACGACATTCAATTAAACTAACACAACATGTATCATTTATAACAGATTAATTGATAAAACAGTGATTCTAAAAATCTCGGCCAAAAAATGAAACTAAGAATTCGACGACGCTAATCGAAGCGAATACACATTCTACAACACACGCAATCGAACAAACAACAACAGAAGAGCAATTGACCACATAAAAGGTCTTCGCGGGAAGGAGAAGGAAGAATAAACATCCGAAAAATTAACGACAGATGAAAACTATGAAACGACTATACTAAACAAGTAAATAAGAAAAGAAAGAAGAAAGGAAATACCTCGAGAGGAGAAAATTGGCATTGAAACGGACGGACTTGACTTGAAAATTGGTATTCGAGGTCGAACGGACCTTAATTGAAATGTTTTCAAATGAAAACAAACCAATTAAGGTCTATTAGACCCCAATTCCTATTTGAAATTAGACGAGAAATCCCTAATTCAAAATCTAGGGTTCTTGAAGGTCGGATTTGGGGCTTAAAGAGTTAGTGCTTGATTCGAACCAAACCAGTCACGATTTGGTAACGAGGGATGCTAAGGGAGGGTCTGGTATGATTTTGGGGCTGATTGGGATAACTTTGGTTTTGGCTCGAATCTTCGATTGAAGATTCGAGAAGCTGGGGGATGATTCGAGGAAAACGAACACCGGATTCATGCTGGGGGAGGTGAGGGGAAGAGCTGGTGTAAATTTGGGGAGGTTTGGCCTACCGGAACCGCCGTGAGGCGATTTCCGGTAGGCGGAGCGCGGCGGGGGACGGTGGCCGGATTTCGCCTCTGATAGAGACGATTAAGGGAGGGGCTGTTTGGTTTGGGTGTGTAACGGGTTTGGGTTCTTTGGGTAATTAAAATTAGGTCTTTGATCTGGACCGTTGGATGAAGTATCATCAACGGTCCAGATGGAAAAATGGGAGATGGGGCGGACGGGTTAATGGGTTGGGCGGACCGGTTTGGGGTAAGTGTTAGTTAAACGTTTGGGCTTGGATTTTTTGGCCCAAATCCGATTTTCCTTTATTTCCATTCTTTTTCCTTCTCTCCTTTAATTTAACTCCTAATTTATAAAAATAAAATCCTAACTACACTAAAAAAATCAAATCAAATTAACTAATACTTAATTATACTAACAATCGTTACATACAATTAAATATTAATTAAACATAAAACACACAATTAGGCATTTAAATGCTAAAAATGTAAAAAGATGAATTATTTTTGTGATTTTTATTTTGTAAGATAAAATTAATTACTCCTAATTTCAAAGCTAGATAAAAAATGTAAACACGACATATTTTTGTATTTTTATTAATTTAAACACATATATAATCACGCTCATACGAATACAAATATTTTCCAAAAATAACACACAAAAATACACGCCGTACAAATCTATATTATTTTTTTGAATTTTTTGGGAGTAGTTCTCATGTAAGGCAAAAGTCACGTGCTCACAGCCTTAATGGGAACATGCAAAGTAGATATCCCTTATCACCGAGACCGGTCACACTCCAGAGATTCTTAGATTTTTTGAACATCAGTTGGGATATTCAAGACCCGTGTCTAGCGGAAGGGTGTTGCACTTTGCACTTCCTCTATTATCGGTATGGCAACCCAAGGGGATTCGAATAACCTAACACCGACCTGACACACACTGAAAACAAAGAAAAATAGGAGGTCCGTCGAGGGTTAGCATTTATGGTGGCTTTTCTAGGAATTGTGATTTGCCAAAGGAAAGACGGTCACATAGACCTCGGGTTAGTAGGAATGGTGGATGTGGCTATGAAGAAACCTACTAGCACGGTGATTTTCTTGATCATAGCAGAGATGTATCGGGCTCTAACCAAGTGCAGAGAAGGCGAGAAATTCTTTCAGGGATGTAATCTCTTACTACAAATATGGATTCAGGAGCATCTATGTCACCGTATAGGGTATATGAATTTCGAGCTAACTGGTTTAGTTGCATCAGTGAATTTGAAACCTGGGTCATAGGCATTGACTTTCCCGAAGGTGTTGAGGCTTGGTCATTATGTTTGAGTTCATTGAACGGAGATAAGGTTGAGTGGGATTATGGGTGGCTTCCCGCTATTAAAGTTGTATACACGTCAGCAGAAGTCCCCTATATTCTTTTAATAGGTATTCAAAGCATACAACCTTACACTCCTTACCGAGTCCTGCGATAAATTGGAAGGTTCCAAATAGTGCATAATGATGAGGACTTGAGTGAACAAATTATTCAGTTGGGTCCGAAATCTGCTTTCCTGGAAGTGAGAGTCTGAAAGATATGGAATGAGAGTCAGTTTCTGGAACCTAACACCATGATACAGTATCGGGCAAAGAGTAAAGTGGACCCCAAATATTTGACCTGGTTCGACAAAAGGTTTTAGATTCCCGAGATGCCCGCCAAAAGACCCCATGTATAGCAATTTACTAACAGAGCCCAAATCCAATGGGAATGGTTGACAAAAGAGAAAGAATATCGAGCCAAAATTGGGGTGTTAGAGCAGCAGGTGCAGGATCTTCAATTTGAGAAAAATGTATAAGGTGTGGCTGATGAAGGGGAGGAAAAGAAATTGGCCCAGGAAAATGAAGCTCTTGAGGCACGGATTCAACAAAATGAAAATCGAGGCTAGAAATCGGGAAAGAAGCGTGTTTGATGAAAGATTGATAAAGGGATTAAAGAAGCAAGTCTCATAGTGCCAAGAAGAATTAGAAAATCAGAAAAGAACATGGAGAGACTTCGAGCACACTAGGCCAAGAAAACTGAGGAAAGAGCCTAGTATGTACGACAGCTGAAAAGAGACTATGAAGGAACCATTGCCAACATGAGAAGAAAAGTGAATACTCGGGAAGAAAAGGCGGCCCGTCTAGACAAAGACTTTCAGGCTGAAAAAGATCATTATTATGAGATGATTGCTGAGATGCAAAGGGAAATAAAATTACTAGAAGATCATCACCTCCAGGAGTCTCAGGTGCTTGAAACCCGTACCCAACAGATAAGTCGACTTCTACAAGAAAAAGGTCAAATCAGGGAAAGGATCCGGGGCATTGCACGCTATATTATTAATAAGTGCCAGGACGGTGAGAAGATGGATTATACCACTTTCTTTGCAACAATGATGATATTTGTTCGACAAGTCATGAGTGATTTGGAGAAATTACAAAGGGGTCCTGCGCGCAGGCCCGCGGCGATGCCGAATGATGCCTCGCGGGCCCTAGGGTTTGGAGCTTTGATGTACTCCTAGTTTACTCGAGTCTGTAATTTTTTTTTATTTTGCATCTTTTCCTAATTTTGAAAATAAAAAACAATAGTCTAGTAGTGGTGTAATCAGTTGTCATTAATGAAAATTTGAAAAATCCCAAAAATTGCATCTAATTTTATACCAATTGGAAAAAACTACACTTGATATGATTCAGGCACGGTTACGATATATAGGCAATTTCCATAGGACCCAGCCATAGCCATATGAAAATGTAGTGAGAATTAAAAGCCAAAAGAAAAAGAGCGGAAAAATAAAAGAAATCGGGAGATGAAAAGAAAACAAAAGAGAGGAAAAATCCGCAAAAAAGCCATGGCAAAACAAAGAAACAAAGGCAAGAATAAAATAAAGAAGTCACAGTTGAGAATAAATAAAGCCGGGATGACGCACACGACCGAGCAAATGCATATTAGAAATCGATAATTGCCTAGGTGCATCCATGTCCCAAATGTGCGGTTATTTTTTTGTTAATGCCCTAACCACTAATAACGTTGTTGTTGTTGAAGAGTCCAGACATATGGTTTAGCTGACTGGCATTCTGGCAACTCACCCATATAACACCCGCTCCAAGGACATATCAAAAATGGTAAA
The DNA here is from genome assembly GCA_032618575.1 of Nicotiana noctiflora. NCBI lineage: Eukaryota > Viridiplantae > Streptophyta > Magnoliopsida > Solanales > Solanaceae > Nicotiana > Nicotiana noctiflora. The sequence continues at coordinate 347,316 of JASVEL010014100.1, forward strand.
CTAAGAGATAGAAGCAACCATTGTCGACCCGTCTAGGGAAGAAGAAGTAGTAGATATCAATGCCATGAAAGAGGAGATGTATAAGTTGAAACAACAGATGGCCGAAATGTACCAGGCTTGGGAAAAAGGACACCCCCTGCCAACCTATCCTACTAATCCTGCTTATATCCCACCATTCACTTAATCACAAGATCCTCCCACAATGAATTCTTCTCCGGCTTACCCTACCTACCAGCAATACTACTCAACATCTTCCCAAACACCACCACCTCTACCACCTAAGCAAATTCCATGCCCTCCACCACCAGTTGCTCCTGTGTTTGTGGCTTCTCCACCTGCCGCGTTACATAGATCTTTGAGTGAACCATTGTTCCAAACTTAGGAAAACCATTATTACCCACTCAAGCCCACTTTCAAACCTCCCGAACCATACTCTTATACTCCCCATCTTGATATCTTAGCTGAAGAAGAAAAGCCTCCTAAAAACCCCGAGCAGGAGGAGATGATATGTAAGGTGAAGATCTTGGAACAATCACTCTAAAATATGCAAGGTCTAGGAGGACATGTGAGTGTTGCTTACAAAGACTTGTGCTTGTTTCTCGACGTCCAACTACCCGCAGGATTCAAGTTACCAAAGTTTGATCTGTACGACGGACATGGCGACCCTGTAGCCCATCTGAGAGGGTTTTGCAGTAAGATGAGAGGGGCCGGAGGAAGAGATGAGTTGTTAATGGCGTATTTTAGCCAAAGTCTCAGTGGTGCGGCTTTAGAATGGTACACAAGGCAAGATCATGTCCGATGATACACATGGGACGATTTGGACCAAGCATTTGCAAGGCACTTTCAATACAACCTTGAGATTATCCCTAATTGTCTTTCACTGACCAAAATTGAGAAGAAACCCAGAGAAATCTTTAGAGAGTACGGATTTTGGTGGAGGGAACATGCCGCAAGGGTCGATCCTCCGATGAAGGAAGGTGAAATGGTGGATTATTTTCTGCAGGCTTTGGAGCCTACTTATTATGGTAATCTGGTGTCGGCAGTTGGGAAAACCTTTAATGAGGTAGTGAAAATAGGAAGCATGGTGGAAGAAGGTCTCAAGTCCAACAAATCTATGAGCTATTCTGCAATTAAAGCAACTACCCATGCCATCCAGAGTGGCACTAGAGGGGTATTGGGAAAGAAGAAAAAGGAATATGTTATAGTGGTGGAGTCGAGAGCATGGTCCAGGGGTCCATCACCATATTATCACCAACCTCGCCCACATCCCCAAACCTACCCTCACACCCTATATGGCCCACCACAACACTACTACCTATCTATCGTTCCTTACTTTGCAGTTCACCACGCACAAACATACCCTCAACCTCAGGCACCTTGGCGCGCACCCACACCATAAAATACCTACCATACCCAAAACACATACCCACCTCTAAGAACCTACAGAAACCCCAATGGAACCGGTTTTCGACCTAACCCTGCTGCTAAGAATGATAGGTTGCAAAAGAAGAAGACATTCACTCCATTAGGAGAATCTTATACCAGCTTATTCCACTGGTTGAGACAGTTGGGTATGTTAAATCCAATTGAACCAAAAATACCAAATCCTCCCCCAAGAAACCTGGACCACTTAGTGAATTGTGAATACTACTCAGGTGCGCTAGGACATGACATGGAGAAATGATGGCATTAGAAAACGGCTATTTAGGAGCTCATTGATACCCGACGAATAGAAGTGCAAGCTCTGGAGATGCCCAACATCACTCAGAATCCATTACCAACCCATCATGAGACTCACATGATTGATTTAGTGCAGAACGGAGAATACAAAAAGTCATCGCAAACTGTGATGATGATTAAGGCAATAAGAACAAAGCAAATGAGAAATTGATCAGTGGGAAAGCATTGGTCATAGTAGAATAAACAGTCAGCAAACTAGTGATGACAGTAAAACTAGAACTAGTCAAAGTGACGGTACCAGGAGCAGTTGTTAAGCCTATGGTGATTGTAAAAGGCACTCGCACAGAACCGGTTATCATCAAACCAGTGACTCACAGTGGTTAGTGAAAAGGTTTTCCCATGGAACTATGACTGGGTGACTGTGATGTACAAAGGAAAGGAAGTTAAAGAAGAAGTGTGTGAAATTCATGGGTTGACTCGATCAGGGAGATGCTTTGACCTTGAAGAATTGAGAATAGTTAAAGCAGTTAAAGACAATCCAGCACCAGTAAAGAGGGTTGTAACTAAAGAAGAGGCTGAAGAATTCTTAAAAAAAATGAAGGCACAAGATTATTAAATTATGGAGCAGTTGAGGAAAACCCTGGCACAGATCTCACTACTGTCTTTATTAATCCATTCAGATGAACACCGCTGGGCATTGATGAAAATTCTAAATGAAGCTCATGTGCCAAATAAGATCTCTGTGAATCTTCTTGAGAAGATAGCAAACAAGATTTTTGAGGTTAACAGGGTTACATTTTATGATGATGAGTTGCCTTTGGAAGGTACTGAGCATAATAGAGCCCTTTACCTCACAGTGAAGAGTGAAGACTTTGTGGTTACTCGGGTGTTGATTGACAACAGGTCCAGTGCAAACATTTGTCCTCTCTCCACTTTAGAAAAATTGAAAGTTGACAGTGAAAGAATCCATAAGAATAACATCTGTGTACGAGGATTTGATGGAGGAGGAAAGGACACGGTTAGGGATATCATGTTGGAACTAACAATAGGACCAGTTGAATTCACTATAGAGTTCCAAGTGCTCGACGTGACTATTTCCTCCAATCTCTTATTGGGACGACCCTAAATCCATGCTGCAAAAGTAGTGTTGTCCCATCAGATGGTCAAATTTAAATAGGACCGGTAAGAAATTGTGGTCCATGGAGAGGACAGTTCTTCTAATGCCATTATTCCTTTCGAGGAAGTTGAGGATGACAAAGGTCTGTAAGTGTACCAAGTCTTGGACACAATGTCAGTTTCTAAAATTACAGAGGGAGAATGTGTTCCCAGGCCCAGGGTAGTAGTTGCATCTGTCATGGTGGCGTCAGAGGTGATAAAGAATGTATTCTTGCCGGTAAAGGGTTTGGGTGCTTCATTGCATGGCATCATACAGCCGGTGTCTCTTCCGGGAAATCTGGAAACTTTCAGGTTAAGTTTCAAACCCAATGATACTGACATAAGGTGAGCCAAAAAGATCAAAAAAAAAGTGTGGACCCTTCCAAAACCCATTCCCCGCCTTTCCCGTTCCTTTGTCTGGCCTGGTACTAGAAGGCACCCAACAATGGCAATGCCCGATTCTGTGGTGATAGAACCCGACAAGGAGCTGATCGAAAGGTTCGAAAGGTTGTTTGATGAGGTGAATATATTGGAGGCAGGCGAGGGTCCGAGCAAAGTTGATATACAGTTCGTGGGGTCCCATGCAAAGCTTAATAATTGGGAAGCTACTCCTCTTCCTATCCGGAGGGAGTCATGTTAGTTAGTTTTGATTTTCCTTTGAGTTTAATATGGATTATTTACAAGGTTGTAATTCGGATGCTATGTTCCATCCATTTGGATGAGTTAAACCTTGTTATCTTACCATTTTAATGAAATGCAATTTCCTTCCTTTTTCATTCCTGATAGCCTTTATTTTGTTTTTCTTTTCTCTTTTGTACAGTCCCTTTTATGTTGGTTTCACTGATATGTCATGCATAAGGAGTTTATGGCCTAGTCTTGATAATCAATGTCAAACAGTAATACAAGAAATTGAGTGTGATGACGAGGTAGAATATGATGACGAATAAGCCTTTGAAGAAATCAGTAAAGAATTAAGCCAATTTAAGGAAAAACCCAAACCTAATTTGAATGACACAGAGGAAATCAATCTAGGGGATCACGAGAATGTTCGGGAAATAAAAATAAGTGTCCATTTGAAGCCCTGCTCGCGGAGGAGATAATCAAAGTGTTGCTTGAGTATAAAGATGTTTTTGTATGGTCATATGACGATATGCCGAGTCTAAGTACCGATCTGGTGGTCCACAAATTGCCCACCGACCCAGCATGCTCTCCCGTCAAGCAGAAGCTGAAGAAATTTAAAACTGATATCAGTGTGAAAATCAAAGAAGATGTCACCAAGCAGTTTAATGCAAAGGTCATCCAAGTCACCCGGTATCCCACCTACTAGCTAACATTGTGCCTGTATCAAAGACATATGGAAAGACCAGAGTGTGCATTGATTATCGTGATCTCAATAAAGCGAGTCCAAAAGACAACTTCCCGCTGCCAAATATCCATATATTGATTGACAATTGTGCCAAACATGATATTGGTTCCTTCGTGGATTGTTATGCGAGCTATCACCAGATTTTGATGGTTGAGGATGATGCGGAAAAAATGGCATTCATCATGCCTTGGGGAACATATTGTTATCGGGTCATGCTGTTTGGGTTAAAGAACGTATGGGAAACATACATGAGGGCGATGACCACCATGTTCCATGATATGATACATCAGGAAATTTAAGTCTATGTAGATGACGTGATTATAAAGTCGAGAAAGTAGTGTGATCATGTTAAAGACCTGAGGAAGTTTTTTCAGAGACTCCACAGGTACAACCTCAAACTTAATCCAGCAAAATATGCATTTGGAGTTCCATTGGGGAAGCTATTGGGGTTCGTGGTAAGTCGATACGGTATTGAGTTAGACCCGTCTAAGACCAAAGCCATTCAGGAGTTACCACCGCCAAAAAGCAAGAAAGTGGTGATGAGTTTACTCGGCAGATTGAATTATATCACAAGGTTCATTGCCCAGCTCACAACAACTTGCGAGCCTATTTTCAAGCTGCTAAAGAAAGATGTTGCGGTCAGATGGACAAATGAATGGCAGGCAGCATTTGACAAGATTAAGGAGTATTTGGCCAGTCCACCTGTGTTGGTTCCGCCGGAGCCGGGAAGAACCTTGATCTTTTATCTGACAGTTTTGGATAACTCTTTTGGCTGTGTACTGGGGCAGCATGATGTCACGGGAAAGAAAGAGTAGGCGATTTACGACCTCATCAAAAAGTTCACATCTTATGAGGTAAAGTATACTCAACTTGAGAGGACGTGTTGCGCATTGACTTGGGTAGCACAGAAATTGAAACATTACTTGTCATCATATACCATCTATCTCATCTCGCGGCTAGATCAATTAAAGTACATTTTTCAGAAGCCCATGCCCACAGGGAGGCTCGCAAAGTGGCAAATCCTTCTCACGAAATTTGATATTGTATACGTGAACCGTACTGCAATGAAAGCACAAGAAGTAGTTGATCATCTAGCTGAGAACCCAGTTGATGAAGAATATGAACCTTTGAAAACATACTTCCATGATGAGGAGACAATGCATATCGAGGAATCAAAATAAGATGAAAAATCGTGGTGGAAGTTGTTCTTTGATGGGGCTGCCAATACCAAAGGTGTTGGGATAGGAGCGGTACTTATTTATGAGACAGGGCAGCACTACCCTGTTACAGCTCAGCTTCGCTTCTAGTGCACCAATAGTATGGATGAATACGAGGCACGTATCTTGGGTTTGAGGTTGGCTATAGACATGGGTGTCCAGGAGATCTTAGTCATGGGAGAATCAGATCTTTTGGTGCACCAGATTTAGGGAGAATGAGAGACACGAGACTTAAAGCTCATACCGTACAGGCAATGTTTGATTGAACTTTGTCAATGATTTCAGTTAATAGATTTCAGGCACATTCCAAGGATTCATAACGAAGTTGCTGACGCTTTGGCTACTTTGGCGTCGATGTTGCATCATCTAGATAAGGCTTATGTGGACCCATTACAAATTCAGGTTCAAGATCAGCATGCCTATTATAATATGGTGGAAGAAGAGCTTGATGGTGAGCCATGGTTCCACGATATCAAAGAATACCTCAGGATGGGAGTGTATCTGTCACAGGCCACAGGGGATTAGAAGAGAGCCATTAGACGCTTGGCAAGCGGATTTTTCTTTGGTGGAGGAGTGTTGGACAAAAGAACTCCAGATCTTGGTTTATTGAGGTGCATGGATGCTAAACAGGCTACAACTATCATGATTGAGGTACGTGCGGGAGTTTTTGAACCCCATATGAGTGGATATGTATTGGCGAAGAAGATTCTCCGAGCAGGTTATTATTGGCTTACTGTGGAAAGGGATTGTATCAGTTTCGTGCGCAAGTGTCATCAATGTCAGGTACACAGAGATTTGATCCATTCTCCACCATCTGAATTGCATACAACGTCGGCACCATGGCCCTTCGTTGCTTGGGGATGCATGTCATTGGGCCAATCGAGCCAGAAGCGTCTAATGGGCACAAGTTTATTCTAGTAGCCATTGATTACTTCACTAAGTGGGTTGAAGCGAAAACTTTCAAATCGGTGACCAAGAAGGCAATGGTCAATTTTGTGCATTCAAACATTATTTATCGATTCAAAATCCCGAAGGTGATTATCATAAACAATGGTGCCAATCTCAACAGCCATCTGATGGCAGAAACATGTTAGCAATTTAAGATCACACACCGCAATTCCACCCCATATCATCCTAAGGCGAATGGAATATTCTAGGAAGCTTACAAGAACATCAAGAAGATACTTCAGAAACTGGTGGAAGGATCCAGGCAATGGCATGAGAAGTTACCTTTTGCTCTGTTAGGCTATCGCACTACTGTTCGCACTTCAGTAGGGACAACTCCTTATTCATTGGTATATGGTACAAAGGAGGTGATACCTGCAGAGTTTGAAATACCATCCCTTCGGATTATCGCCGAGGCGGAAATTGACGATAATGAGTGGGTCAAAGCATGTTTGGAACAATTGAGCTCGATTGATGAAAAGAGATTGGTAGCACTATGTCATGGACAGTTATACGAACAGAGAACGTCAAGAGCATATAACAAAAAAGTGCGTACGCGGAAGTTTGAAGTAGGGAAATTGGTGTTGAGGCGTATCCTACCTCACTGGGCTGAGGCAAAAGGAAATTTCCCCCCAACTGGCACTATTCGTTGTAACCCGAGTGTTATCCAATGATGCATTATATCTGACAGATGTGGAAGGAAAATGTGTTGAAATGGCTATCAACTTTGACGCAGTCAAGCGATACTATTTATGATTTCTTTATCTAATTGTATTTGGCATGTTTTAAGATTGAAATGACGAAGATATTTTGTTCTACTATCCAAACACTTTATCAAGTACTATCCCTTTGAGCCTTATTCTATTTTTCTTTCGTATCCCTCTTTCAGAATCAATAACAAAACTCGAAAATCTGAGCGGAGAAATTAAGTGGAGAAACAAGAGAAAAACAGTAAAAAAAGAAAATAAAGGAAAAGAAAAGAAAAAGAATAGAAAAGAAAAATAAAAGAAAAAGAAAAAAAAAAGAAAAGAAGAAGAAGAAAAGAGAAGAGAAAAGAAAAGAGAAGGAAAAGAAAAGAAATGAAGAGTAAAGGAAAAATGGAAAAAGGAAAGATCGCAACAACAAAGTAATTTTATGGCCTGAACTACGTTTGCCTTGATCCCAAAAGGGTACATAGGCAGCCTCTCCTTGAGGTTCAGTCACAACAAAATAAAAGTCCAAAAATCCCCAAGAAAGAAACTGGGGCAGAAGTTGTGGTTATTGTGCGAAGTATGATTCTGAAAGTTGTAATTTTGAACCTATGCCGAATTATTTTGAGCCTATATACCTTTTTTTCCAAAACCCATCCAAAAGCCACATTACGGTCCAAAGAAAGACCTTCCGATCAATCTTAAAGAAATGCCAATACGACCAGGTAAAATGATTCATGTTGGGGACAACACTCTAGGGCCAGAAGGAAAATGATAAAAATGAGAGAGTCTTATTGGTAAAAACCCCCACGGGCACCGTAAGGTGACGTGAGTTGAGAGAAATAGAAATGAGAGAGTCTTATTGGTGAAAACACTCATGGGCACCGTAAGGCAAAATGAGATTTTAGGGATATCAAAAATGAGAGAGTCTTATTGGTGAAATCCCTCATGGGAACCGTAAGATGAATGTGAGTTTTCAGAGGGGCAAATAAAACAAGTCTGTGATTGAAAGCTGCTCACAACATGGCAAGACAAACAAGGTTTGGGTTTTGGTGAAAGTCAGGTTATGAAAGTATGGAACAACAAATATGGCAATTGAAGTTGATTGGTTGGACAAACTAGTCTGGTTAATCCAAAATGTATGGCACGATCAAGGTACCAGCCGTTCCACTCACATAAGTTCTATCCTTTTTCTCTTAATTACAAATAATCCGTTTTCAGAGTCGTTCTATCCTTAACCTTCGAGGTCATTGCATTTCATTCTCTTGAAGTTTGTCTATAAGATGTTTCAGTGTCAATTTTATTCAAAAACAAAAAAAAAGGATGTCAAGGCTAACTACCAGCTTCCCAGCTGTATGGCACAACATGGTTGGAACATATCAAAAGAAAGTAAAGCATGAAGGACCAATGGAAATCCCATCAGTGGAATAATCAGATAACTATGAGAGATGAGCAAGGTTTCACAAGAAGGGTCAGAAACACAAAAGGTCAATATTGGATACAACATTTGGGTCATCAAAGTCAGAGGGTTGAAAGTCCGTCAGGAAGTCGAGGCGTTTCAAAGCAAGTCTATGGAAACAAGTTGGAGCAGAGCTGGAAGAAGGAACATATCCAACAAGAATGCTAGCAGCTAACCACCATTTTACATTAACAAATCTTTCTTTGATTAAGACAGGGGCAGAAAATTTTCTTTGTCTATTTTGTAGCAATCAGGAGCCCACATGGAGAATAAGAGAATACTTTTCAAGTTCCTCAATCAGGAGCCAACCTGGAGAACAAGGGAATACTTTTCATACTCAGCAATCAGGAGCCCACCTGGAGAACAAGGGAATACATTTCAAAGTTTCAGCGGCCAGGCACCCACTTGGAAGAACAAGGGAAGTATAATGCAAGTTTTATCTTTCAAGTATAATATTGGGTAATATGACGCACCCAGTCATCAAACCGGGGCATAGAATATTCTTTGTTTTGTCTGTTTTGACGCAATCAGGAGCCCACCTGGAGAACAAGGGAATACATTTCAAACTCAGCAATCAGGAGCCCACCTGGAGAACAAGGGAATACTTTCCAAATTTAGCAATCAGGAGCCCACCTGGAGAATAAGGGAATACTTTTCAAAGCTCAGCAATCAAGAGCCCACCTGGAGAACAAGGGAAGTGTAGAATAAATTTTAGCTTTTAAATTTCAATATTGGATAACATGATGTGCCCAGCTACTAAACTGGGGCAGAAAATTTTCTTTGGATGTCTACTTTGTTGTAATCAGGAGCCCACCTAGAAAACAAGGGAATACTTTTCAAGCTCGGCAATCAGGAGCCGACATGGAAAACAAGGGAATACTCATCAAATTTAGCAATCAGGAGCCCACCTAGATAACAAGGGAATACTCTTCAAATTTATCAATCAAGAGCCCACCTGGAGAACAATGGAATTCATTTCAAATTCAGCAATCAGGAGCCCACCGGGAGAACTGTCACGACCCCAAAACCCGATCGTGATGGCGCCCAGCACATTGATAGGAAAGCCCGACCAAATACACTCTCAACCCGAGCTTAGAGCTCAAAATTATTTATTTTAGGTCATTAACGGTGAAGAAAATCTAACAAGCTGAAAGCTATAACAATCTCCCGAAATCTCACGCAAACCACGTAACTTCCCAAAGAATCTGGGGTCACAAGCCAAGAGCCTCTATTTGGATGTCATTACAATATTATAAGAAACTCTACAAGTCTGAGAGTATGCGGCATAAACAAAACACAGAGTAGTAAGGGAAGTGTCGGGTCCTGCGGACGCCAGGCAGCTACCTCGACGATCCCAAACGGAGCTTTAGACCGGCTCCAAGCTTAGCTAAGCTTCCAAGTACCTAAATCTGCACACATGGTGTAGGGAGTTGAGTGAGTACTTCCAACTCAGCGGTAATAAAAGTAAATAATACTGAGGAAAAGAAAATCACACAAAGCACTATCTCAGGCTATAACATGCAAAATCATCTTTTAAATTGAAGTATGCTTTCAGGTTATTCCTTTTTAACGAATGTGAGTAGATTATTTAGAAATCTCTTTTAAGATCTTTTCCTTTCATAATAACAGCTCAATAATTGGGTACGACCTCAAACAGTGCAAGTTTGCACTCAAATCAGCCCCTTGGGCTTAGCACTCTTTAACAATTTCCACCAGAGTATCTGGTCAATAAGGCAGATAACACACGTATGCCAGTAATGTATGAGTGCTAAATGTCATGCCACATAGTACAAGTAAAGCCAATGTATGTATGCAATGCAATGCATATGACGCTGTGGCGTACAGCCCGATCCATGCAAAGGCGTCCGCGCTCACTGTGGGGGTTCAGACTCCGGAGGGGCTCCTACAGCCCAAGCGCAATATCAATATCACTCCTACTGCGGCATGCAGCCCGATCCATGCATAGTCATAAATGCATATAAGCCCCTTAGGCAATTGTATCATATCAGCTCACAGCTAAAATGTTATCAAAACCTTGTTCAAGTTTTTCAAATCTTATAAAAATGTTGAGTAGCAAAATATCATTTTAAAACCTTAGACTCAGATGAAATTATGCACAGTATTATCAAGACAGTGATACCAATCTTTGAAGGGTTTAAATATTCGGCATGAAACCTAAAACATGATAATCAGTCCAATTCATGATAATTAACATCTTTATTAGGGTGTCAATTCAATTTCAAGCAATTAGGTAGTATTATTTATTAAGCGGGATGGAGCAAGTCACAATCCCCAATGGTGCTCTACCCCACGCCCGTTATCCGGCATGCAAGTCACCTCAATATAGAACTAGGATGTGCAAGTCCGGGGTTTACAAACCCTCAGGATATCATTTACAAGTATTACCCACCTCGAACCAGCAAAACTCTAGCCCGCGACACCTTAGCTCCTCAAACAAGCCTCCACACGCGTCGAAAATAGCCAAAATCAGTACAAATATATCAAAATAGGCTAATGGAACAATACCCAATCGAAAATAATCGAAATACATAAAAAATCTCGAAACTAGCAAAACCCGAGCCCCGGACCCGCTTCTAAAAAAATTACGAAAGTCACATTTTCATAATCCTTATATCGCCGCGAATCAATACATATAAATTTTATCAAAATCAGACTCTGTTTGCCCATTCAAATCATTAATTTTCTATTCACAGGCTTAGAGCAAAAATCCCCCATTGTTACACATTAATTCCTCCATTTTCAGAGGTTAAATCCATGGTTTATCAATATATTAACATAATTTGAGTCCAAGAGTGCTTACCTGATGATACCCCTTGATTTCCTCCTCAAAATCGCTAAAATCGCCTCTAAGTTCGAAGCCCCAAAAGTTAAAAAATCTTAAATTCGAACCAGCACTGTTATACTAAACCCCAGTCATTTTTCGCTTCTGCGGCCAATGTGCCGCTTCTCTGTGTCTGCTCTTACGGAACTTTTGTCGCTTCTGCAACTCTCATTAAGCCACTTACCACTTCTGCGGTTATTAACTCACTCCTGCGAGGCCGCGTAAGCGAACATTCTTCCGCTTCTACGAGTTTTCCCCACTCCGCTATTTTCGCGTCTGTGGACTATTGCCCGCTTCCGCGGGCCTGCCCCTGCGACCTATCACCCACTTCTATAGAATCTTCACTAGCCACCCCTGGGATCGCATCTGCGCTACATAATCCGCTTATGCGGTTTCCCTTCCGCAGAAGCGGAAGTCACTGCTGCAATAAGATACCAGCAGTCCAAATTTCCAAATTCTTCTGTTTCACCCTCTGAAAACATCCCGAGGCCCCCGGGACCTCAACCAAAAATATAAATCCACTCTAAATAATCACACGAACTTGTTCCAATCATAAAAACATACCCTTAAGCACACGAATCATCAAATTAAGGCGGATTCAAGCCTAAGTTTCAACCAAATCTTCCGAAACCTACATTCTATCCAAAACTCGACCAAACGATGTCCGAATGACCTGAAAATTTGCAGACATATCCAAAATCACCCTGTGAGCACGTGATTTTTGCCCTAAGCAATTAAGTCCAAAATAAACAAAAAATAATTTTTCATTGAAATTTGTTGATTATAGTTTAGAAGCATCAGTGTTTACTTTTAAATGTTGAAAATAAAGTAAGGAAAATTAAAACAAAAATACAAAATGAAATTAATTAGAAAATGTCAAAAATGTAAGATAATTACTAAGAAAATTAGAAAATCAAAATAAAAATACAAGGGATAAATACATTGGAAATAAATACGGAAGAAAACAAATATAAAATACAAGAAAATAATACAAAACAAGATAAAATACAAGAAAATACAAAAATACAAGGTATTTGGGCCAAATTACAAAATTCATTAGCCCAAATTAATACCCAAATAGACCTGGCCCAAAGAAATAATACCGGCTGTCTATATACAAAGCCAAACGACGGCGTTTAAATCAAACAGATCTGAGCCGTTGATAAATTAAAACGGACTAAAATAAGTTGTTGTTTAGAAAATAAAACGATGTCGTTAATTGAAATGATCTCAGTCATCCAATTAATTGATCTAACTGATTAAAAGAGGGCAACAGTTGAACCAAACGACATCGTCTAATCAAAACAATCACATCTGTTCAACTAGTTAATCCAACGGACTAGAGGAAAACCTACCTAAAACAAGACGACGTCGTTTAAAGGCCAAATTGATCCTGGCCATTCATTCAATCTAATCTAACGGTTGGAAATTAACATCACACGTTTAATATATATCCATATACCCCTCTTTCAGTCTCTCATTATATATGCACCCCTTTCAGAGACACAAACCCTAACCGCCCCCAATCTCCTTCCTCCTCTCCACAGGCCACCGGAACCCTACCGGTGGTTTGCCACTGTTTGTCTTCTCCGGCTAAAACCTTCACCCCTGAACCTCATCTTCCTCTTCTACCACCCCATCCTATTAGCCCTATCCGAATCCCCTTCTTCTTCCCCAGATCTTGAAACTCAGGTCCACCGGAACCCTACTCCGGCGTATACCCCAAACCCAAAACCACCCCAGATCTAACCCTAGACCCTTAAATACTCCTTTATAACACCAAACGAGACTCCAAGAGTCTGTCTAGAAGATTAAAGGTCAAAAGGAGACTCAAGGCCTCTAAACCACCGGAAAACCAAGAATCAAGAAGAAAAATAAAGAAAGATAAAGGAAAAGAAGAAAAAGAAGAAAGAAAGAAAAGGAAAAAAGAAATATCAAAAGCTAAGTCCCTGAACCCATTCTTGTCTCTACTGTGCTTCATTCTTTTGTATTTGATTATTTGTTAGCCTAGGCCTACTACATGTTAGAAAATCTTGCTGTGCGTACTTGAAACTGTCTTTGTATTCTTTTGTTCTGATTGTAGCCATAGGTTAAATCACATGTTGTATAGTCGTTTAGTGGTCTTGATTGATAGATCCTTGTTCAATTAAATGTTTTGGTTAATTAGGATTCAACCATTTTCAATTTGTTTCTCTGAATTCTGATTAATTAAGGACTTAGTTGTAATAAGGGTTATATTTGCAAGATTGTTTGAAACTGGATATTATTGCAATACGGTTTAAATGTTTGGCTCTTCTGAACTTCTGAGTACATAGTCATATTAGGGCTATGTGTGTAAATATGGATATATTTACAACACAATTTGACTTCTGACTTGTAAAAGGTTATTTGTGGCTATTTTTGTAAGAGTGGTTAATTCTGAAAAAGGTTACTTAGTTTAAACTGGTTATAATATAAAGCTTAAGTCTAAGGGGTTATTGATTAAATACTGTTGACTAACTCAGGGTCTTAATAGACCTAAGGATAGGTCAGGTAAATACATATAAGACATAAGGGGTAAAAGAGGAATAGAAAATGGTAATCTGAGAATAATTTGGAAGTAATATGGGTATAAAAGACAATTGGACCTGATTTGGTGTAATTTGCTGAACAGTAAAGGGTAATTAAGGCATAGTTAAATGGTATATAAGTAATAAACCTTAACTAGTGAGGATAACAAAGGCACTAACGCCTAAAAGAATGATATAGAATACTGTAACGACCCGACCCAACGTCACGTGAGTTACCGCCCCGTTTTCCCCTTATTATGATGTTTCATGTTTATATATCCGTATTAGAGTTTATCGGGTGAATTTGGGTTGAACCTGGTTCAAGATAAGGTATATAGACTCTTAGAATGAAGCTTGACTCAGAAAAATTCAACCTGAAGTTGACTTGTGAGTTACAGGACTCAGAATTGAATTTCGATGGTTTGGTTAGCTTTGGGGGATCATTTGTGACTTAGGAGAGTGATCAGAAGTAATTTTGGAGGTCCAGTAAAGAAGTTAGCCTATTTTGGCGAAGCTAGTATTTTGGCGAATTCCGGTTGATAGGTGATATTTTGATCCGGGAGTCGGGATGGAATTCTGAGAGTTGCAGTAGCTTCGTTAAGTGATTTCGGACTTGTCCTCAAATTTCAGGTCATTCGGACGTCATTTGGTTGTGTTTCGGATCGAATTGTGAATATTGAAAGTTAAAGTTAAACTTAAGCTTGAATTTGTTGAAAACGGAGGATTTTAATGTTAACGATAGAGTTTTGATGATTGGAACAAGTTTGAATAAGGTTATAGGACATGTTGGTGCTTTTGGTTGAGGTCCCGGAGGCCTCGAGTGAGTTTTGGGGTGGTTTCGGACCATTTCTAGGCCATTTTTAACTGCTAGTTTATGTCTGTAGCAGTGTTCTAAGCGATCGCGGACAATGGGTCGCGATTGCGATGAGTAAAATGTGCGAAAAAAATTGATGAATCGCGATCGCGTGAAATGCTCCGCGATCACGAAGAAGGAAATTTCTATTGCATTGATCCTACTTCGGAAGCTCATATCTTTTTATCTACAAGGAACTTTGACATGATTTAAACACAAAAGTTGTAGCTCATTGTGTGTAGTTTTCAAAGAGCTAAAGAAATTTGTGATTTGGACATCTGTGTCAAAAGTTATGGACGTTACACTATAGGCTGTCTGAGAAGGATCTCCAATACACATATATAAATTGGGAAGCTTATCTCTCGAAATGTATAAGGATTCAAGATATGAGAAACACATGAAATTTATAGCCCTATGTGTCTAGTTTCTAGAACATCAATCCATTTGTCATTCGGAGTTATGTGAAAAATGTTATGACCATTATACTGAAGCCTGTCCGGAGGAACCAGAATTGTGCACCGCGATCGCAAAGGGTAAATTTTGGGACGAAAAATTTGTTCTCTGTGATCGCGGAGCAATTTCCGCGATCGCGATGAGTAATATGCCTGGGCAGAATGTTTTAAAACATTTCATTCGCGAACCCCAGCTCATTTCCACCATTTTTGAGTGAGCTTGGGAGCTTTTGTCGAGGGTTTTGAAGGGATTTCGTTGGGAATCAATTGTAGTTAAGTTTTATGAGATAAATACATGATTTTATCAAAGAATCATCCATTAATTCTCTAAATTTGGGTATGAAATCAAGAAAATTAGGGCTTTGAGCAAAAATCTTAAAATGGGGATTTGAACGACCATTTGTGGTCCGAATTTGGAGTTCTTGGTATGTACGGACTCGTGTAGAGACGAGGATTCCTAAAATGTGAGTTTTATAACGTTTCAATAAGCAGGCCCGGGGCTCGGGTTTTGGCAACTTCGTAATTTTTTATGTAATTCAGTTATTTCAATTGGGTTATGTTCCTTTAGCTCATTTTGATGTATTCTTATTGGTTTTGATCAGATTTGGCATCCGAGGAGGTTGATTTACGAGGCAAGCGCAAGGCGAGCTAGGAGTTTTGCCGATTCAAGGTGAGTGGTAGTAAAAAATGATGTACTAGGGGTTTGAAACCCAGTACTTGCACTATACAGTGCTATGTTGAGATGAAACACACGTCATGTGATGAGCGTGGTGGTATTGTGACTGGGGATTTGGACTTGGTCCTTCCCGACTGATAGTTTACGGTGTATAATGACTTAGATTGAGCTTATATCTGTGTATTTGGGCTAGTAACCGTGTTTGGGGCCTTGTGCCGATCTGTAGAGTATTATGGAAGCCTATAGAGCTAAGTAACCCTTATATTATGTTGGACAAATACACTCAGCCATATTCATAGCCGTATAGCATATCATGAACCAGTACTAGATGTGTACTCTGAGTGAGACTACCTGGGGTTGAATACCCTGTTCTAGCTGAGTGGGCCCGAGAGGCCAAGTCTGTATTGACTGAGATGGGGGCGAGGACCCGTTGTGAGGTATTGATATATATACCGGATCGGAATGCACGCCGCAGCAGTATATTCATATACATATATTGGATCGGGCTGCACGCCGCAACATTTTATATATATATATATATATATATATATATATATATATATATATATATATATATATATATATATATATACGATGGCTGCATGTCGTAGCGCTATATATATTGGATTGAACTGCACGCCACAGTAATATATATGTGGATCGGACTGCACGCCGCAGTATCATAGCGCTTGGGCTGAAGGAGCCCCTCCGTAGTCTGCACAAACCCCCAGTGAGCGCACAATATATATTGGATTGGGCTGCATGCCGCAGCACTATATATATTGGAACGGGCTGCACACCGCAACGCTATATATTATGGATCGGGCGGCACACCGCGGCGTTATATATATTGGATGGGGCTGCACACCGCAACGTTATATATATGTTGGATCGGGCTGCACACCGCATCATATATATATATATATATATATATATATATATATATATATATATATATATATATATATATATATATATATATATATATATATATATATATATATATATATATATACATACATATATATTGGATCGGGCTACACGACGTAGTAGTATGAGTGAGGATCGGGCTACACGCCGCAGCTGGACTAGGTCAGTGTGGGACCATTGTGAGACAGTAGTGGACTGGGATTGGACTTATCACTGTAGAGATGACTTACCTGTACGGTTACCCTTAGAACTGTTTAGTGATAGTACAAGTGTTCTTACTTTCAATTGTTATTTATTACTATTACTCACTAAGTTGAAAGATACCCACCCCACTCTCCTGCACTTTATGTGTAGATACAGGTGTTCAGGAGGACAATTGAGCTACTCGCAGCTGCTACATTTTTGTTATTCCGAGGAGACTTTGAGGTAGTTGCCGGCGTCCGCAGGACCCGATCTCTCCCTCTCTATCATTTTGTCTTTTACTATTCTGCCTAGACT
Source organism: Nicotiana noctiflora (assembly GCA_032618575.1). Classification (NCBI taxonomy): domain Eukaryota; kingdom Viridiplantae; phylum Streptophyta; class Magnoliopsida; order Solanales; family Solanaceae; genus Nicotiana; species Nicotiana noctiflora. The sequence goes on from JASVEL010014100.1 coordinate 364,627, forward strand.
TTGATTGTATAGGATATTTTCCATCTGTTAGAGGCTCAGACTATTGACACCGCAATTGTTGGGCTGTATTTCATATATTTCCTTTTCGCACTTGTTATTTCTTTTATGAATTAAACTATTAACCTCAATGAATCAGTATTAATTAATAACTAGTTGGTTATCTGGAAGATGATCGGGCTTGCCTAGCAAGGTGTTGGGTGCCATCACGACCGGGGTTTGGGTCGTGACAAGTTGGTATCAGAGCCTAGGTTACTAGGTCTCGCGAGTCATGAGCTGGTTTAGTAGTGTCTCGCGGATCGATGCGGAGACATTTGTACTTATCCTCGGGAGGCTGTAGACCTTTTAGGAAACATTTCACATTCTTGGAATTCTTATCATGTGTACTTGATTCATCTTGAGGTATGATTCTTGAAATTCCTTCTGCACATTGATGTGCGCACTCGAGCGCTTAGTAATATATTTGCCTTAATGGCTTGTGATTCCCCGATCGAGGGGCGAGATATAACCTCCGTGAGTTCATGTTGGGCCAGTTGGCAAGACTTGAGGACGGATTTTTGTCTATGGCTTGAGCACCGAGGTTCTGATTTTGTGAGCTTGAGTTATAAACTTATATGTTCAGTATTGTCCCTAATTGTGGGTATGTCGGCTAGATAGCCATGTGATGTGTATTATGGTGGAAGGTCTGCTGAGATACTAAATTGAGGCGAAGCAGGTGGGTTATCTCTTGCGGAGTGCCCTTAGGTGACCTGATTCTTATGTGTAATTGAAAGGTATTTGATATGTATTATTATTCGATCAGGTGCCACGCATGTCAGTGTATCAATTTTGATAATATAATTTGTGCAGTATTGAGATTTAGGTTGTTGATATACCTTGTGATGTCTTGTCGAGTTGTGGACATGTTGTTAGGATGGTTTAGTGATTCTCTGGCAGGTGGATAGGCACAAATTACAAAGGAAACTCTGTCGAATTTTTTGGAAAATTTGGGACTTAGAAAAATATTTCTGTCACCTAAAGAGTAGGCTTAAATGTTGTATGTGAATAAATACGAGAATTGCATAAGAGTTAAGATTTCTGATGATTCGAGTCTCTACCAAAGCTTATATATGACTTGAGTTTAATCTCACTATAACAGTGTGGCATCATTTGAGTAAGAATACCATGAGTGGTTAAAAGTGCCTTGATATATGGCTTTGAGCCAAGTTAGGGAGGTTGTTATTGATTAACTGATTGCACCGTTGTGTGTCATGTTGGTTCTGTCTCAAAGTATGTCGGCGAATCAGTTCTGATCGCGAAAATTGAGCCGAGAATGGCGAGGGTGAAGTAAAATTTAGATAAAGGTTGTATGGTGCGTTGTAGATGTGAAGGAATGTTAGAATGTTTTGAGTTACTATTGATAAATAATGCTCTCTGCATAGGAAAAAAATAGGTATTTGTATTCGTATGAAATCATGTTTGTGGTGTCAGAGTACTGACAAGACACAAGTGGTTGTGTTCATTTAGGGCATGTGATTTACAGCTGAATAAGGGTGAATGACTCTCGCGAGGATTGTATTACTATGTTCAAGGTTTTGCATATGACAATCCTGTGTCCTAAGTTTGTGTATGTGGCTAGAGACTGTGTTTTCTTTAGAAGAGATCAAAACTTGTGCTATGTTATGTCATTATAGGATTCTATGTATCCGTATTTGGAAGGTAATGGTAACGAATTCGGATTCATAGGAAGTTCTTCAAGTAATGTGTTTTGGAATGTGGTATTTCTAGGAGACGTTTGATAGGGTATTCGGTGGCCTATGGGTCTTAGACAGGGTGGTCTTATGTGCGAGTCTCATGTGGTAAACCTGAGTTGAGGTATTGTATTGCTATAGTAAAGGCTAATATTAAATTAAAGATGAATCAGAAAGGAAGTTAGGTAAATGGAACAGCTTGATAAGGAATCGGAATGGTATGATAAGGATACGATTAACTTCTGGTATGTGCTCGAAGTAATGAGTCTTGCAGGTATTGTGCAACAAAGCTCTTGCGTGCTGGCAGATTGCTTAGCAGGGTATATGGTCAAAAGGGACAAGGTAATGTAAATTGATAATATCTAGTGGTATGGTGGTATTCTCTTGTTGGATCGACTGTGATGATTGAGTTGTTGATGGCATAGTAAAAAAAAAATTTGAATGGCTTTCATGGTATAGGTGGATGTTTGATGTATGTTATGTATTCGTACGGTGGAGTGTGGAATCAGGCATAGTGATTCATGTGTTATATATGTGTTGGAGACTATAAGTTCTCGTAATCCGCCTATGCAGTGGTTGTATATCGTGGGTATCGGCACCGTTTAGTGGTTATCGGAAATTGGAAGCCGTAGTGGCTCTCTCTTTGCTTGATATGATGAATTTGGGTTATGATATTTGATTGCAGATTGGTTATGTCAGGTTGTCTAGACTAATATGATGGGTGATGTCGGAAAAATACCACAGGTTGCGTGGCATTGTGCATTGGATTGTATTCTAGCAGGGTAACTTGCATCCCAAGGACCAGCGGACGGCTGGTAGGTATTTTCCTGATAATTGGGCCATCGTGGCGGATGTCAGTGTAGAGGTTCTACCATTGATTTAATTCCGCTATTTAAGGACTTTTCAGATGCGTTTTGGGTGGCCGGGCATAGGACTATACATGTTTATCGTAATGAGCAATTTGGCTTGATGTGCATTTTCTTTTGCGAGATTTATGTGTGGATCGGGTGGCACACCTCCACGGGTATTCATTTGGATCGTGTGGCACGCTGCCACGGGTATGGAATCTGGATCAGGTGGCACGCCGCAACAGCATGATGTGGAGAATAATTTCCTATATGTTACCTTGTATATAATACTTCCTAGCTTCTAAGGAAAAGTATGTATTGGGTACCGCTCGGCGAATAACACATCAGTTATGTCCTTCCAGGAATTGATAGCGTATATTAATTGTATCACCGCGGGTGTGATTGATTGCTTGAGTTCAGACCTTAATATGTGCGTGGCTGACCGTTTCGGACATGGTGACTTGAGGTGCTTCATGAGTAATAGTGTTTGGATAGAATCATGAGTCGTGGCAAGGCCACGTGATGTTATGACATTTCGAGTAGGATTCAAGTACTCCATGATGTGAGACGGGATCTCAGTTATATGTTATAATGGTACGGAGGAATTGAATTACTGCTCTTTTGTTTGAGTCAGTTGTTATGATTTGAGTATGTTCAGACGTTTCTTATTGGAGCCTGTGTTGTGCTCGTCACGGCTTAGGCCGGTGTTGAGGTGTCATATCACCAGTGCAGTGTATTACAATCGAAAGGACCGTTCGAGTCATTATTGGGTGCGAGCATATGCGATTTCAGCTGGTTAGAAAGGTAATATTGAGGTTGGCTCCGAAATCTGTTGTCGTATCAGTCAAATGGAAAATGGATTCATGAATGGTTGACCCGAGAGATGGGTTCGGTATATCGCGTGCTTCGGTTGCCGTGGGCAGTATATGAAGGTGTTGGAATAAGACTTTAGCTTACGAAAAAGGTTTTTCTGTTAGTATTTGGTTATTGTGGTCAATTGTCGTGAATAGATGTAAACGCCTCGATTGTTTGGGTTGTGTAGTATATCATATAGTCTCACTTGGAGTGTCAAGTATGGGTTATTACAGTTTGTTCGGGTTCATTCTGAGTATAAATGTGGGATTCGGATTTGGTATATGATTTCGGAAAGTGCAATGTGGTCTATGGTTTAGATGGACTGTGGAGTTTCAGCTATACTGTGTTATCGGACTTATGATAGATAGGGTGACGTGGTATCACCCCGAATATATGCTTGGTAAGGTCATTCAGCTATTGGGTTGCTTTTAGTACAACTCTGAGCCCGCTCGAGGACGAACGTAGGTTTAATTTGGGGAGAATATAACGACCCGACCCGTCGTCACGTGAGTTACCGCCCCATTTTCCCCTTATTATGATGTTTCATGTTTCTATATCTGTATTAGAGTTTATCGGGTGAATTTGGATTGAACCTGGTTGAAGATAAAGCATATAGCCTCTTAGAATGAAGCTTGACTTAGAAAAAGTCAACCTGAAGTTGACTTGTGAGTTATAGGACTCGGAATCGAATTTCGATGGTTTGGTTAGCTTCGGGGTATCATTTGTGAGCTGGGAGAGTGATCAGAAGTAATTTTGGAGGTCCGATGAAGAAGTTAGCCTATTTTGGTGAAGCTAGTATTTTGGCGAATTCCGGTTGATAGGTGATATTTTGATCCGGGAGTCGGAATGGAATTCCGAGAGTTGCAGTAGCTTCGTTAGGTGATTTTGGATTTGTCTGCAAAATTTCAGGTCATTCGGACGTCATTTGGTTGGGTTTTGGATCGAATGTGAATTTTTAAAGTTAAAGTTAAACTTAAGCTTGAATTTGTTGAAAACGGACGATTTTAATGTTAACGATAGAGTTTTGATGATTGGAACAAGTTTGAATAAGGTTATAGGACGTGTTGGTGCTTTTGGTTGATGTCCCGGGAGCTTCGGGTGAGTTTCAGGGTGCTTTCAGACCATTTCTAGGCCATTTTTAACTGTTGGTTTATGTCTGTAGTAGTGGTCTATGCGATCGCGGACAATGGGTCGTGGTCGCAGTGAGTAAAATGTGCGAAAAAAATTGATGAATCGCGATCACGTGAAATGCTCCACGATCGCGAAGAAGGAAATTTCGGTTGCATTGATCCTACTTCGGAAGCTCATATCTTTTTATCTACAAGGAATTTTGATGTAATTCAAAACTGAAAGTTGTAACACATCGTGTCTAGTTTTCATAAAGCTAAGGAAATCGTGATTTGGACATTTGTGTCAAAGGTTTTCGACGTTACACTATAGGCTATCCGAGAAAGATGTCTAATACACATGTATAAATTGGGAAGCTTATATCTAGAAATGTACAAGGATTCAGAAAATGAGCAACAAATTAAAGTTATAGCCCTATGTGTCTAGTTTCCATAACATCAAACCTTTTGTCATTCGGAGTTGTGGGAAAAATGTTAAGACCATTATACTGAAGCCTGTACGGAGGAACCAAAATTGTGCACCGCGATCACGAAGGGTAAATTTTGGGCCGAAAAATTTGTTCTCCGCAACCGCAGAGAAATTCCCGCTATCGCGATGAGTAATATGCCTGGGCAGAATGTTTTAAAACATTTCATCCGCGAACCCCAGCTCATTTCCACCATTTTTTAGCGAGCTTGGGAGCTTTTGTTGAAGGTTTTGAAGGGATTTCGTTGGGAATCAATTGAAGGTAAGTTTTATGAGTTAAATACATGATTTTATCAAAGAATCTTCCATTAATTCTCTGAATTTGTATGTGTTGGAGACTAGAAGTTCTCGTAATCCGCCTATGCAGTGGTTGTATATCGTGGGTATCGGCACCGTTTAGTGGTTATCGGAAATTGGAAGCCGTAGTGGCTCTCTCTTTGCTTGATATGATGAATTTGGGTTATGATATTTGATTGCAGATTGGTTATGTCAGGTTGTCTAGACTAATGTGATGGGTGATGTCGGAAAAATACCACAGGTTGCGTGGCATTGTGCATTGGATTGTATTCTAGCAGGGTAACTTGCATCCCAAGGACCAGCGGACGGCTGGTAGGTATTTTCCTGATAATTGGGCCATCGTGGCGAATGTCAGTGTAGAGGTTCTACCATTGATTTAATTCCGCTATTGAAGGACTTTTCAGATGCGTTTTGGGTGGCCGGGCATAGGACTATACATGTTTATCGTAATGAGCAATTTGGCTTGATGTGCATTTTCTTTTGCGAGATTTATGTGTGGATCGGGTGGCACACCTCCACGGGTATTCATTTGGATCGGGTGGCACGCTGCCACGGGTATGGAATCTGGATCAGGTGGCACGCCGCAACAGCGTGATGTGGAGAATAATTTCCTATATGTTACCTTGTATACAATACTTCCTAGCTTCTGAGTAAAAGTCTGTATTGGGTACCGCTCGGCGAATAGCACATCGATTGTGTCCTTTCAAGAATTGATAGCGTATATTAATTGTATCACCGCGGGTGTGATTGATTGCTTGAGTTCAGACCTAAATATGTGCGTGGCTGACCGTTTCGGACATGGTGACTTGAGGTGCTTCATGAGTAATAGTGTTTGGATAGAATCATGAGTCGTGGCAAGGCCACGTGATGTTATGACATTTCGAGGAGGATTCAAGTACTCTATGTTGTGAGACGGGATCTCAGTTATATGTTATAATGGTACGGAGGAATTGAATTACAGCTCTTTTGTTTGAGTCAGTTGTTATGATTTGAGTATGTTCAGACGTTTCTTATTGGAGCCTGTGTTGTGCTCGTCATGGCTTAGGCCGGTGTTGAGGTGTCATATCACCAGTGCAGTGTATTACAATCGAAAGGACCGTTCGAGTCATTATTGAGTGCGAGCATATGCGATTTCAGCTGGTTAGAAAGGTAATATTGAGGTTGGCTCCGAAATCTGTTGTGGTATCAGTCAAATGGAAAATGGATTCATGAATGGTTGACCCGAGAAATAGGTTCGGTATATCGCGTGCTTCAGTTGCCGTGGGCAGTATATGAAGGTGTTGGAAAAAGACTTTAGCTAACAAAAAAGGTTTTTCTGTTAGTATTTGGTTATTGTGGTCAATTATCGTGAATAGATGTAAACGCCTCGAGTGTTTGGGTTGTGTAGTATATCATATAGTCTCACTTAGAGTGGCAAGTATGGGATATTACAGTTGGTTCGGGTTCATTCTGAGTATAAATGTGGGATTCGGATTTGGTATATGATATCGGAAAGTGCAATGTGGTCTATGGTTCAGATGGACTGTGGAATTTCAGCTATACTGTGTTATCGGACTTATGATAGATAGGGTGACGTGGTATCACCCCGAATATATCCTTGGTAAGGTCATTCAGCTATTGGGTTGCTTTTAGTATAACTCTAAGCCCGCTCGAGGACAAACGTAGGTTTAATTTGGGGAGAATGTAACGACCCGACCCGTCGTCACGTGAGTTACCGCCCCATTTTCCCCTTATTATGATGTTTCATGTTTCTATATCTGTATTAGAGTTTATCGGGTGAATTTGGATTGAACCTGGTTGAAGATATAGCATATAGCCTCTTAGAATGAAGCTTGACTCAGAAAAAGTCAACCTGAAGTTGACTTGTGAGTTATAGGACTCGGAATCGAATTTCGATGGTTTGGTTAGCTTCGGGGTATCATTTGTGAGCTGGGAGAGTGATCAGAAGTAATTTTGGAGGTCCGGTGAAGAAGTTAGCCTATTTTGGTGAAGCTAGTATTTTGGCGAATTCCGGTTGATAGGTGATATTTTGATCCGGGAGTCGGAATGGAATTCCGAGAGTTGCAGTAGCTTCGTTAGGTGATTTTGGATTTGTCCGCAAAATTTCAGGTCATTCGGACGTCATTTGGTTGGGTTTTGGATCGAAAGTGAATTTTTAAAGTTAAAGTTAAACTTAAGCTTGAATTTGTTGAAAACGGACGATGTTGATGTTAACGATAGAGTTTTGATGATTGGAACAAGTTTGAATAAGGTTATAGGACGTGTTGGTGCTTTTGGTTGAGGTCCCGGGGGCCTCGGGTGAGTTTCGGGGTGGTTTCGGACCATTTCTAGGCCATTTTTAACTGCTGGTTTATGTCTGTAGTAGTGGTCTATGCGATCGCGGACAATGGGTCGCGGTCGCAGTGAGTAAAATGTGCGAAAAAAATTGATGAATCGCGATCACGTGAAATGCTCCACGATCGCGAAGAAGGAAATTTCGGTTGCATTGATCCTACTTCGGAAGCTCATATCTTTTTATCTACAAGGAATTTTGATGTAATTCAAAACTGAAAGTTGTAACACATCGTGTCTAGTTTTGATAAAGCTAAGGAAATCGTGATTTGGACATTTGTGTCAAAAGTTTTGGACGTTACACTATAGGCTATCCGAGAAAGATGTCTAATACACATGTATAAATTGGGAAGCTTATATCTAGAAATGTATAAGGATTCAGAAAATGAGCAACAAATTAAAGTTATAGCCCTATGTGTCTAGTTTCCATAACATCAAACCGTTTGTCATTCGGAGTTGTGTGAAAAACGTTAAGACCATTATACTGAAGCCTGTCCGGAGGAACCAGAATTGTGCACCGCGATCACGAAGGGTAAATTTTGGGCCGAAAAATTTGTTCTCCGCAACCGCAGAGAAATTCCCGCTATCGCGATGAGTAATATGCCTGGGCATAATGTTTTAAAACGGTTCATCCGCGAACCCCAGCTCATTTCCACCATTTTTAGCGAGTTTGGGAGCTTTTATCGAGGGTTTTGAAGGGATTTCGTTGGGAATCAATTGAAGGAAAGTTTTATGAGTTAAATATGTTATGTATTCATACGGTGGAGTGTGGAATCAGGCATAGTGATTCATGTGTTATATATGTGTTGGAGACTAGAAGTTCTCGTAATCCGCCTATGCAGTGGTTGTATATCGTGGGTATCGGCACCGTTTAGTGGTTATCGGAAATTGGAAGCCGTAGTGGCTCTCTCTTTGCTTGATATGATGAATTTGGGTTATGATATTTGATTGCAGATTGGTTATGTCAGGTTGTCTAGACTAATGTGATGGGTGATGTCGAAAAAATACCACAGGTTGCGTGGCATTGTGCATTGGATTGTATTCTAGCAGGGTAACTTGCATCCCAAGGACCAGCGGACGGCTGGTAGGTATTTTCCTGATAATTGGGCCATCGTGGTGGATGTCAGTGCAGAGGTTCTACCATTGATTTAATTCCGCTATTGAAGGACTTTTCAGATGCGTTTTGGGTGGCCGGGCATAGGACTATACATGTTTATCGTAATGAGCAATTTGGCTTGATGTGCATTTTCTTTTGCGAGATTTATGTGAGGATCGGGTGGCACACCTCCACGGGTATTCATTTGGATCGGGTGGCACGCTGCCACGGGTATGGAATTTGGATCAGGTGGCACGCCGCAACAGCGTGATGTGGAGAATAATTTCCAATATGTTACCTTATATACAATACTTCCTAGCTTCTGAGGAAAAGTCTGTATTGGGTACCGCTCGGCGAATAGCACATCAGTTGTGTCCTTTCAGGATTTGATAGTGTATATTAATTGTATCACCGCGGGTGTGATTGATTGTTTGAGTTCAGACCTAAATATGTGTGTGGCTGACCGTTTCGGACATGGTGACTTGAGGTGCTTCATGAGTAATAGTGTTTGGATAGAATCATGAGTCGTGGCAAGGCCACGTGATGTTATGACATTTCGAGGAGGATTCAAGTACTCCATGATGTGAGACGGGATCTCAGTTATATGTTATAATGGTACGGAGGAATTGAATTACAGCTCTTTTGTTTGAGTCAGTTGTTATGATTTGAGTATGTTCAGACGTTTCTTATTGGAGCATATGTTGTGCTCGTCACGGCTTAGGCCGGTGTTGAGGTGTCATATCACCAGTGCAGTGTATTACAATCGAAAGGATCGTTCGAGTCATTATTGAGTGCGAGCATATGCGATTTCAGCTGGTTAGAAAGGTAATATTGAGGTTGGCTCCGAAATCTGTTGTGGTATGAGTCAAATGGAAAATGGATTCATGAATGGTTGACCCGAGAGATGGGTTCGGTATATCGCGTGCTTCAGTTGCCGTGGGCAGTATATGAAGGTGTTGGAATAAGACTTTAGCTAACGAAAAAGGTTTTTCTGTTAGTATTTGGTTATTGTGGTCAATTGTCGTGAATAGATGTAAATGCCTCGAGTGTTTGGGTTGTGTAGTATATCATATAGTCTCACTTGGAGTGGCAAGTATGGGTTATTACAGTTGGTTCGGGTTCATTCTGAGTATAAATGTGGGATTCGGATTTGGTATATGATTTTGGAAAGTGCAATGTGGTCTATGGTTTAGATGGACTGTGGAATTTCAGTTATACTGTGTTATCGGACTTATGATAGATAGGGTGACGTGGTATCACCCCGAATATATGCTTGGTAAGGTCATTTAGCTATTGGGTAGCTTTTAGTACAACTCTGAGCCCGCTCGAGGACGAACGTAGGTTTAATTTGGGGAGAATGTAACGACCCGACCCGTCGTCACGTGAGTTACCGCCCCATTTTCCCCTTATTATGATGTTTCATGTTTCTATATCTGTATTAGAGTTTATCGGGTGAATTTGGATTGAACCTGGGTTAAGATAAATCATATAGCCTCTTAGAATGAAGCTTGACTTAGAAAAAGTCAACCTGAAGTTGACTTGTGAGTTATAGGACTCGGAATCGAATTTCGATGGTTTGTTTAGCTTCGGGGTATCATTTGTGAGCTGGGAGAGTGATCAGAAGTAATTTTGGAGGTCCGGTGAAGAAGTTAGCCTATTTTGGTGAAGCTAGTATTTTGGCGAATTCCGGTTGATAGGTGATATTTTGATCCGGGAGTCGGAATGGAATTCCGAGAGTTGCAGTAGCTTCGTTAGGTGATTTTGGATTTGTCCGCAAAATTTCAGGTCATTCGGACGTCATTTGGTTGGGTTTTGGATCGAATGTGAATTTTTAAAGTTAAAGTTAAACTTAAGCTTGAATTTGTTGAAAACGGACGATTTTGATGTTAACGATAGAGTTTTGATGATTGGAACAAGTTTGAATAAGGTTATAGGACGTGTTGGTGCTTTTGGTTGAGGTCTCGGGAGCTTCGGGTGAGTTTCAGGGTGCTTTCAGACCATTTCTAGGCCATTTTTAACTGCTGGTTTATGTCTGTAGTAGTGGTCTATGCGATCGCGGACAATGGGTCGCGGTCGCAGTGAGTAAAATGTGCGAAAAAAATTGATGAATCGCGAACACGTGAAATGCTCCACGATCGCGAAGAAGGAAATTTTGGTTGCATTGATCCTATTTCGGAAGCTCATATATTTTTATCTACAAGGAATTTTGATGTAATTCAAAACTGAAAGTTGTAACACATCGTGTCTAGTTTTGATAAAGCTAAGGAAATCGTGATTTGGACATTTGTGTCAAAAGTTTTGGACGTTACACTATAGGCTATCCGAGAAAGATGTCTAATACACATGTATAAATTGGGAAGCTTATATCTAGAAATGTATAAGGATTCAGAAAATGAGCAACAAATTAAAGTTATAGCCCTATGTGTCTAGTTTCCATAACATCAAATCGTTTGTCATTCGGAGTTGTGTGAAAAACGTTAAGACCATTATACTGAAGCCTTTCCGGAGGAACCAGAATTGTGCACCGCGATCACGAAGGGTAAATTTTGGGCCGAAAAATTTGTTCTCCGCAACCGCAGAGAAATTCCCGCTTTCGCGATGAGTAATATGCCTGGGCAGAATGTTTTAAAACATTTCATCTGCGAACCCCAGCTCATTTCCACCATTTTTTAGCGAGTTTGGGAGCTTTTGTCGAGGGTTTTGAAGGGATTTCGTTGGGAATCAATTGAAGGTAAGTTTTATGAGTTAAATAGATGATTTTATCAAAGAATCTTCCATTAATTCTCTGAGTATGGGTAAGAAATCAAGAAAATTGGCTTTGAGCAAAAATCTTAAAATGGTGATTTGAAGGATCATTTGTGGTCCGAATTGGGAGTTCTTGGTATGTACGGACTCGTGGAGAAACGAGAATTCCGAAAATGTGAGTTTCATAATTTTTCGAGAAGCAGACCTAGGGCTCGGGTTTTGGCAACTTCGTGATTTTTGATGTAATTTGAGTTATTTCGATGGGGTTATGTTCCTTTAGCTCATTTTGATGTATTCTTATTGGTTTTGATCAGATTTGGCATCCAAGGAGGTTGATTTTTGAGGCAAGCGCAAGGCGAGCTAAAACTTTTGCCGATTCGAGGTGAGTAGTGGTAATAAATGATGTACTGAGGGTTTGAAACCTCGTACTTGCACTATACAGTGTTATGCTTAGATGAAACACGCGTCATGTGACGAGCGTGGTGGTATTGTGACTGGGGATTTGGACTTGGTCCTTCCCGACTGATGGTTTACGGTGTATAATGACTAAGATTCAGCTTATATCTGTGTATTTGGGCTAGTAACCGTATTTGGGGCCTTGTGCCGATCTGTAGAGTATTAGGGATGCCTGTAGGGCTAAGTGATACCCTTATATTATGTTGGACACATACACTCAACCGTATTCATAGCTATATAGCATATCATGAACCAGTACTAGATGTGTACTTTGAGTGAGACTACCGGGGTTGAATACCCTGTTCTAGCTGAGTGGACCTGAGAGGCCAAGTCTATATTGACTGAGGTGGGGTTGAGGACCCGCTGTGAGGTATTGATATATATACCGGATCGGGCTGCATGCCACAACATTATATACATATACATATATTGGATCGGGCTACGCGGCGCAGCATTATATATATATATATATACATATATATTGGATCGGGCTACGCGGCGCAGCATTATATATATATATATATATATAATGCTGCGGATCGGGTTGCACGCCGCAGCGTTATATATATTAGATCGGACTGCACGCCACAGTAATATATATGTGGATCGGCCTGCAGGCCGCAGTATTATAGCGCTTGGGCTGAAGGAGCCCCTCCGGAGTCTGCACACACCCCCGGTGAGCGCACTATATATATTGGATCGGGCTGCACGCTGCAGCATTTATATATATATTGGATCGGGCTGCATGCCGCAACACTATATATACTGGATCGGGCTGCACGGCGCAGTGCTATATATATTGGATCGGGCTGCACACCGCAGCATTATATATATTGGATCGGGCTGCACACCGTAGCGCTATATATATATTGGATCGGGCTGCACGCTGCAGCATTATATATATACATATAAATTAGATCGGGTTGTATGCCGCAGCAGTATGAGTGAGGATCGGGCTACATGCCACAGCAGGACTAGGTCAGTGTGGGACCATTGTGAGACAGTAGTGGACTGGGATTGGACTTATCACTATAGAGATGACTTACCTGTACGGTTGTTCTTAGAACTGTTTAGTGATAGTACAAGTGTTCTTACTTTTAGTTGTTATTTATTATTATTACTCACCGAGTTGAAAGATACTCACCCCACTCCCCTGCACTTTATGTGCAGATATAGGTGTTCAGGAGGGCCGTTGAGCTACCCGCAGCTGCTACATTTCTATTATTCCGAGGAGACTTCGAGGTAGGTCCCGATGTTCGCAGGACCCGATCTCTCCCTCTCTATCATTTTGTCTTTTGCTATTCTACCTAGACTTGGATTGTATAGGATATTTTCCATATGTTAGAGGCTCAGACTATTGACACCGCGATTGTTGGGCTGTATTTCATGTATTTTCTTTCCGCACTTGTTGTTTATTTTATGAATTAAACTATTAACCTCAATGAATCAGTATTAATTAATAACTGGCTGGTTATCTGGAAGATGGTCGGGCTTGCCTAGCAAAGTGTTGGGCGCCATCACGACCAGGGTTTGGGTCGTGACAAATACCCTAGAACCTTCTAGCAGGGGTTCAAGTGTATTCTTGTCAAAAATAAATTAGACTAAACTTAAATAATTCAAAAAGAGTAGGGGTGGGAAATCTGAATATTTTATTCAAATTTCCCTCCCATTATACTCTATAAATAGGCCTCTTCGAGCTTTATTTCAAAGATTAAGAAGATTTAACATACAGAAATACACTAAATAAATACCGAAATACTGTTATTGTTAAATTGCTGCTAGTTTGAGTGGTATTCTGGAACTTCTGTTCGTTGTTCTTCACTGGTTTTGATCGAGTTCGCTGAGTTTTTCCTGTTTTGCTTGGTTGAATTGCTGGATTATCTATTCTGAAGTTTGAACTTGTTGTTGTGATAATTCGCCTCTACTGATGTTGATATTTGGTTGCTGCTATTGCTGATTTCTCTTCTCATTCATCCTTAGAACTCATTGTTTTTTTCGTTTGATCATGTACAGTAGTATCTCCTGAAGATGTAATTGAAACTAACTCACTTAGCTCAAAAAATATTCTCGTAACTTGCATATAACCATAATAATAATCTGAATTAGCACGTGGTAATTAGTTTAGCTTGATGTCTGTTTGTTCATCTTAAATAGTTTAATAGAAACTGAAAATGACATAGCTTAAAACAAGTAACTAATTACAAAGTTAAGAATCATGTGACTGATCGAAATCGTTACACAATTAGCCTACTGTTTGAATACAATTAGCATTTGATAATTACAATCAGAAGAGTATAAGTCATAATTAGTAATACGTTAAGTAATAATCCTGTTTGCATAATTAAGTAATGATATGTTATTTTAATTGATAATGATCCTCTTTACATAGTTAGGTAATTCATTACTAATAAAATATGAAGAACAGTAGTCTGTTATTCAGATTTGATTAGTGTTAGATAATGGTGATTTAAAATTAATACCGTTAATTCTGTACTTCTGTATCTCTTATGAAATAAATACAATTTGGGTTGATTCTTCTTTTTGATTTCAAGTGTCTGTGTATATCATGAATTCTCGATTCTGTTTCCTTCTCTTCCTTCGTTTGGTCTGGGCCTGAAGAATAGCGCAGGCCTGGATCCAATTGGACTTGTAATAGGGCTTCTGAAAAATGACTTCAGCGTATTCTGGGTTTCTGAAACCCAAATATGCGAGCTGGTTCACTGAATTAGAGCTCCAAACATCCAGTCTTGGTAATACAAATGATAAGGCCTGGACATGCTTCTGAAATTATAGCATAACTAAAAATGACTAAGGAAAAACCAAAAATAGAAAACATATTATTTATTAGGATTGGACTATTAAAATAAAAATGGGACGAGCCACGTATGAGAACAAAATAAGCGGGGCCCCCATAATAATAGTAATAATGTGATAAATCCGGGAAGACTGTTTAGTAAATTCCATGGTCTTTCCAAGAGAATAATAAGCCGTTAGACGATATAGGCACGATTCTAAAAAATACCTTCCCTAATATGAGTGCACATCTAATGAGACTCAAATCTTAAATCTCGGCAAAGCCGAAACGTGTTAAAAGTCACAGGCGTACTGTTTGCGGTGTGACTCGAAATACGTTTTCGCGACGTCGCAAGTCATAAAATATTAAAAGCGAAACATTGCACACACTGTAAAAAGCATATAGTGAAATCAAGTAAAAATCAAAAATGACAGTTGAGTAACTGTGCTGAAACCACGGAATCCGGGAGTGCCTAACACCTTCTCCCGGTTAACAGAATTCCTTATCCGGATTTCTTGTTGCGCGGACTGTTTAAGCAGAGTCAACTTCCTCGGATTCGAGATTAACCGGTGACTTGGGACACCATTATTTTCCCAAGTGGCGACTCTGAAATTTTAAATGAAATCCCGATTCGATTGTCCTTAAATTGGAAAAACTCCTTTCTCATTGTTATTATATCCCATCCCAGGTGTATTAATAATTAATGAGGTATACCTTGTTCCGATTTTTGGGAAAACTAAAAAAAAGGTAGTAAAAGGGAGGTGTGACAGCTCTGGCTACTCTGCTGGGGATAAGAAACACAGAACTTCGGTTCCGGGTTTAAGAATTTGAGCTCAGTTAAATTGCTATTTTTGTTTATATCTCATTTCCCTATATGTTTTGATCAATGTGCTATATGTTTACCGCTTTGATATTTTGTGAATTTTATATATAAAAATTGTGCCGAAAATCCTTCTCTTCTTACCTCCGGGGATGTGCTTACTGGTTGAGACTCCCCTTTCTGTTAGTGTCAATACCCCAATAAGAAATAGTGGCCGGATAAGTTACAAAGCCGGACGACCCCGCGGGTCCCCGGTACGTAGCCCCTCCTCGATCTGAGTTGTCTACTCGGGTACACAGTCTAGTACCATGAAAAATCAAGATATTGAGCCTAGATTTAGGACGTTTATTTGCATCATATCCGACTTAGGGGACTCAACACAAGGGTTGGGTCCGTCTAGGACAGGCAACCCGAAATGAAAGACCATCTTGCCGTATCATATTTGTTGTGAGCATTATTATGCTGACCGGCTAAATACCTGAAAACAAAAAGGAAAATAGTGATTTCTAGAATAACAATACTTAAATACTGACGAAACGCTCGGGTTAATTTTGTTGAAATAATTGGTCGCAAAACAATTTGACCGAACTAAGCTGGTTTGATTCTCACCGGATAAGAGATATGTAGGCCAGCCTCATCGGGTCCAACCACCCCTTTTGCAAAAATAACCAAAAAATGTCAAAATTTTGATTTTGTTATAAATAAGTCAGGTGATGTCATTCTTATTTATAATAAGCCGAATGTCCCTCAAAAGGATGCCGAAAGGCCGTTTTTGCAAGAATAGCCACTTTGAATCATTTTAAATAATTTGCGGGCATAGCCTTGAAATATCCCTTGAGAAAATGTCGAAAGGCCGTATCCGCAAAATCAAGTTAGAACCATCTATCATCTTTATAAAAATAACCACTTTATCAAATAAGCCATTACATGGCCGGTTTTACTGAAATAGCCACATTTGGCATTAAACCTCCTCAATCTTGCGTTGGCTTGTGGCGATGCTGAATGATGCCCCACAGGCCCCACGATGAGAAATTCTGATTAATCATCAAATTTGTAGTTTCTTAAATAATATTTTGCAAAAATAGCCACTTTGTCAAATAAGCCATTACATGGTCAATTTTGCAAAAATAGTCACAATTGACATTAAAAACTTCTCAGTCTTGTGTTGGCTTGTGGTGATGCCGAACGATGCCCCATGAGCCCAAGGATGAGAAAATTTTCGAGTAGTTTCATAAATAAAACTTTGCAAAAATAGCCACTTTGCCAAAATAAGTCATTACATGGCTAATTTTGAAAAAAATAGCCATAATTGACACTAAAAATATTCTTATTCTTGTAGAAATCTCTAGCATAAGATGTGTAAGTTTTTCATCAAAGTTTGTAGTTGGAGTCGGCTTCTATAATTTTTCTTCAAAGAGAACAAATTTAAAAAAAAATCAAATAAACATCTCTTTATTTCTTGCATTAATTTGCAAGAACTACGCTCAGTCTGATTCATGCGGGGCTATGATACGTAGTCAATTCACATAGGATTCGACCATAACCATAACAAAACAAAAAAACAAAAAAAAAATGAAGTAGAAGAAGAAAAGCCATATAACCAAAAAGAAAAAAAAGGAAAACCCACAAAAAGAAAAGAAAGTAGCAGAAAATAAAAGAAATCAATAAGCGAAATACCTTAATGCTAACATGGTGGCTTCGTTTTGTTAATCCAGAAAGTTGAGGTGGTTGGTTGTGGTAAACTGGAAAGCAAGATTCAAGAAAATTGATAACTGACATCGAAGTTGTTACGAGCGCTCAAGATACTCAGGGTCAGAAAGTTCAACAATGGTCTACTGTGGTTGAGAAAAATAGAACATTGAAACAACAAATGACCAAAATGCGTCAAGCATGGGCCAATGGCCAGGGACAGCCTTCTCATGAGTCAAAATTTGCTATACAACAAGAACAAGACCACTTTCCCGAGTACCAATCGTACTTGTTTGATCTTCCTACAAACACCGAGAAGACTACCCGAAAGAAGGTACAGGAAGAAATAGCCCAAAGAATGGAAAGATTAGAACAACAGTTGAAAAATACGCAAGAAATGGCAGGTCAAAAGAGTGTTGCCTTCAGAGATCTATGTATGTTCCTCGATGCCCACTTTCCGCCTGGTTTCAAGGTCCCCAAATTGGAAAAGTACGATGGACACGGAAACCCTATAGCCCACCTAATAAGGTATTGCAACCAATTGAGAGGTGTGGGAAGAAATGAAGAATTGCTTATGGCTTATTTTGGGGAAAGCCTCTCGGGAGTAGCATCTGAATGGTTTTGGGATCAAGACACATCTTGTTGGTACGTCTGGAATGACCTGGAACGGGCTTTTATCAAACAGTTTCAATACAATATCGACATCACCCCAAACCGCATTTCCCTTTCTAAACTGAAAAAGAAACCAACTGAAAGTTTCAGGGAATATGCCGTCAAATGGAGAGAGCGGGCAGCTAGAGCTAAGCCACCCGTGGATGATCATGAGTTGGCCACTGTTTTCCTTCAGGCTCAAGAGCCGAATTACTTTCAAAACATGATATCTGCAGTTGGTCAATCCTTTGAAGAAATAATCAAAATCGGAGAAATGGTGGAAGACGGTATTACGACAGGCAAAATTATAAGTCAAGCAACTTTCAAAGATGCAGCTCAGGATGTCCAAAGTGAATTTAGGGATGTGAATGGGAGGGATAAAGAAATCATGATGATATCAAGGTCGAAGAGAGGTCCTATGAGAACATCTCGAAGGTATATGCAGCCTCATCAGGTTTTCCATGGCCCCCTTAAGCATTACTACCCGCCTCAGAACCCTTCATACTCTCTTGATCCAGTCTAATATGTTGCTCAACCCTCAAAACACCCAAGAAAATGAGCCCGAACATCACAAAATATTTACCAGCCATCGCAAAAATTTTAAGTACCTTATAACCCACATCCAAGCCATGGGTATGGAAGGAAACAAAAGTTGAAAAATAATTTTACACCAATACGAGAGTCCTATTCAAGCTTGTTTGAGAAGTTAAAACAACATGACATGATTGCACCCATTCCTCCAAATCGGGTGGATCGACGTGCGAGAAGCTTTGACTCATCTAAAAGGTGTGAATACCACTCCAATGCTCTGGGGCACGATGTTGAAAGTTGTCGGGATTTGAAAAGAGAGATAGAAAGAATGATTCAGGAAGGAATAATTGCGGTCCAAGATAGTGGCATCCAGAACATTATGCAGAATCCTTTACCTGCACATGACGGAGCACACCTGGTGGGGATGATGCCCGGTGACGTGGGTGATGAGAATCTTCTTGGGAAATTGTCAAATGAAGTTGAAGACATTGAAACAGATAGTGATCTTGGCAACATTAATGCAGAATTCAGTGGCTAAAATACCATGCTTGGTAATTGGGAAGGCGCTCCATGTCTTGGAGTTTTGGTGGTTTATTTTGGTGTCATTTCTGTTGTCCGGGTTATTTTAGGGATGTAATCCAGACATTGTCTTGGGAGTCAAAACCCTTCTATCTTTCCACTTTGCTTTGTTTTGTAATAAAAATTGTTTAGTGCCATCTAGGTTTGTAATTCTAAGTCTAGTCTGTTCATTTTGTTGTTCATCTTGTTGTTTCAACCCATCAGTGTAATACAACTCTCCGTTTCCCGTCGTTCCTAGTCATTCCATTTCTAATCATTATACAATTCTTTTTATATTGATTTTAGTGACATACATGCACATAATTCTTGACCTGATTTTAAAACACAATTTAGCAACGAAACAATGTTGAAGATGTAATAATACTCGGAAGAAACAAAAACATATTAGAATATTGTGAAGCCTGAAACAAGTGAAACTGGAAAATAGAACATAAAAAATGTTGTGGAAGCATCCTACTTTATCGGTTAAAGCCAAAGGCAAGAGTACCTCAAGACTAAAGGAACCATTCGTGGTATCGAGATTGTTGCCCAATGGCACTAAGAATCGGCAAATATAGAAGGCAAATATGTGGATCATGTCGAAAGGTATTTGTTGTACTTGGTATGCTTTGAAGATTGGAATGACTGAGGCATTTCATTCTGCTATCCAAACACTTTATTCATTGTTACCCCTTTGAGCTCTATTATATTTTCTTTCATATCCCTCTTTCGGAATCAACAACAAAAATTGAGGATTGAGCGGGGAAATCAAATGGAGAAACAAAAGAAATGAGAAAAGAAGAAAAAAAGAAAGAAAAAAAGAAAAAGAAAAGAAAAGAAAAGAAAAGATAAAAGAAAGAAGAATGCAAAGAAAAGAAGAAAAGAAAAGAAAAATAAAAGAAAAGAAAGAAAAGAACGCAAAGGAGAAAAATCGGGAGAAGTCAAATCGCAACAAGGAAGCGATCTTATGATCCGAACTACGTTTGACTTGATTCCAAAAGGGTACGTAGGCAGCCCCACTGAGGTTTAGTCACAATAATAGAAAAATTCAAGAATCCCCAAGAATGAAACTGGGGCAGAAGTTATGGTTGTTGAAGAAATATGATTCCGAAAGTTGTAATCTTTAACCCACGTTGAAATATTTTGAGCCCTTATATCCATCATTCTGAATCCCATCCAAAAGCCTGCATTACAGTCCAAAGAAAGACCTTCCGATCAATCTTCGAGAAATGCCGAGTCAAGCAAGTAAAGGTGAATCACATCAGGGGCAACATTCCAATCCAAACAAAGGAAAATGAAGAATTCAAGAAATGATAAGAACCGCCGCGGGACTACAAGATGAGAGAAATTAAAATGAGAGAGTCTTATTGGTGAAAACCCTTACGGGCACCGTAAGGTGACAGTGAGTTGAGAGAAAAATCAAAATGAGATAGGCTTGATGGTGAAAACCCTATGGGCACTACAAGTCGACTAAGGATTATATTTCAGATTGGGCAAATGGAGTATTGAAGACCAGTTTCACGGAAAATTGCAACAAGAGTTGAGCATCAGATTTGCTATGCAGAAAATGCTGAAAATGCATGTCAAGGTCGCTAGAGTCGGTATTCACATCTGATAGGTCATTCTTCTGTAGGTTTCTTGTTAGGAATTTTATTTTCCTTTCTCTTTATTCTTTACACCTTTTTTTACCCTCCCTCTCATTGAGTCTGTCGGGTCATAACAAGTAAAGAAATGATTTCAAAATTTGCCACCAAGCTTTCCAATTGCACGAGATGGGATTTGGCCAACACATTAATTGTCGTAAGATTTAAACAAAAAGAGCAACATGTGCAACGAATCGGGTAACAATTAAAAATGTTTTGGTGTTCATGGGAGACACAAAGGTCGGCAAAGTGCCCACTCGGGAACAGTGCAACAAGTGGAAATTCGAACGGAGAGGAAGTATATCTTTTGACAAAGGAAGGAGTCAGTCAAGCAACATTCAAGGTCTTCAAATGAAATCATTGAAGGAAAAATAAACTTTAAGAGATCTGTCAAGAAAGGAACAACATACATGTCGTAAGGGAGGCGGATTTTGAACAAAGAAGAAGTGAAAATGGATAGTCGGTGAACAGGCAAGGCATTCAAATGGAAAACAGTCGCCATCAAAGTTCAAGGACACAACCAACCACGGCATTTTAAACTGACAGATTTTTCTTTGTTTTGAAACATGGACAAAAGATATTCTACAAGAGAATTATCAAACTGGGGCAGAGAATTTTCTGTCACATTGAAAATTTTCTTGAAATCGGGTAGTCATCCGAAGAGCATGAAGGTAAATACAGTTGTTTTTTAAGGTGGACAATTCAAGTTGAAAGGTAGATAAAACAAGTTTCGGAGGATGATAAGAGTCAAAATCTTAGTCTGCTGAATCTTTCACCTAAGATGAAAATCTTAGATCGATGAATTTTCACCTAAGATAAAAGGATAAAATCTTAGTCTGTTGAAATTTTCTCCTAAGATAAAAGTCTTAGTCTGATGAATTTTTCATCTAAGATAAAAGAAAAGAATCTAGTCTGTTGAAACTTTCTCCTAAGATGAAATCTTAGTCAGATGAATTTTTCACCTAAGATAAATGAATAATGTAATTTGAAAACAAAAGGAAGGTAGAAGTTGATAAAAGACATAATTTGAAAATGAAAGCAGAAGTTGGAAAAAGAAATGAAGGCGTAATTTGAAAAGAAAAGGAAGGCAGAAGTCGATAAAAGGAAAATTATAATTTGAAAACAAAAAGGGAAAAGAGAAAGTTGGAAAAAGAAAGAAAGGCAAAAGTTGAAAAAGAAAGGAAAGAATGTTGAATTTGAAAGACTTAAGAAAGTCTGAATTGAAAATGGACCCAGTCTGAAGAATTATCTCCTGGAGTCATAATCTCAGTCCGATGGATCTTCCTCCTGAGACAATACAAAAAATAGACCCAGTCTGAAGAATTATCTCTTGGAGTCATAATCTCAGTCCGATGGATCTTCCTCCCGAGACAACACAAAAAATAGACCCAGTCTAATGAATTATCTCCTAGAGTCATAATCCCAGTCCGATGGATCTTCCTCCTGAGACTACATAGAAATGGACATAGTCCAATGAGAATCAAAATCTTAGTCTGTTGAAACTTTCTCCTAAGATAAAAATCTTAGTCTGATGAATTTTTCACCTAAGATAAAGGTAAAATCTTAGTCTGTTGAAACTTTCTCCTAAGATCAAAGGTCTTAGTATGATGAATTTTTCACCTAAGATAAACTTTAGTCACAAAGTAACACAAAAGTTTTTAATTTCTGTTCAGGCGCCCACCTGGAAAATGAGGGAATACTTTTTCTGCATTTTAATTTCTATTCCGGCGCCACCTGTATAACGAGGGAATACATTTCTACATTTTTAATTTCTATTCAGGCGCCCACCTGTATAACGAGGGAATACTTTTCTGCATTTTTAATTTTTGTTCAGGCGCCCACCTGGAAAATGAGGGAATACTTTTTCTGCATTTTTAATTTTTGTTGAGGCGCCCAACTAGAAAATGAGGGAATACTTTTTCAAAAAAAAATGAAATTTTTCTTTAAATTCTGACATTCAATAACATGATATGCCCAGTCACCATACTGGGCAGAAAAAATTTTCTTTGGTTGTTTATTTTATCACAAGCAGGGGTCCGCCTGAAAAATGGACACATATTTCAAATTGAAGCAGTTGAACATCATCAAGGCAACAACAGGAATGCCGTTGGAAAAGAAAATACAAGTTCAAGGCAATAACAAGAATGCCATTAGAAAATACAAGTTCAAGGCAACAACAAGAATGTCGTTAGAAGAATACAAGTTCAAGGCAAAAACAAGAATGTCGTTAGAAGAATACAAGTTCAAGGCAATAACAAGAATGTCGTTGGAAGAAATACAAGATGAAAGATCAAGGCAACACAAGAACAAGTTGGAAGGCATAGATAGGATTTTTTGTAATTCATAGACTATAGCTTAGGATAGTTTCTTTTATTTTTACCATGGTGTAATAAGGGGTTAGTCAGCAGTAACAGCAGTAACAACAACAACAACAGCAGTGAGATCACAGTCCCTGGTAGTCACAACTACCAGACATTCCCGAACTACACTGACTGGATTCCTGTTTAGCCCAGGATATGTAGGCAACCTCTGAAGTAGGGTGCGGTCAAAACTTTTTCAAAATGCTTCACAACGGAATACTCGAACGGGTAAAAACCGTTCATAGTTGCTCACTTATCTTTGCACTGAAACTCTTCGTGTTTCCGAGCAAAGAGGGGCAGAAGTGAGCACGTGATTTTTACCCTATATATGAGTTATTCCCACAAAATACAAATAAAATAATTTTTTCTTTGTTTTTATAATTGTTGCGAATGTCCTTTTTTGTGCATATTTATTTGTTAAATTAAAATAAAAAAAATATATCGCATTTGCATTTAGGATTTAATTCTACAATTAGGAGTAATTAATTTTATCTTACAAAATAAAAATAGGCATCTTTTGCATTTTAGCCTTTAATGTCCAAATTGTGTGATTGAATTTTAATTACCATTTAAATTTAGGTGACAATTATTATTATGAGTTAATTAGTATTTTAAGATAATTTTAGTTTTTATAAATTAATCTTAGTATTTTGGGCTTTATTAATTAGGAAGTTGAATAATGGAGAAGAACAAAATAGAAAAAAATTGGATTGGGCCATCTTGCAAACTAAGTTACAAGCCCAATTCTAAGCACCCTTACTTGGCCCAAAACCCCTTGGCCCAAAAAAGAAAATTTCAGATTTTTTAGCAAAAAATAATCATAATCACATAACATAAAGTAGTGGGGGCAAGGAAATCAAGGAAGAAAACAAGGAGAGAAAAACATGGATTAGTGGGTTTTCTTTAAATTAAAAAATATTTTCTTTTTAATAAACAAAATCTGAAAATTTTCAAAATTCTTGCCTATAAATAGAAGAGAAGATTTATGAAAACAAATGTGGAAACAAGAGAGGAAAAAATAGGAGGAGAAGAAAAAATAAGGAAAAAAAGAGAGCAGTATACACTCGATATACACTCTGGATACAGAAATATACATGGACAAAAATTTAATTTTTGAGTTTCTTTTGAGAATTGAAGAGAGTTAAAAGCTAGAAAGAGAAAGCAAAGAGAAATTCCGGAATATATTTTTCTTCTCTATTTTTACCGATTTTTCTTCATATTGCTGGGGTTTTCCGGATTGAGGTGTTGAAGCTACTACTGGTTGTTACTGTTGTTGTTGTTGTACTTTCACCGCCCTGTTTATTTTCCATCTTCCCCTTCTTTTCAATACCAGGTACACAACTACTACTTAAACATGTAATTCGCAGTTGATATTGAAAAATGAATTCTATGAGTTGATTTTCAGAAGAAGATTGTTTTCGTTACTATTATATATTCTTATTTTATCACACAAGTAGATACTTTGTAATTTGATAGAAAATAATTGTATAACTGAAATATATGAAACATGAGATGATGCTGAAGACAATGTAGTAGATAGCATATAGATTAGAGTAGAAGTAACCGTAATCACTTAGCTTAGTTCTAAAAAACATAGGTTAATTAGTTAAAAACTAACTCACTTAGCTCAAAATATATTCTCGTAACTTGCATATAACCACAATAATAATCTGAATTAGCACCTGGTAATTAGTTTATCTTGATGTTTGTTTGTTCATCTTAAATAGTTTAATAGCAACTGAAAATGACGTAGTTTAAAACAAGTAGCTAATTACAAAGTTAAGAATCATGTGACTGATCGAAACCGTTACACAATTAGCCTACTGTTTGAATACAATTAGCATTTGATAATTACAATCAGAAGAGTATGAGTCATAATTAGTAATACGTTAAGTAATAATCATGTTTACATAATTAAGTAATGATCTGTTATTTTAATCGATAATGATCCTGTTTACATAGTTAGGTAATTCATTACTAATAAAATATGAAAAATAGTCTGTTATTCAGATTTGATTAGTGTTATATAATGGTGATTTAAAATTGATACCGTTAATTTTGTACTTCTGTTTCTCTTATTTCATAAATACAATTTGGGTTGATTCTTCTTTTTGATTTCAAGTATTTGTGTATATAATGAATTCTCGATTTTGTTTCCTTCTTTTCCTTCGTTTGGCCTGGGCCTGAAGAATAGCGCAGGTGTGAATCCAATTGGACTTGTAATTGGGCTTCTGAAAAATGACTTCAGCATATTCTGGGTTTCTGAAACCCAGATATGCGAGCTGGTTCACTGAATTAGAGCCCCAAACATCCAGGCCTGGTAATACAAATGATAAGGCCTGGACATGCTTATGAAATTATAGCATAACTAAAAATGACTAAGGAAAAACCAATAATAGAAAACATATTATTTATTAGGATTGGACTATTAAAACAAAAATGGGACGAGCCTCAAGCGAGGCCCCCATAATAATAGTAATAATGTGATAGATCCGGGAAGACTGTTTAGTAAATTCCATGGTGTTTCCAAAAGAATAATAAGCCGTTAGATGATATAGGCAAGATTCTAAAATATACCTTCCCTAATATGAGTGTACATCTAATGTGACTCAAATCCTAAATCTCGGCGAAGCCAAAGCGTGTTACAAGTCACAAGCGTACTGGTTGCGGTGTGACTCGAAATACGTTTTCGCGACATCGCAAGTCATAAAATATTAAAAGCGAAACATTGCACACATTGTAAAAAGCATATAGTGAAATCAAGTAAAAATCAAAAATGACAGTTGAGCTACCGTGCTGAAACCACGAAATCCAGGAGTGCCTAACACCTTCTCCCGGGTTAACAGAATTCCTTATCCGGATTTCTTGTTGTGCGGACTGTTAAACAGAGTCAACTTCCTCGGATTCGGGATTAACCGGTGACTTGGGACACCATTATTTTCCTAAGTGGCGACTCTGAATTTTAAATGAAATCCCGATTCGATTGTCCTTAAATTGGAAAAAACTCCTTCCTCGTTGTTATTATATCTCATCCCATGTGTATTGATAATTAATGAGGTATACCTTGTTCCCATTTTCGGGAAAACTAAAAAAAAAGGTAGTAAAAGGGAGGTGTGACAATAAGGACTGGACTGCACAAACTCAATTTAGATTTATAGTAGTAGCATATAGTGTAGGAAATACCTTAATAGGTAAGTCAAAATGATCACCTAGATTCTAAAACTAAAACTGGCCTAAACTTAGTCGATTCACTTATGGATTCATAACGATTCTGGAAATTAGAAGTGTAATACATAAATGCTTAGATTTTTGTCAATAGGATTTCGAATCGGTACTAGTTAATTTGGAAAATATGACTTAATTGAATTTTGAATAGTGTTAATGTGATGACCCGACCCGTCATCATGTGAGTTATCACCCTGTTACCCCGTTATATTCTTATTGATGTTAAAATATGCATGTTTGGTGAGTTGGAGTCAATTAGGATCGAGTTTGGTTGGAAATGAGACAAATAGTCTCTTAGAAGAAGGAATAGTTGAGAAAAGTCAAATGGACGTTGACTTGTGAGTTAGAGAGCTCGGAATCAAATTCGGATGATTCGGTCAGCTCTGGGAGGTCAATTATGAGCTAGGAGAGCGATCGGAATTGAATTTGGAGGTCCGATGTAGAAATAGGCTTGAATTGGCCAAGGTTGAATTTTGGCGAAATCCGATCGGTAGTGAGATTTTGATCCGGGGGTCGAAATGGAATTCCGACAATTCCTGTAGCTTCGTCATGTGATTTTAGATATGTCAGCAAATATTTAGGTCATTCGGACGTCGTTTGGTCGGGTTTTTGATTGAATGTTGGTTTTGGAAGTTTTGAAGAAACTTAGGCTTGAATTTGCTTGGATTCAATGTTTTCCGTGTTTGAGGGCGTGTTTTTATGATTGGAGCAAGTTTGTATCGTGTTATGGAGTATGTTGGTGGTTTTCGTCGAGGTCTCGGGAGCCTCGGGATGAATTCGGGGGTCCAAACGGACCATCTTTGGCCTTAGGCAGCAGCTGAATTGCTGCAATATCTGCAGCAGAGTTTTCTTCATCGCGTTCGCGATGAAGGTCACGCGTCCGCGAAGGGTATCGAGGTTTGTTCATCGCGTTCGCGATGGGCTGGATGCGAACGAGTAGGGTCAGGATCGGAAGCTTCGCGTTCGCGGGGAGTTTGAGCGCGTTCGCGTAGGTATGGACGTTTGGGCATCGCGAACGCGGCTGGGAACACGCGTTCGCGTAGAAGAAAATCCGAGCGGCTGGAAATTTGTGCGTCGCGAACGCGTAACTGGGCGTCGCGTTCGCGATGGGTGAATTGAGCAGAGCATCGCGTTCGCGTGAGGGACATCGCGAACGCGTAGAACAAAAGTCCCAGGCACTGAATTTAAAACCAGAACATTTCATATACGGGTTTCATTGATAAACCCCCCATTGTTGAGCCCTAGAGAGAGGAAGTGACGGGAAATAGCTGGGAGATCATCGGGATATTATCGGAGGTAAGTTTTTTGGCTTAATTACGCGCTTTTATCATGAAATCATTGATTATTTCTATGAAAATGGAAGATTAAAGGTGGGTTTTGGCCCTAGGCCTAAAATTGTAGAAAAATACTGATTTGAGAGGGCAAATGGAGTCCGAATTTGGTAAATTTTATATGCCTAGACTCGTATTGAGACGAGGGTTCCGAATATGTAATTATAATTTTTCTAGAAGCGCACCAAAAGTCAGGTTTTGACAACTTTGTGGGTTTTGATGCAATTTGGGTTATTTCGAATGGGTTGCGTGAATTTAGCATATATTGATGTATTATTATTGATTTTGAGCAGATTTAGCATCGGAGGAGATTGATTTGCGAGGCAAGTGCAAGGCGGACTGAGGCTTCTACTGGTTCGAGGTGAGTGGTGATAGTAAAGAATGTACTGAGGGTTTGAAACCCCGTACTAGCACTTCACGGTGCTATGTTGAGATGAAACACGCGTCTTGTGATGGGCGTGGTGTCATTGTGGTTGGGGGTTTGGACTTGGTCATCCCCGGCTAATAGAATACTGTGTATTATGACCGATAACGAGATTATGACTATGTAATTGGGCTAATAGCCATGTTTGGGGCCTTGTGCCGATCTGTAGAGCATTAGGGGACCTGTAGAGCTAGGTGACCCCTATATCATGTTGGAAACTTACACTCAGCCGTAAAACTAGCTGAATAGCCTATTAAGAGCCAGTACTAGATGTGTATTGTGAGAGATAGATTACTTAGGGTGAAAGTTCCCTGATTTATCTGAGTGGGCCTCAAAGGCCAATCCTATACTAATTGGGACAGGGTCGAGGACCCGTTAGGAGGTATTATATACATATATATAAATATTGGATCGGGCTGCATGCCGCAGCAGTATATATATTAGATCGGGTTGCACGCCACAGGAGAATATATATTGGATCGGGCTGCACGCCGCAGCAGAATATATATTGGATTGGGCTGCACGCTGCAGCAGTATATATATTGGATCGGGCTGCACGCCACAGCAGTATACATATTGGATCGGGTTGCACACCGCAGTAGTATATATATTGGATCGGGCTGCACGCCGCAGCAATATATATATTGGATCGGGCTGCACGTCGCAGTAGTATATATATATATATAGCTGAACGCCGCAGCGCAGTATATATATTGGATCGGGCTGCACGCCGCAGTAGTATGTAAATATTGGATCGGGTTGCACGCCGCAACAGTATATATATTGGATCGGGCTGCACGCCGCAGCAGTATATATATTAGATCGGGCTGCACGTCGTAGCAGTATATAAATATTGGATCGGGTTGCACGCCGCAGCAGTATATATATATATATATATATATATATATATATATATATTGGAGCGGGCTGCATGCCGCAACATTATACTTATTCAGATACTTATACCTTATAGACTCATGAATATGTCTCCATATATTGAGATGGTTGTACACCATTGTGGTACGAGTGAGGATTTGGTCAGTGTGGGACCTTGAGGAGATAGATGTGGACTGGAGATCAGAGTACTCATTATAGTGATGACTAACCTGTGGGGGTTGCCTTAGAACTGTTTAGTGATAGCACAGGAGTTCTTACTTTCAGTTATTGCTTATTATTATTACTCACTGAGTTGAAATATACTCACCCCACTCCCCTGCACTTTTTGTGCAGATTCACAGGTGCCCGAGAGCAGTTGAGCTATTGTAGCTGCTGATCCTTTTCTACTTTTGCGGAGACTACGAGGTAGCTGCCGGCGTCCGCAAAACCTGTTTTCTCCTTCTTATTCATTTTGTTGTTGTCATCCTGTTTAGACTTGGTTGTATTAGGATGTTTACTCTGTAGAGGCTCAGATTCGTGACACCACGATATGGTTGGGACCGTATTTTGTATGCTTTTACTATTGCGTTTATCATATTGACATGAACACTTGTTATTTAAATTCAACTTGGTTAATTGGAATTAATAATTTGCTGGTTTAAGAGATAATATGGTCGGGCTTGTCTAGCATTGTGTTGGGCGCCATCACGATCGGGGTTTGGGTCGTGACAAGTTGGCATTAGAGCCTAGGTTAACAGATCTCGCGAGTCATGAGCCGGTTTAGTAGAGTCTCGTGGATCAGTACGGGGACGCCTGTACTTATCCTCGGGAGGCTGCAAACCTTTTAGGAAAGCTTCAAATTCTTGAAATTCTTATCGTGCGTACTTGATTCAGCTTGAGGTATGATTCTTGAAATTCCTTCCGCACATTGGTGTGCGCACTCGAGCGCTTAGTGATAAATTTGCCTTGATGGCTTATGATTCCCCAATCGAGGGACGAGATATAATCTCTGTGACTTCATGTTGGGCCAGTCTGGAGGACTTAAGGCCGGATCCTTGTCTATGGTTTGAGCACCAAGGTGCTAATTTCGCGAGCCGGTATTATGAAGTTCACACGATCGGTGTTGATCTTAATTGTGAAAATGGTAGTTTGATAATAGGAGAGCTGTAAGGTATTTGGTTCTTCTGGTGATTTGATATGCAGCCCTCACTACGGGCGTGAGAAATATGTTCATTGCCTCTTAGCGGAAATGTAAAGTGCACTACGTGTGGTAGTATGAGTTCAAACTCAAGAAAAAAAACGGAATTGGTCGTGCTATGAGTATTGTGGTGAACGGTATTTGACATATGATGTGATTTGAGCAGGTGCAGCGCACGTTTATGTACTAACTTTGATGATATAATTCGTGTTGTAATGAGATTTATGTTGTGGATATGCATATTGATGTTTTGTCAAGTTGCCGATGTATTGTTAGGATGGTTTTGGTGATTCTCTGGCAGGTGGATAGGCCAAATTACAAAGGAAGCTCTGTCAAAATTTTTGGAATCATTTGAGACTTAGAAAAGATTCTGTTACCTAAGGAATGGGCTTAATTGTTGCGTGTGAATGAATACAAGAAGTGCAAAAGAATTAAGATTTCAGGTGATCCGAGAATCCGCCAAAGCTTGTAAATGACTCGAGTTTAATCTCATTGTAACATTGTGGCATCATTTGAGTAAGAATGCTATGAGTGGCTGAAAGTGCTTTGATGTATGGCTCCGAGCCAAGTTGGGGAGGTTGTTATTGATTAACTAATTGCACTATTGTGTGCTATGTGGTCCTGTCTCTAGGTATGTTGGGAAATTTTCATAGAGGTTATGGTGCTTCGTAGATGTGAAGAAATACTAGGATGTTTTTAAATTAGGTTGGTAAAGAATGTTCGGTGTATAGAAAAGAAAGATAGCTAATTGTATCTGTATGTAATCATGTTCTGCGGTGTCAGAGTTCTAGTAAGGCACGAGTGGTTCTGTTCAATAAGGCAGTTGAATTATAACTGGTTAAGGGTGAATGACGCCCGAGAATAGCCTTGTGGTGTTCAAGATTTACGGTTGTAACAGTCAGGTGCCTTAAGACTGTGTACGTGGCTAAAGACCGTGGTTTCGTTATAAGAAATCGAGACATTTGTTATGTTATGTGGACGATGAGATTCTATGTATCTATATTGGAGAGTAATGATAACGAATTCAAAATTGCAGGAAGTTCTTCAAGGTAAAGTGTTGTAGATTGTGGTACCTTGGGGAAACATCTGAGGGAGTATTCAGCGGCCTGTGAGTCTTAGACGGTGTGGTCTTATGTACGAGTCTCGTGTGGTAACATGAGTTGATGTATTATGGTGCTATAGTAAAGGCAAATATTCAATTAAAGATGAATCAGAAAGGAAACTATGTAAATGGAACAACTTGTTAGTAAATTGGAACAGTGTGAAAAGGGCACGAGTAACTCCTGGTGTGTGTTCGAGGTAATGAGCCTTGCAGTTACGGTGCAACAAAGCTCTCGATGAGCTGGCAAATACGTAGCTCGATGTGGGTAAAAGGACTCAGTCCTGGCAGTTAAGCTTATGCAATGAATGGGAGGAAAGAGTTGTGATGTGTTTTATCATGGTTTGAAAATGAGTATATTCCTATCGGTATGCGAAGCATGGAATGGGCAATGAGTTTTCTCTATATGGGATCATGAAAGTTCTTGACTAGTTGAGTGCGCCGATGTTTGCGGCGTAGGAAAGGAATATGAATTTCCATGTTATCTTAGTGTGGTATGGTATATGTGATGTGTTATGGGAATTGCATATTCAAGGTTTTGAGATCAGTTCCTAATATATGGGAAGTCATTAAAATTATCGAGCGGCGCGAGCAGCTGCAGATGACTTAAGAATCGATCTTTCTGGTGATTAAGGAAAATGGTACTGCTATTCTAGCGATTTGGCAGGGTATGTGGTCAAAAAGAACAAGGTAATGTGATATGATAATATCTAGTGGTATTGTGGTATCCTCTTGGTCGACTAACGGTGATGATTGAGTTGTTGATGGCATAGGGAAATTTCTGAATGGCTTTCGTGGTATGAATGGATGCTTGATGTGTGTTATATATTCGTACGATGGAGTGTGGAATCAGGCATAGTGATTCATGTGTTATATATGTGTTGGAGACTAGAAGTTCTCTTAATCCGCCTACGCAGTGGTGGTATGTCGTGTGTATCGACACCGTTTAGCGAATATTGGAAATTGGAAGCCCTAGTGGCTCCATCGTTACTTGATATGACGAATTTGAATAATGATATACGATTGCGGACTGGTTGTCATAAGTCAGGTTGTCTAGACTAATGTGATATGGACTGTATCAGAAAAATGTCACAACTGCGTGGCAGAGCGCATCAGATCATGCTCTAGCAGGGTAGATGTACCCTAGGGCCAGCGGACGCCTGGTAGGTATTAGTTTGTCAGTTGGGCCTTCGTGGCGGATCTCAGTGTAGAGGTATCTACCATTGATTTTGTTCCGGTATTGAGGAACTTTGTCGGATGCGTTTCATGTGGTCGAGCTTGAGGCTATACATATGTTTGTTGCAGCGAGCAACTTGACTCGATGTGCATTCCCTTTTTCTAGATTATGCGTGGATCGGGTGGCACGCCGCCACAGGTGTAGTATCTGGATCGGGTGGCACGCCGCCACATGTATGGTATCAGGATTTGGTGGCACACCGCCATATGTATGGTATCTGGATCGGGTGGCACGCCGCCACAGGTATGTTATTGGAACGGGTTGCGCGCCGCAACAGTGTGACGTGGAAAATATAGCTTCCTATATGCTACCTTGTATACAATACTTCCTAGCTTCTGAGGAATAGTTCGTATTGGGTATCGCTCGGGGAATAGCACATCGGTTGTGTCCATTCAGAATTGGATAGCATATATTAAATGTATTACCGCGTGTGTGATTGATTGCTTGAGTTCAGACCTAAATATATGCGAGGTTGACCGTTCTGAGCATGGTGACTTGAGGTGCTTTAGGAGTAATAGTGTTTGGATAGAATAAGGAGCTGTGGCAAGGCCACGTGATGTTATGACCTTTCGATGAGGATTCAGGTACTCTAATTCTATGATGTGAGACGAGATCTCGGTTATGTGTTGTGATGGTATTGAGGAATCTGAATTACAGCTCTTTGTGTGAGTCAGTTGTCATGATTCGAGTGTGTTCAGATCGTTCTTATTGGAGCCTGTGTTGTGCTCGTCGCGGCTTAGGTCGGTGTTGAGGTGTCATATCACCAGTGTGGTGTGGTATAATCGAAATGATCGCTAGAGTCATTAATGAGTACGAGCATATTTGATCTCAGTTCGTTAGAAAGGTAATACCGAGGTTTGGCTCCGAAATCTATTGTGGTATCAGTTAAAAAGGGAAATGGATTCATGAATGGTTGACCCGAGAGATGGGTCGGTATATCGCGTGCTTCAGCTACCGTGGGAAGGATATGAAGGTGGTGGAATAAGACTCTATCTAATGAGAGAGGTTTTTCTGCTAATATTTGGTCGAGGTGGCCATTGTTATGATTAGAGACCATCGTCTCGAGCGATTGGGTTGTTGATACATCATGTGATCTCACCCGGAGTGGCGAGTATGGGTCTTTACGATTGGTTCGGGTGTACTCTGAGTATAGACGTGGGATTCATATTAGATATATGATTTCGGAAAGTGCAATGTGGTTTATGGTTCAGATGGACTGTGAGAATTCAGCTATACTGTGTATCAGACTTATATGAGATAGGGTGACGTGGGATCGCCCCGAATATATGCTTGGAAGGGTCATTCAGCTATTGGTTTACTTCTAGTACAACTCTGGGTCCGCTCGAGGACGAGCGTTTTCTTAAGTTGGGGAGAATGTGATGACCCGGCCCGTCATCATGTGAGTTATCACCCTGTTACCCCTGTTATATTCTTATTGATGTTAAAATATGCATGTTTGGTGAGTTTGAGTCAATTAGGATCGAGTTTGGTTGGAAATGAGACAAATAGTCTCTTAGAAGAAGGAATAGTTGACAAAAGTCAACTGGATGTTGACTTGTGAGTTAGAGAGCTCGGAATCGAATTCTGATGATTCGGTCAGCTCTGGGAAGTGATTTGTGACTTAGGGGAGCAATCAGAATTGAATTTGGAGGTCCGGTGTAGTAATAGGCTTGAATTGGCTAAGGTTGAATTTTGGCAAAATCCGAACGGTGGGTGAGATTTTGATCCGGGAGTCGGAATGGAATTCAGACAATTCCTGTAGCTTCGTCATGTGATTTTGGATATGTCCGCAAATTTTCAGGTCATTCGGACGTCGTTTGGTAGGGTTTTTGATTGAATGTTGGTTTCGGAAGTTTTGAAGAAACTTAGGCTTGAATTTGCTTGGATTCGATGTTTTCCGTGTTTGAGGTCGTGTTTTTATGATTGGAGCAAGTTTGTATCGTGTTATCGAGTATGTTGGTTGTTTTCGTTGGGGTCCCGGGAGCCTCGGGATGAATTCGGGGGTCCAACCGGACCAACTTTGGCCTTAGGCAGCAGCTGAATTGCTGCAATATCTGCAGCAGAGTTTTCTTCATCGCGTTCGCGATGAAGATCACGCGTCTGCGAAGGGTATCAAGGTTTGTTCATCGCGTTCGCGATGGGCTGGACGCGAACGCGTAGGGTCAGGATCGGAGGCTTCGCGTTCGCGCGGAGTTTGAGCGCGTTCGCGTAGGTATGGACGTTTGGGCATCGCAAACGCGGCTGGGAACACGCATTCGCGTAGAAGAAAATCCGGGTGGCTGGAAATTTGTGCTTCACGAACGCGTAACTGGGCGTCGCGTTCGCGATGGGTGAATTGAGCAGAGCATCGCGTTCGCGTGAGGAACATCGTGAACGCGTAGAACAAAAGTCCCAAGCACTGAATTTAAAACCAGAACATTTCATATACGGATTTCATTCATAAACCCCCATTATTGAGCCCTAGAGAGAGAAAGTGATGGGAAATAGCGGGAGATCATCGGGATATTGTCGGAGGTAAGTTTTGTGGCTTAATTACGCGCTTTTATCATGAAATCATTGATTATTTCTATGAAAATGGAAGATTAAAGGTGGGCTTTAGCCCTAGGCCTAAAATTGTAGAAAAATACCGATTTGAGTGGGCAAATGGAGTCCGAATTTGGTAAATTTTATATGCATAGACTCGTATTAAGACGAGGGTTCCTAATATGTAACTTTTATAATTTTTCGAGAAGCGCACCAAAAGTCGGGTTTTTGACAACTTTGTGGGTTTTGATGCAATTTGGGTTATTTTGAATGGGTTGCGTGAATTTAGCATATATTGATGTATTATCATTGATTTTGAGCAGATTTAGCATCGGAGGAGATTGATTTGCGAGGCAAGCGCAAGGCGTACTGAGGCTTCTACCGGTTCGAGGTGAGTGGTAATAGTAAAGAATGTACTGAGGGTTTGAAACCCCGTACTAGCACTTCACGGTGCTATGTTGAGATGAAACACGCATCTTGTGATGGGCGTGGTGACATTGTGATTGGGGGTTTGGACTTGGACCTTCCTGGCTAATAGAATACTGTGTATTATGACCGATAATGAGATTATATCTGTGTAATTGGGCTAATAGCCATGTTTGGGGCCTTGTGCCGATCTGTAGAGCATTAGGGAACCTGTAGAGCTAGGTGACCCTTATATCGTGTTGGAAACTTACACTCAGCCGTAAAACTAGCCGAATAGCCTATTAAGAGCCGGTACTAGATGTGTAATGTGAGAGATAGATTACTTAGGGTGGAAACTCCCTGATTTAGCTGAGTGGGCCTGAAAGGCCAATGCTATACTAATTGGGACAGGGTCGACGGCCCATTTGGAGGTATTATATATATATATATATCCCTTTATTGGATCGGGCTACACGCCGCAGCAGTATATATATTGGATCGGGCTTCACGCCGCAGCAGTATATATATTGGATCGGGCTGCACGCCGCAGCAGTATATATATTGGATCTACATGCTGCAGCAGTATATATATTGGATCGGGCTGCACGCCGCAATAGTATATATATTGGATCGGGCTCCACGCCGTAGTAGTATATTATATTTGATCAGGCTGTACGCCGCAGCAGTATATATATGTTGGATCTGACTGCACGCCGCAGTATTATTGTGCTTGGGCTGTAGGAGCCCCTCCGGAGTCTGTATACACCCCTAACGAGCGCCGTCGACGTTAAATAGAGCGGGCTACGTGCCGCTGCAGTATATGTATTAGAGCAGGCTGCACGCCGCAGTATTATACTTATTCATATCCTTATACATACTTAAATACTTATACATTGTAGACATGTATTTATCTCCATATATTGAGATGGCTGTAAACCGTAGTGGTACGAGTGAGGATGTGGTCAGTGTGGGACCTAGTTGAGATAGATGTGGACTGGAGGTCGCAGTATTATACTTATTCAGATACTTATACCTTATAGACTCGTGAATATGTCTCCATATATTGAGATGGTTGTACACCGTTGTGGTACAAGTGTGGATTTGGTCAGTGTGGGACCTTGATGAGATAGATGTGGACTGGTGATCATAGTACTTACTATAGTGATGACTTACCTGTGGGGGTTTTCCTTAGAACTATTTAGTGACAGTACAGGAGTTCTTATTTTCAGTTATTGCTTACTATTATTACTCACTGAGTTAAAATATACTCACTCCACTCCCCTGCACTTTTTGTGCAGATTCACAGGTGCCCGAGAGCAGTTGAGCTGTTGTAGCTGATCCTTTTCTACTTTTGCGGAGACTACGAGGTAGCTGCCGGCGTCCGCAGAACCTGTTTTCTCCTTCTTATTCATTTTGTTGTTGTCATCCTGTTTAGACTTGGTTGTATTAGGATGTTTACTCTGTAGAGGCTAAGATTCGTGACACCACGATATGGTTGGGACCGTATTTTGTATGCTTTTACTATTGCATTTATCATATTGACATGAACACTTGCTGTTTAAATTCAACTTGGTTAATTGGAATTAATAATTGACTGGTTTAAGAGATAATATGATCGGGCTTGCCTAGCATTGTGTTGGGTGCCATCACGATCGGGGTTTAGGTCGTAACAGTTAATGTCTTAGTATTACTAAAACTGGGTTAACTATAAAATCCATGTTCAAACGTAAATGTATGGTGTAACACAGAAACTAGAGTATGAATAAAATTCAATTTACAATTTGAATGTGATTATTTGAAGGCTTAGAATAATATTCCCATTTAAGCAAAACTTTAGAGAAATTTTGTACCAACTTATATTAATGAAATTCAGACTCTGTTAAATTAGAAGCTAAACAACAATGAGTTGATTGAAATTGTGTGTTAACGTTCCTATTTAATTGAAAACATTGAAACCAGTAATGTTCAAATGTAAATTGGGGGTTAGTAGAAACAGTTAATTGCTAATACTGAATAATATTTGTTTATAGTGTTGTTATTTCATTAAAATGTAAATCCGTCTTAAACCTGCTTTAGATGTTGATAATCTGGGCCTGAGTGTGAATATAGGCCCAGATCCAGTTAAAATGGCTTTTGAGCCTGTGAGAACAGACCTAAATAATATTGACTGGGCTTTAATTAGCCAGTTGCACCCTGGTGCAGTACTGTAAGTTGGCCCAGATTCCAGGCCCAAATCCCAATAATGAATGAAGGCATGGATTCAAATAAATAATGATATAAAATCGTTTATAAACAGTTATATTAGTGAGAAAAACAATGTTAGAAAACATAGCATACAAATAGGCTTAATCTTTTAAACTGAAATGGGACGAGCCTCGTTACAAGATAAAACACACGGGCCCCCCCAAATAATAACTATAAAACTTTAGACCCGGAAGGATCGTTTAGACAATTTCACAATCTTTTCCAAAATATAACAAGAATAGACACCGCTAGCCATAATTTGATATACATTCCTTTGAACGGGTGCACAATTATGTCACTCAAATTCTACTCTCAACGAAGTCGAAATATATTCAAAGCCACATGCGTACTGGTACGATGTGGTCGAGGATGTATTTTCACGACGTTGCAAATTCGTAAAATTAAAAGCGGTATACTTGCACATAATTAAAATATATAAATTAAAATCATATAAAATCAAATCAACAGTTGACCGTGCTAGAACCACGGAAACATGGAGTGTCGTTAACCTTCTCCCGGGTTAATAGAATTTCTTATCCGGATTACTAGTTCGCGGACTGTAACAGAGTCAAACATTCCTTGGTTCAGGATTAAACCGGTGACTTGAGACACCATTATATTCTTAAGTGGCGACTCTGAAAATTTATATAACTAAACATGTTCCGATTGTCCTTAAAGTGGAAAAACTCATGCTGAGCCCTCACGGGTAAAGTGTAGAAATACACATTTCATTTATCCAATAGAGCTCCGTAAGTAAAGGAGGTGTGACACACCTAACAAAGCTACTGCAACTATCGGTATTTCATTCCGACTCCCGGATCAAAATCTCACCTATCGATCGGAATTCGCCAAAATTCCAACTTCGTCAATTCAAGCATATTTCTGCTCCAGACCTCCAATTTCAATTTCGATTGCTCTCCTATATCACAAATCACCTCCCAAAACTAATCGAACCACCCAAATCAACATTCGAGCCTTCTAACCACATAGCCAACTTCTGATTGACTTTTTTAAAGCAAGCTTCCTTCTACAAGGCTATGTGCCTTATTTTTATCCCGAATAAATTCAAATTCACCCGATAGACTCTAATATAGATATAGAAACATGAAACACATAATGAGGGGAAAATAGGGTGGTAACTCACATGACGACGGGTCGGGTCGTCACATTCTACCCAACTTAAACCAACGCTCATCCTTGAGCGGACTCATGGTTGTACTAGAAACAACCCACAACTGAATGACCTTACCAAGCATATATTCGTGGTGATACCACGTCACCCTATCTATCATAAATCCGATAACACAATATAGCTAGAATTCCACAGTCCATCTGAACCCTAGACCACATTGCACTTTCTGAAATCATATACCAAATCTGAATCCCACGTCTATACTCAGAATACGCCTGAACCAACTGTAATAACCCATACTCGCCACTCCGGATGAGATCATATGATGTACCAAACAACCCAATCACTCGAGACGATGGCCTCTATTCACAATAATCGCCCACAATAACCAAATACTAATTGAAAAACCTTTTTCATTAGCTAAAGTCTTATTCCAACACCTTCATATACTGCCCACGACAACCGAACACGTGATATATCGAATCCATCTCTCAGGTCAACCATTCATGAATCCATTTCCCTTTTAACTGATACCACAATAGATTTCGGAGCCAAACCTCGATATTACCTTTCTAACCAGCTGAAATCACATATACTCGCACTCATTAATGAATCCAATGATCATTTCGATTATAACACACCGCACTGGTGATATGACACCTCAACACCGGCCTAAGCCGCGACGAGCACAACACAGGCTCCAATAAGAAACGTCTGAACATACTCAAATCATGACAACTGACTCAAACAAAAGAGTTGTAATTCAATTCCTCTGTACCATCATAACATAGAACTGAGATCACGTCTCACATCATAGAAATAGAGTACTTAAATCCTCCTCGAAAGGTCATAACATCACGTGGCCTTGCCACAACTCATGATTCTATCCAAACACTATTACTCATGAAGCACCTCAAGTCACAATGCTCAAAACAGTCAGCCACACACAGATTTAGGTCTGAACTCAAGCAATCAATCTCACCCATGGTGAAACAATTAATATACGTTATCAAATCTTGTAAGGACACAACCGATGCGCCATTCACCGAGTAATAACCAATACAGACTTTCCTCGAAAATCAGGAAGTATTGTATACAATGTAATATATAGGAAACTATTCTCCACATCACACTGTTATGGCGTGCAACCCGCTCCAAATAACATACCCATGGTAGCGTGCCACCCGATCCAGATACCATACCTGTGGCGGCGTGCCACCCAATCCAAATAACCCGTGGCGGCGTGCCACACGATGCACGCATAAATCTCGCAAAAGGAAATGCACATCAAATCAAATTGCTCATTACAATAAACATATATAGCCTCAAGCTCGGCCACAAGAAATGCATCTGACAAACTTCCTCAATACCGGAACTGAATCAATTGTAGAAACCTCTGCACTGACATCCGCGAAGAAGGCCCAATTAAAAAAGTAGTACCTGTCAGCCATCCGCTGGTCCTTGGGATATAACTACCTTCTTAGAACATAATCTGATGCACATTGCCACGCAACCTATGGTATTTTCCGACATAGTCCATATCACAATAGTCTAGACAACATGACTTAAGACAACCAGTCTGCAATCAACTATCATAACCCAAATTCATCACATTAAGAAAAGAAAGATCCACTAGGGCTTCCAATCTCCAATAACCGCTAAACGGTACCGATACACATGATATGCAACCACTGCATAGGCGGATTACGTGAACTTCTAGTCTCCCACACATATATAACACATAAATCACTATGCCCAATTCCACACTCCACCATACGAATACATAACACACATCAAGCATCCATTCATACCACGAAAACCATTCAGAAATTTCCCTATGCCATCAATAACTCAATCATCACAGTCGATCCAACAAGAGAATACCGCCATACCACTAGATATTATCAGTTTACATTACCTTATCCTTTTTGACCATATACCCTTCCAAATCACTAGAATAGCAGTACCATTTTTCCTTTATCACCAAAAAGATCGATTCTTAAATCACTTGCAGCTGCCCCCGCTGCTCAAGAATTTAATGAATTCCATTATATTAGGGACTGAACTAAAACATTGAACACGCAAATCTAAATTTTTTGTATTGTAACACATAGACCATACCACACCCGGATAACATGAGGACTTCTATCTTTCTCCTGCGCCGTAGACATCGACACATTCCACTAGTCCAGGACTTTCACGATTTCATATAGAATAAAAATCATTGCACATTCCACGCTTCTCATACCAACATGAAATATACTCATTTTCAAACCACGGTAAAACACATCACGAATTCTTTCTCCTAATTCCATTGCACAAGTTAAACTACCAGAATTGAATCCTTTTACCCACACCGAGCTACGCAACTGTCAACACTCAAGAGCTTTTCTACATAATACCTGTAGGACTCATTGCTTCAAACATATACCAGGAATTGCTCGTATCTTTATCATACTGTTTTCGGTTTATTATCAAGCTATTCCATTTATCCCAATTTTCTTTCTGATTCACCTTTAATTTAATATTCTCCTTTACTAAAGCGTCACAATACCTCAACTCAAGTTACCACACGAGACTCATGCATAAGAACACACGATCTAAGACTCATAGGCCGCTGAATACTCCCTCAAATGTTTCCCAGAAGTACCACATTCAACAATACTTTATTTTGAAAGACTTCATGCGATTCTGAATTCGTTACCATTACCTTCCAATATGGATACATAGAATCCCGTAATTAACATAACCTACCACAAGTCTTGATCTCTTCTAACGAAACCACAGTCTTTATCCACATACACAATTTTAAGATACCTAATCGTCATATGCAAAACCTTGAACACAGTAATACCATCCTCGCGGGAGTCATTCACTCTTATTCAGCTGTAAATCACCTACCCTAAGTGAACAGAACCATTTGCCTCGTTAGTACTCTAACACCACAGAACATTATTTCATACATATGTAATTAGCTATCTTTCTTTTCTATACACTAAGCCTTCTTTATCAACAGTAACTCAAAATATCCTAATATTTCTTCACATCTACGATGCACCATATAACCTTACCAACATACTTAGAGACAGAATCGACATAGCACACCACAGTGCAATCAGATAATCAATAACAACCTCCCCAACTTGGCTCGAAGCCATATATAAAAGCACATTTAACCACTCATAGCATTCTTACTCAAATGATGTTGCAATGTTATAGTGAGACTAAACTCGAGTCATTTATAAACTTTGGCGGAGACTCGAATCATCAGAAATCTTAATTCTTATGCAATTCTTGCATTCATTCACACGCAACAGTTATGCCACTCTTTAGGTGACAAAATCTTTTCTAGGTCCCAATTTTTCCAAAAATTTCGACATAGTTTCCTTTGTAATTTGGCCTATGCACCTGCTAGAGAATCACCAAAACCATCCTAACAATACATCCGCAACTCGATAAGACATCACAATGCATATCAACAACATTAGTCTCAATACTATACGAATTATATTATCAAAATTGATACATGAACATGCACTTGCACCTGCTCGAATCATAACACATATCAAATACTTTTCAATTACACATAAGAATCAACCCACCTACTTCGCCTCAATTTAGCATTTCAGTACAATTCCTTCCACGAGGATACACATAGCATAATCACTTTAGTCTTCCTAAGTCTGAACTCGTTCTACTACACGTAAGGCACTTTACCTTCCGACTAAGAGATATAATGAATATTCACCACGCCCATAGCTTAGGGCTACACAACGGATCACAATAAGAGTCAAACACCTAAAAGCTCACCCATTATCAAACCGCCATTTCCATAATCAGGGGCGATACGATCATATAAATTTCATAATACCAGCTCACAACATCAACACCTCGATGCTCAAGCCATAAACAAAGGTCAGGCATCAAGTCCTCTCGACTGGACCAACATGAACTCACAGATATTATATCTCGCCCCCGATCGGGGAGTCACAAGCCATCAAGGCAAATTTTATTACTAAGCGCTCGAGTGCGCATACATACGTGTGGAAGGAATTTCAAGAATTATATATCAAGCAGAATCAAGTACGCACGATAAGAATTTCAAGAATGTGAAGTGTTTCCAAAAAGGTCTACAGCCTCCCGAGGATAAATACAGACGTCTCCGTACCGATCTGGAGACGCTACTAACCGACTCAAGACTCATGAGGCCTAGTAACCTTGGCTCTCATACCAACTTGTTACGACCCCAAAACCCGGTCGTGATGGCGCCCAACATATTGCTAGGCAAGCCCGACCAAACACACTCTCAACCCGAGCTTAGAGCTCAAAATCATTTATTATAGGTCATTAACAGTAAAGAAAATCTAAATAAGCTGAAAGCTATAACAAACTCCCAAAATCTCATGCAAACCACGTAACTTCCCAAAGAATCTGGGGTCACGAGCCAAGAGCCTCTATTTGAATGTCATTACAATATTATAAGTAACTCTACAAGTCTGAGAGTATGCGGCATAAACAAAACATAGAGTAGTAAGGGAAGTGTCGGGTCCTGCAGACGCCAGGCAGCTACCTCGACGATCCTAAATGGAGCTCTAGACCGGCTCCAAGCTCAGCTAAGCTTCCAAGTACCTGAATCTACACACATGGTGCAGGGAGTCGAGTGAGTACTTCCAACTCAGTGGTAATAACAGTAAATAATGCTGAGGAAAAGAAAACCACACAAAGCACTATCTCAGGCTATAACATGCAGAATCATCTTTTAAATTGAAGTATGCTTTCAAGTTATTCCTTTTTAACGAATGTGAGTAGATTATTTAGAAATCTCTTTTAACGTCGTTTCCTTTCATAATAATAGCTCAATACCTGGGTACGACCTCAAACAGTGCAAATCTGCACTCAAATCAGCCCATCGGGCACACCAATCCTTTAGCAATTCACACCAGGGTATCTGGTCTACAAGGCAAGTAACACATGTATGCCGATAATATATGAGTGCTAAATGTCATGCCATATCGTACAAACAGAAGCCAATGTATGTATGCAATGAAATGCATATGACGCTATGGCATATAGCCCGATCCATGCAAATACGCCTGCGCGCACTATGGGGTTTCAGACTCCGGAGGGGCTCCTAAAGCCCAAGCGCAATATCAATATCACTCATGCTGCGGCGTGCAGCCCGATCCATGCATAGTCATGAATGCATATAAGCCCCTTGGGCAACTGTATCATATCAGCTCATAGCTAAAATGTCATCAAAACCTTGTTCAAGTTTTCAAATCTTATAAAAATGCGAGCAGCAAAATACCATTTTAAAATCTTAGACTGAGATGAAATTATGCACAGTATTATCAAGACAGTGATACCAATCCTTGAAGGATTCAAATATTCAGCACGAAGCCCAAAACATGATAATCAGTCCAATTCATGATAATTAACATCTTTATTAGGGTGTCAATTCAATTTCAAGTAATTAGGTAATATTATTTATTAAGCGGGACGGACCAAGTCATAATCCCCAACGGTTCTCTACCCCACGCCCATTATCCGGCATGCAAGTCACCTCAATACAGCACTAGGATGTGTAAGTCCGGGGTTTACAAACTCTCAGGACATCATTTATAAGTATTACCCACCTCAAACCGGCGAAACTCTAGCCCGTGATGCCTTAGCTCCTCCAACTGGCCTCAACGCGCGTCAAAACTAGCCAAAATCAGTACAAATATATCAAAATAGTCTAATGGAACAATACCCAATCGAATACAATCGAATACAATCGAAATACATGAAAAATCTCAAAACTAGCAAAACCTGAGCCCTGGGCCCGCTTCTCGAAAAATTACGAAAGTCACATTTTCAGAATCCTTATGTCTTCACGAGTCCATACATGTAAAGTTTATCAGAATCGAACTCTGTTTGCCCATTCAAATCATTGATTTTCTATATTCCAGACTTAGAACAAAAATCCCCCATTGTTACACATTAATTCCTCCATTTTCAGGGGTTAAATCCATGGTTTATCAATATATTAACATAATTTGAGTCCAAGAGTGCTTACTTGATGATACCCTCGATTTCCTCCTCAAAATCGCCAAAATCGCCTCTAAGTTCGAAGCCCCAAAAGTTAAAAATTCTGAAATTCGAACCACCACTGTTACATTAAACCCCAGTCATTTTTCGCTTCTGCGGCCAATTG
Organism: Nicotiana noctiflora; assembly: GCA_032618575.1. Classification (NCBI taxonomy): domain Eukaryota; kingdom Viridiplantae; phylum Streptophyta; class Magnoliopsida; order Solanales; family Solanaceae; genus Nicotiana; species Nicotiana noctiflora. The sequence continues at coordinate 409,511 of JASVEL010014100.1, forward strand.
GCCGCTTCCACGTGTCCGCTCTTGCGGATCTTTTGTCGCTTCTGCGATTCTCACTAAGCCACTTACCGCTTCTGCGATTATTAACTTGCTCCTGCGAGGCCGTGTAAGCGGACATTCTTCCGCTTCTGTGAGTTTTCCCCACTTTGCTATTTCCACTTCTGTGGACTATTGCCCGCTTCTGCGGGCCCGCCCCTGCGACCTATCACCCGCTTCTGTGGAATATTCACTGGCCAGCCCTGGGATCGCATCTATGCCACATAATACGCTTCAGCGGTTTCCCTTCCACAGAAGCGGAAGTCACTGCTGCAATAAGATACCAGCAGTCCAAACTTCCAAATTCTTTCGTTTCACCCTCCGAAAATATCCCGAGGCCCCCGGGACCTCAACCAAAAATACAAATCCACTCTAAATCATCACACTAACTTGTTCCAATCATAAAAACATACCCTTAAGCACACGAATCATCAAATTAAGGCGGATTCAAGCCTAAGTTTCAACCAAATATTCTGAAACCTACATTCTATCAAAAACCCGACCAAACGATATCCGAATGACCTGAAAATTTGCAAACATATCCAAAATTACCTAATGAAGCTACTGCAACTATCGGTATTCCATTCCGACTCCTGGATCAAAATTTCACCTATTGACCGGAATTCGCCAAAATTCCAACTTCGCCAATCCAAGCTTATTTCGGCTTCGGACCTCCAATTTCAATTCTGATCGCTCTCCTATGTCACAAATCACCTCCCAAAACTAACCGAACCGCTGAAATTCACATCTGACCCTTCTAACCACATCTTCTGGTTGACTTTTCTAAAACAAGCTTCCTTTTACAAGGCTTTGTGCCTTATTTTCAACCCGAATAAATTCAAATTCACCCGATAGACTCTAACACAGAGAAACATGAAACACATAATGAGGGGAAAATGGGGTGGTAACTCACGTGACAACGGGTCGGATCGTCACAAGAACAAGGGAATACATTTCAAATTCAGCAGTCAAGAGCCCACTTGGAGAACAAGGGAATACTTTTCAAACATTGCAGTGAGAAGTCCACCTGGAGAACAAGGAAATAATGTTCAAGCATCGCAGTCAGCAGCCCACCTGGAGAACAAGTGAATACTTCTCAAGGTTAGTAACCAGGAGCCCGCCTGGAGAATAAAGGCACGTATTTCAAATTGCAGCAATAAAGCATTATCAAGAGGAATGGCAAAACATCGCCAAGGCAACAACAAGAATCCTATCGGAAGAATACAAGATACAAGTTCAAGGCAACGCAAGAGCAAGTTTGAAGACATAGATAGGATCTTTTGTAACTCATAGATCATAGCTTAGGCTAGCTTCTTTTGTTTTACCACGGTGTAATAAGGAGGTCAGCAAGCAGTAGCAGCAACAACAGTAGTGAAATCACAACTCCTGGTAGTCCCAGCTAGCAAACCTTCCCGAACTACACTGACCTGATTCCTGTTTAGCCCGGTATATGTAGACAACCTTTGAACCATGATGCGGTAAACTCTTTCAAAGATATTTCACACGGAGTATTCGAATGGGCAAAAATTGTTGGTATCCACTCACTTATCTTTGCCCGAGAACTCTGTGTGTTCCCGAGCAAAGAGGGGCAGCTGTGACCACGTGATTTTTGTCCTAAGTGAATCACTCCCAAAATTCAAACAAAATGGTTTCTTTCATTATTTTTGCAATTTTGTGAATTTTGTGTTATATTTTGTTAATCGTTCGCATTTTATTTGTGCATTTAATTCATATGGAAAATATTAAAAAATACACTTGACATTAGCATTTTGGATTTAATTTCATGTTTTAGGATTAATTAGCAGTTAAATTGCATGTAAAACAAAATATAAAAAAAGAACAAAAAGAGTCCATTTTTTAAAAAAATGTTGAAATTGTCATAGGTGGATTTTAAATAGTTTAGTTTTGGGAGTAAATTAAGATTCTAACTTTGCATTTTTTTAAAATATCAGAAAACAAAAAATACAAAATGAAAATAAAAATAAGTACAAGGAATAAAAGGAAAAGAAAAGAAAACAATTTAAAAGTAAAAGGGAAATATAGGTTTAGTGATATGTCTACATTTGGGCCAAATCCTAATCTAATTCCCCAGCCCAAGCAGCCCTCCACCAGCACCCGTTCGCCCAAGCCCAATCTACTCTTACCCGTTCCAGTCCCACCATCTACCAAAAATGACCCCGTTTAGATAATAATTAATCCATACCGTTCATTCTTCCTCATCCAATGGCTCTCATCAATCCAAGCATTTTAATAAAACTGTCAAAATTAATCCCAAAACCTAACAACATACCCCGTCCTCCTCGTACATCCCCTCCCGTAACGCCGCCCTACTCCACCCTAATTCCGCCGCCGTAAATCGCCCACGGTGGTGGAGGACAACCAAACATACCCAAATTCATACTGTATCTTCTCCTTCACCTCCCATCTCCATATCCGGCCATGGCTTCTTTTAAATCCCACCCAAAGTCTTCGAAATAGTGAAATCCTAGGCGCCTCCACCACCACCCACGGCGGCGACACCGCCAAAACTACCTCAAACTTACACCATAGCACCCCTTTTACCCACTCACACCTAATATGTCATTGGTTCCTTTCGAATACGCCCAAAAATCCTCAAATATCGAATCTGAGTTCGGAGCCATGTAGACAAATCCAAACCTACGCATGCAAGGGTTGTATTCCAGTCTCATAGGGTCAGTTTTATCGCAAAATAATGTCATTCATTTGTTCCTGACAAAGAACAAGCGAGTGACATTATTTGGGGATTTAAATCGGAAGGTCAGTTACAAGATTAAGCCTAAGTTGGTAAGTTCTTCTTTTGTTTATTCTAGTGTTTTCTTTTAGTCTACTTTCATCTTCTTTTCCTTTCTTCTCCTTGGGGTAACTCAATCAAAATTGCCAAAGGTTCTCGCCAATCTAGGGCCTCGTTTGTTTATTCATGCTCAATTTCCCTTTTCCAAATTTTTGTTGTTGTTATTAGTTATCATTTTGTCTATTTAATGCTTTCGTTAATAACATGATAATTTCTTATTTTACTTTGTTTTGCTTAGCCTTTTTGTGTAACTTAATTAGGTATATGTGATAGTTAGTTTGATCTCGCATTAGCCTGTACTTCAGTTTAAGTTTTGTGAAGTCGTCTAGTTTGCCTTCTTATTACTTGCCATGATTTGGTTCAATAAATTCTTTGTTTGGACTTTGGATCCATCTTAGACTCCAATCCAAAGGATTTATTTAGGCTATTGGGTCAATGTGATCCATACTTGTCTGGTTTCAAATAGTAATAACAGAGCTGTGTGGGGGGTAGTTTAGGGAATATGAGACAGGGAATCTTTTAAACTGATTTGGAATTTCCTAGTACATTCTATATAGGATTAAAAATAGATTTTTAGGCTTAACCTGAGAAAGAAGTCAATAAATTAGGGACATTTAAGAAAAAAAGAAACTAAAAAAAGCGATCAGAATAAAATAGAAAAAAACTGAGGGCTGCCCTTATGTTTGCCTATAAAAGGCAGTGCCCTTGCCTTGAATCTCAAGTTTCAGCCTCCAAAATTCCCCCCAAAAAGCTCTCTCTAATTTTCAAATCTACATTTGAAATTCAAACATTCAAAACTCCAAAAATAATAGAAAAATAGTAGAAAAACCAAAAATAGTCACTGTTTCATTAAAAGTTTCAGTTTAATTTCAGCTTTTCATAGTTCTAATTTTGGTGTTTGAGGATCATAGGTCATTTGGAATAAGTTCGAGTAGATTCAGGGTGTTTATTTAGTTGAATTATGGTCACTGCATATTTCTGGTGTGGTATTGATTGGTTTAAAGTTGGTTTTTGGGTTGAAAACTATTCCTGAAATGGTTGTTTGTTGTTGTTGTTGTTGTTGTTGTTGTTGTTGTTGTTGTTTTGGAGTATTTCTTCATTAGAAACTGCTGTTGATCCTCCTCTTTCTTTTCCTAATTCCAGGTATCTTTTATCCTTAATTGGTGTGAGGTTTCAATCAATGTAGCTGACCATTTTGATATCAATCTGATGAAGTATTTTGCTAGTGTGATTGCTTCTCTATATCTATAGTTAAAAATAGATGAGATAGGTATTGTTTAGTATAGTTTGTTCATAGAATTCTGCTTTGCTTATATATTAGCCTTCATGTTAAGTCATGTAGTAGCAGTAGTTTAAACTTGATAAACTGGAAACTTTAATGTTTGTATAATTAGATTGTATAACAAAATTGTGTTGGACTAAGTAGGTTATTAGATTTGCTACCATTCATCCAAAAATATTAGCTTAGCATAGTTTTAATTTTAGATGTTGTTTAGTTGAAAAGTTTGACAAGTCAGTATAAAATTCGAAATTGATGCAAAAGGTAGCTGTGAGCACATGATTTTTACCCCAAGCAATTAAGTCCAAAATAAACATAGAAAAATGATTTTTGCTTGAAATTTGTTGATTATTGTGTAGAAATGTCAGTGTTTATTTTTATTTGTTAAAAATAAAGTAAAGGAAATTAAAACAAAAAATACAAATTTGAATTAATTAGAAAATACCAAATGTAAGAAATTAATTAGAAAATACCAAAATTGTAAGATAATTACTAAGAAAATTAGAAAATCAAAAGAAAAATACAAAATACAAGGGATAAATACATTGGGAATAAATACGGAAGAAAACAAATATAAAATACAAGAAAATACAGAAAAATAATAAATAAATACAATTTGGAAAAAAAAACAAAGTAGAATACAAGAAAATACAAAAATATAAGGTATTTGGGCCAAAATCACAAAATTATTGCCCAATTAATACCCAAATAGACATGGCCCAAAGAAAATTATACCGGTCTGTCTATATGTAATACCAAACGACTATGTATCAGTCAAACAAATCTAGGCCTTTGATAAATTGAATCAAATGGACTACAATAAACGGTTGTTTAAATATTAAAACGGCACTGTTATTCAAAGTAATCAAAGTCGTCCATCCAATTGATCTAACGGATGAAAGCAGGGTCTCATTTAAGCCAAACGACACCGTCTAATTGAAACAATCACAATCGTCCAATTAATTAATCTAACGGACAACATGAGGGTTACAGTTAAATCAAACAACATCATTTAAGGGCCAAGTGAATCCTAGCCGTTCATTCAATCTAATCTAATGGCTGGAAATTAACATCACACGTTTAATATATATCTATATATCCCTTTTTCGGTCTCTCATTTCACACTCACCCTCTCAAAGACCAAAACCCTAGCCGCCTTAGTTCCCTTCCTCTTCTCCCCACAGGCCACCGGAACCCCACCGGTGGTTTGTCACTGGTCGTCTTCTCCAGCTAAAACCTTCACCCCTGAACCTCCCCTTCCTCCTCTATCACCCCTTCATGCTAGCCCAGTCCAAATACCTCTCTTTCTCCCCAGATCTTGAAACTCAGGTTGCCGGAACCCTAGTCGGCGACCACCAACCAACGAACCAGCCTTCCTCGTTAATACCCTAAGACCGCCCTGAACTCCTCTATCACCCCATCTAAGTCACTTCCCTCGAATATTAGCCCTTCTGTTCGAATATTAAAAAATATTCCGACGGAATCCTACTCCGACGGATACTCCCAAACCAAAACCTCCCCGGATCAAACCCTAGTCCTTAAAATACTCCTATTTAACAAACAAACGAGACTCCACGAGTCTATTTAGAAGAACAACCGTCAAAAAGAGACTCAAAGTCTGAACCACCGGAAAATCAAAAAGAAGAAAGAAAGAAAAAGGAAAAGAAAAATCAAAAGCTAAGTTACCCTGAACCATTTTTGTCTCTATTGTGCTTCATTCTTCTGTATTCGATTATGTTGTTAGCCTAAGCCTATTGCATGTTAGAAAATCTTTTTGTGTATACTTGAAATGTGCTGAATACTCTTTTGTTCTGATAAAAGTCATATGTTAAATGACATGTTGTATAGTCGTTTAATGTTCTTGTTTAATAGATCCTTTTTCCGATTAAATGCTTTGTTTAATTAGGATTCAACTATTATCAATTTATTTCTCTGAATTTTGATTAATTAAGGGTTTAGTCGTAATTAGGGTTATATTTGCAAGATTACTTGAAACTGGCTATTATTGTAATACAGTTTAACTTTTGACTCTTCTGAATTTCTGAAGACTTAGTCATATTAGGGCTATGTGTGTAAATGTTTAATGCTTGCTATTATTGCAAAACAGTTTGACTTCTGACTTGTAAAAGGTTATTTGTGGCTAGTTTTGTAAAGTGGTTAGTTTTGAAAGGGTATACTTAGTCTAAATTGGTTAAAATATAAAGTTTAAGGCTCAGTGGTTATTTGTTAAATACTGTTGACTACTCAAGGTCTTAACAGACTTAAGGCTGGTCGGGTAAATACATATAAGACACAAGGGTAAAAGAGGAATAGAAAATGGTATTCGGAAAATTATTTAGAAATAATAAGGGCAAAGACAAATGAGCAAGGTTTTAGTGTAATTAGCTGAACAATAAAGGGCAATACAGGCATAGTTAAATGCTAAATAGGTAATAAACCTTAACAAATGAGGGTAACAAAGGCATTAACGCCTAAAAGAATGATATAGAATACCCTAGAACCTTCTAGCAGGAGTTCAAGTGTATTCTTGTCAAAAATAACTTAGACTTAACTGAAATAAATAAAAAAGAGTAGAGGTGAAAAATCTGAATATTTAATTCAAATTTCCCTCCTATTCTACTCTATAAATAGGCCCCTTTAGGCCTTATTTTAGAGGTTCAGAAGATTTAACATACTAAAATACACTAAATACACACTGAAATACTATTAGTGTTTCATTGTTATTAGTTCGAGTGATATTTTGGGACTTCTGTTCGTTGTTCTTCATTGGTTTTGATTGAGTTCGCTGGGTTTCTCCTGTTTGCTTGGTTGAATTTGTTGGGTTCTCTATTCTAAAGTTGTATTTGCTGTTGTGATAATTTGCCTCTACTGGTGTTGATATTTGGTTGCTGCTATTGCTGATTTCTCTTCTCCTTCATCCCTTAGAACTCATTGTTTCTCTCGTTTGATCAGGTACACTGCTACCTCCTGAAGATGTAATTGAAATGCTTTGAAGGAATGAGAATTGCTGATTAGTTATCTTAGTTGTAATTGTATCTATTTTTGCTATAGTTATAGATACTTAGATTTCATGTAATTCACTAGGAATTGGGTTGTAATAAGGACTGGACTGTACGAACTCAATTCTGATTTATAGTAGTAGTAAATAATATAGGAAATAGATTAATAGGTAAGTCAAAATGATCACCTAGATTAAAAATCAAAACTGGAAAAAACTGGGATGATTCAATTATATTTATAACTATTCTGAAAATCAAACGTATAATACTAGTACTTAGATATTTTGTTAATTAAATTCGGAATCAGTATCAATTAATGCGAAAAGTATGAGTTAGTTAAGTTTGGATCATGTTGATACCTTAGCATTATTCAAACTTGATTCGTAACAAAACTTGCATTAAACTTTGTGATATGGTGTAAATAGTAATCTGAATATGATTGTAATGACAATGGTAATTCGAACATGTTTTAGTTGAAAATTTAGAATACTGTTTCCAGTTATATAAAATCGACTAGGTAATTCTGCAATTAGTGTTTCAACTGAATAATGGCATGAAGATCAGACTCTGTTAATTTACTAGCTGAATAACAACATGTTGATTAAAATTAGCGTTAACATTCTTAGTTGATTGCTGATATTGAAATCAATAGTATTCAAACATAAATCAGTGTTAATAAACACAATTAATTGTTGATACTGAAATATATTGGTCTCCAGATCTGTTTGTTTATTAAAATGTTAACCTGCCTTGGACTTAGCAGTGGTTTGGGCTTGGTCTTCAATAGAGGCCCAGACCCAGTCGAAATGGCTTTTGAGCCTGTGAGAAACCGATACTGGAATTTCAACTGGGTTTTAATTAGCCAGCTGCACCTTGGTGCAGCATTGTGAGTTGGCCAAAATTCTAGGCCCAATAACGAATAAAGGCCTGGATTCAAAGAGATAGTGATATAAAAATCGTTTATAAACAGTTATATTAAGGGAAAAACCATATTAGAGAACATAGCATACAAAATAGGTTTAACCTTCTAAAATGAAAAGGGATGGGCCTCGTAACAAGATAAAACGCACGGGCCCCCCAAATAATAACTATAAAACTTTAGACTCGGAAGGATCATTTAGACAATTTCACGATCTTTCCCAAATAACAAGAATAAACATCGTTAGACATAATTTAAATATACATTCATTTGAACGGGTGCACATTTATGTGACCACCCAAATTCTACTCTCAACGAAGTCGAAATATATTCAAAGCCATAGGCGTACTGGTACGGTGTGGTCGAGGATGTATTTCACAACGTTGTAAATTCGTAAAATTCAAAAGCGGTATACTTGCACATAATTAAAATATAAAAACTAAAATCAGATAAAATCAAAATAACTGTTGAGCGACCGTGCTAGAACCACGGATTCCGGGAGTGCCTAACACCTTCTCCCGGATTAACAGAATTCCTTATCCAGATTTCTAGTTCACGGACTGTAACAGAGTCAAACTTTCTTCGGTTTGGGATTAAACCGGTGACTTGGGACACCATTATATTCTCAAGTAGCGACTTTTAAAATTTAAATATCTAATCCCGTTCCGATTGTCCTTAAAGTGGAAAAACTCCTTCTACGCTCTCACGGGTAAAGTGTAGAAATACACATTCATGTATCAAAGTAGAGCTCCGTAAAAAGGAGGTGTGACAGGTAGTATATGTATTGTATTCATCAATTTTAGATCCAATGAGTATTTGAAATAACATCATACATCATGAATCCGAGGTCAAGTGGTATGACTATTAAAATTAAAACAACAACAACAGCAACAACCCAGTAAAATCCCATAAGTGGGGTTTGGGGAGGGTTGTGTGTACGTAGACCTTACCCCTATCCCGAAAGGGATAGAGAGACTGTTTCCGAAAGACCCTCGGCTCAAGATAATAATTTAAAAAAAGAGTATTAGATTCGCCACGGAAATCATAGGAAAAAAGGAACATAAAAATAGGAAAGAAAGAAAAATTTCAAAGCAATTTGTAAATGGATCCTGCATCGAAAATAGAAAATAGTAAAACACGACATTGCCCCTAGCTATCTTAGACAAAACCTCCACCGAACTAGGCTCCCAAAGGTACAAAGTAACGCAAGACTCAACTATCTCCTAGCCAACAACCGTAATACGCGACTTCCATAAAATTAAAACGTGACCATTAAAATCATAAGTGTTAAATTCATTTCAGGTTCTGATTCCATTTAATTGCTAATAGTTCTGACTTGATTATCGTTTTCTCTAATTACTTTTAGTGATTTGTAGCTTAACAAGTGGTTAAATTCTAGTTAATACGTGGATCTGAAACCTAATATTTGATACCATATTTATGTACAATAAAATTAAAATTCTGATTTTAATTGGTATTCTCAAGGCCTGGACTGTTTGGGCCCTGAAGAAATACTTCAGCATGGCCAAAAATAGTACTAGGCCTATCTACTGACTTCAATACACGCCTGAGTTACTGGACTCAACGACCAGGCCCAAATAAATCAAACAAATGTCACTTGGACCCAGTTATATAAAAATCTGCTCAATAATTGCCTATTTGCCTATTGATGAAATCTTTGGCTAATTAGGCTCACGTAGGTTCGTAAAAAAATTTATTACCTTAGGATAGAGGAAATTAATTCATAAATATAAAATTGGGTTTCGAATTAGGTAGCGGGTTCAAGCTAAAAAGGTCTTCCCTTTTGTTTGAGTTCGGACTTAAATTCGAGGCCCGATTTATAAATGTGAATTAATCGGCCTTTTAGAGATAAATAGTAAATAGAAATTTTAGTTTGCTTTAAGTTGACCTTCTAATAATACAAATGAGACGAGTCTCACCAAACCAAATATAATTTGTGGGACCCTCATTAATTACTTAATTAAAAATACTTAGAGATTCGGGACGGATCGTTTAGCAAATTTTACGGCTATCCCAAAAGATAATAACACGTTAGTTTCTTTAGACGCGATTTTAATAAAATTACATTCCTAAACTCGGGTGTGCATTTCATGCAACCCAAATCCAAATTCAAAAACGTTGAATAAGAATGTGTCGAGGATCCGAGTGCATTTCATGTGACGTGATCCGAAAACACGTTTTAAACGACGTTCACTTTCTTAAAAAATAATTAAAAGTGGTAAATAATCTTAAAATTACATTATAGGTTGGAACATGTATAAAAATCAGATTGTAGCCAAATATAGTAGTTGAGCGACCGTGCTAGAACCGCGGAACTTGGGAGTGCCTAACCTCTTCTCCTAGGTTAACATAATTCCTTGCTCGAATTTCTGGTTCGCGATTGTTATACAGAGTCAAACCCTTACCTCGATTCGGGATTCAAACCGGTGACTTGGGACACCATAAATCTCCCAAGTGGTGACTCTGAATCTTAAATAAAATGAATTCCGTTTCGATTATCCTTTAATTGAAAAAACTCCTTTTATTATACCCTTCACGGAGTATAGTAAGCGGAAAAAGGAGGTGTGACAGAATTCATTTATTTTCTAATGCACAAATTAGCGACTGTACTAACAAAATGTTTAACAACTTTCTTTTTTTCGAAAACACTTTTGTACGTTATTTTCTTCAAACTAAACACCATTACAGATAAAAAAAAAAAATTTGGCAAACAAAATAAGAAACACATCTGGAGTAATTTTCCAGTTTTGCAAAAATATTAAAGGGAAAACAATTTTAGTTGAATAAACTTTTCAAAATCTTTTCGAAAAATTGTTGTCACACGTTTTTGAAAACAAAAGCTTCTAATTGTCATAAATTTAAGGAAAATTACCAGCTATGTCCATTTATAAGTAGCTCATTATAAAAATTGGCCAATTGATAAAATATTACTAATATTAGCTAAATTAGCCAATTAGCTATTTGTAGCAAAAAAAGTATCAAATTTTTGCTTTGTTTTGAGTGGGTATTATTAGAATAAATTGGGCACAACTTAAGGAGTCAGTACCTAGGAGCGGGCTGTACGTTGTAGCTGATGTTATCTGGGATACCCTTTATTTGGTGTTTTGTTTTCCCTCTGTGGGATGATTTAATGAAATTGTACTTTTGTTGTGACACATGTTGTACTTCTTAGATAACCATTATTCTTTGCTTTCATTCTATTTGACATTGTATCATATTTGTATCAATTGTGTGGCACATGTATATCCATGTATACTTATGTGTGAGATATATGCGTGATACATGTTTGATATATGTGTCGCATAAGACTTTTTTGAACTCGATTTAATTACGAATTTTGATGCAAAACTAGTCCAAATCACCTCCAATATTCCTCAAATTTTGTATATTGACTTATCTATATATTTTCATCGAATTTTAACTATACCTATTGAAAATGTTCCTTTTTTGTTTAAATTTTTAGAATATTGTATAGATTTTTATATTTCATCACTTTTTTTGCTACCCCGGCCATGAAATTTTCTGTCCGTATAGTATCTAATATTGCTAATCATGCTTAAAAATATGAAAGATGATTTTTGTATGTGATTCTTTGAGAGAAAGAACCCTATTGTTTGGTTTTTTATTTTTTATTGGTTAGTTTTGGTAAGTCTGTGACTAATGGCTAGATGTTGGTAAGTTGAGATTTATTTGGGACATTTATGTAAGTTTCCCTAAATTTAATTTATGAAGGGGAAAAAACAAAAATAAAAGCCAAAACGAAATAATTCCACCCTCCATCACGAAGGCCCAAATATATTTGGGCCTTCAAAACTTCAAATCCAAAGCAAAAGCTAGAAAGTCCAAGAGCAAATGGCCCAAATCACAAGAATCAAAGAACTAATCGATTTTCATCGCTTGAGCGAGTTCATTCACTTCATAATCTGAACTTTTCTTTGTCATGATTCGTATGAATATATTGGCGAAAGTACCATAGAATCATCAGAGTTAAACCCTAGGGTGAGAAGTTGAAATTAAAAACCCTAATTTGATCCAAAACAGAGATTGGGAACAATGCCACAAGTGAAGATAGTGGCCAGGAATTTCATGGACATGGTGGCTTCATTGCCTGCAGTGAAGCTCGACATGCTCTACGACAATTCCTTTATCTGTGAAGCCATCCTCAGGTTAGAGTTTTTTTTTGTTGCATAGCCATTTTTATATGCGCAAACTTCGGTTTCATATTGAGTTAATCCTTAATCTTGCCGTTTTTATTTATTTTTGCAATTAAAATTAGATGTAATCTTCACAATTGTGTTTTCCAATGTTTGATAAGTTAATGTGTAAGTTTGGATGCAAAAGAAATTTGATTTCTCTTTGGGCTTATTATTCTGGAGAAATAAACTTCAAGCTAGTCACAAGTATAATACACACAGAGACAACATATATAATGTTGAACAATTTGAGAAAAATATTACAACAACAACAACAACAACAACCCAGTATAATCCCACTTAGTGGGGTCTACGGAGGGGAGACTCGAACTCACAACCTCTCGGTTGGAAGTGGGGGTTGCTTACCATCAGAGCAACCCCTCTTGTCTTGAGAAAAATATTAGTATTACTTATTATTTAGTTCAGTGGTTCACCTTGGGCTATAGCAAGGAGATACTATGGGAACCGACAAGAACTATGACTGTGGATGCGATTGTCTTTTTTAATGTGATAAAATGTAGGTCTACAAAGAGAATGTATATCCAATATGATGAATCTAATGAACAAAATAAGTTCTAGAGGACCTTGTTGATGTGATGTAAATTTGTAAATTAATCATGCTCATGATTACTTGTAGATACTGAAAAAAATAAAAAGAAAATATCTTTCTTTTTGGTAGGCAAAAAAGGTACTTACTAGTTTATTCGAAAACAAAAATCTCTTTTGGTGATAGTATTTAGAAACATGCTGTTTTAGGTATCTATTTTATTCATTTCTTTTGCCAGATCGTTACCTCCCTTAGCAAAGAAGTATGTGCTACAATTGTTGTATATAGACATACCAATCCCGGCCAAGTCAATGGAGGAGTCGGTGCTTCCAGATGGATTCTCAAAGCATAAAGTTGCCATTGATAGATTGATACAGCTGAGAGTAATGACGGAAACATTTGACAGGTTATTGAGCAGATCCTTCTCTTTCTTGATAGCTGCTATTTTCTTTTCTTGATTAATGCTGTTTATTCCAATTTTAGTAATGAAAGTGGTAGCTAGCCTTTGCTGGCAATTGCAATACTTCCTGTCCAGTAGCGTAGGGAGGTTGGAACTTTTTTACGAATCGATTTTCTGGAAGTGCTTGAGTGTCTAAAGACATTAGTTTCTACATCCTAATATGCGTCTCCCGGTGGCTATTGTTATAATGAAATATTTACCTTTTTCTCAAAACAGAAGAGTGCTGGAGTGCGCTTAGAACAAGCTGTTTAGGAAGCTTTGTATTCTCAGATTTCTAGTATTTAAAGACATTAGTTTTTACATCCTAACGTACTATATTTCTATTTACCTTTTTACTTGCTCTTTATCTTGTTTTCATGTTTTTCTCTAGCACTCTAAATGATGACATGTGAGCTAGTTTAGAACCTTGCTCAAAATAATCATGATCAAAGGGAATATCTTGAAATGCCAATGCTTGCTTAGCTTTATTTTGTTTTCATGTTACAGTTTTTGCTTTTATAAGCATTATAGAAGTTTTAGCTTTTTGTCTCATGCCTCAACTGTTGCAGTAACAGTTTCCTCTTCATAAGTTATAGAGTTGTAGGTTATTGAAATCGCGCCGCAACTGTTGGGATAATAGTTAACTGGTTAGGGCGGTTCATTATTTCTTTGCTGAAGACACTATTAGTCCCCACGTTTAGATTCAATTAATTGGCTCTTTCTTGTCAATTTTCACTTTGTTGTTTTGGTTAGTTTTTGATGGTTGACCGCTGCCATTCTCTTTGATTTTTACAGAAAGAAGGAAGCCATGTATCAATTAAATCCAAAATTTCAATTTAATCTTCAGAAGCATATAGTCCATGGGTAAACTTCCGTATCTTGTGTATTTTGATTTTCTTTAGGTAGTTAACGATTTAAGACTGCTGGTTTAAAAAATGAAAGGATATGCACAATTAGATGAAGTACTAGCCAGTGGGCAGTGGGCACTTAAATCATGTGGACACCAGATTCCATTCCTATTAATCCCAGTTCCAAGCAGCACGACCAGTTCTAACAAGAATAATATTATGAAATTCTAGGTAAGAAAGATACATGTGGAACAATAAGGAAATAGTTAAACAGAGGAGCACAAGTTGCAATAGCATCTACTACAGTTTTGCTTTCTTCTGTTACTTATCACAGTGCATTGGTTAATTTTGTTCTTTTTTGTTCAAAAATTATAACTTCGGGAGAAAGCTAAAGTCCAAACTTGCTCCGTCCAGTAACTAGTTTTTGCAAATTCATCTGTTTGTTAACACATCCCATCAGTTTCTTGTACACTTTTGTAGTAGAACAATCTTTATTTGGTTATTCAGTATTAATTTTTTTTCTGGGAAGAAGGCATGCCAACTTGTAATGTAGATTTAAGATGTACTCTCTCTCTCTCTCTCTCTCTCACACACACACACACACGGAGTATATCTCTCGCTCAAAGGATCTCCAGTAGTTGGTCATTATAGGATTACGGAGTTGTGATGAGTTGCTGTCTTTGAATTTACTGCTATGTTTTAAAGTAGGCTGACAGTTTTGTTGGAGTGGATAAGTATCTTCCAGTCTTTAGAGCACAAGACTCTTACTTGTGGTTTTGGGTTTGACTTTTGAGCCTAATGGTGTGTGACCATTATTATTTTCCCTTATTTGTCTTAAAAGATAAATTATTGCGTATTGGAATAAAATGCCCCAAATAGAGTTGAATAAATCATTGTTCTTAAAGACTTGTTTAAAGCGTGCTGAAGCTCGGAGAAGCCCAGTTATGCTCTTCACTTAATCGGCGGTTTGGGGTAAGCGTCAAGGTGCTTAGGCATGTGCACCTTCACCAATGGTTTCTGTTGTTAACGGCACAACTGCAAATATATAGCTTTATTGTAGTTTTTTCCCATTCTTATTGTTTGTATTGGTGCTTGTAATTCTTTTTATTTGTATACATGGCATCGAGTATTTTCTATCCGTATGTGCATAATATTGGCATGTGATGAGTTTAAATGGAGTGACGTGGTCAGCGATGATTCATATAGCCCGACCCCAACTTGTTAAGGGCTGAGGTGTGATTGTTGTTATTGTTGTTGGGCGCCTGCACTTTAACTGCACTTTTCACTTAAAGCTCCAAAGATTTTGGCTCTTTTGGATCTGAGGCATACTGTTCAGCGAAAAAGAAAAATCTGTTTTGGCGTTGAGGCATAGAAGGCACTAGACTTGATATAGAGATTTGTTGTGGTAATATTTTCTACTTTGATGGACGTGTTTTCCAATTTTTGCATTTTTACGCAAAAACCAACCAGAAATTTTCTGCTGGAGCGTTGAATCCTTTGCCTTATTATTTACGAGGCTTAGTGAATAAGCTCTTGCAACATTATTCAATATCTTCAATTCTTAAATTTGTTTTGGAATTTTCTTTCATTTTTCGGAAAAAAAGTGAGTTGATGTTGAAATATTTCTTTCATATCCTTGATCTGTAAGTTGAAAATTTTGGATGATGACTTGTGAGTTCAATTACTGTAGTGGAGTCTTACCAAGGGAACCAATGCCTTCTAATATCACTGTGAGGCTTCCTAGCTTGGAGGAGTTAGATGCATATGCTGTTGAACAATGGGAGGTATGAATTGCATTATATTATTAATTCCTGTATTTTCATCTGGCTGGAGAGTTCAGAATATGTAATAATATGTTGTGAGACGATCTACTTTGCTCTCCATCTTGATCAATCTGCAGCTTGACTATAATTTTGGCAACTCTTTTTATGACTTGCAACTGTGGCAACCAGTGCTTTCTGCTGCACCTTATAAGCTCCAGTGAAGCTGGAAAGACCACAAACATAAGCTCTTCAATGATGAAAGTTTTCCAGCGTGGCCTTTTAAGTCAGAGGTACTTTCAAAGTGTAGTATTTTTGATAAATATTGCACACACACATATATGTATAGTGCTTTGTTCATGTATGATTTGAATATTTTTGTAATAATTGACATAACCCCAATGAGTTCATGCCTTCTTAAGCAGAGATGACAGGGAACCTCCAAGGTTGACTGAAAGTGGGTTCCAGTTCCTGGTACGAGTCACTAAATTATCTCAGTCAATCAATATCTCATTTGAAGTTCTATTGACCATCGTGTATTACAGCTGATGGACACAAATGCACAGCTTTGGTACATCATTAGGGAGTACATAACAAATGCTGAGGTAATAATTCTTGATGTTTTATTCATAGAACTCATTTTACCTCTTCTCTCTCTCTCTCTCTCTCTCTCCCTCTCCTCTCTTGTTAGCTCTTTCATGGAAAACAGCATTCATTTTTTTTTTTGACACAATTACGTTTAATAGTTGCTTATACTTCACTTCATTGACAAGTGTTCTGAGAGACTATGAAGGTAAGGAGGTGGGTGGGAAAAGTAATTTCAGATCAGATTATTCTACCTGCCAATTTAGGGAGCTGCTCATTCTTGCTGCCTATTCCGCATGTGTAAGCTTCACGAGGCATAGCCAATCCCAAGCTCAGATAAAGAAAGAGGATTGCGGGAGGTTGATGTCCCACGTAAAAATAGTCAAACTTTGATGAATCATTTGAATACTGAAGAATAAAGCGGAATGGATACATTCATACAGGGGGTTCATATAAAATTCATATAATCTAGACTAGTTTGGGATTGAAACATGTTGAGTTGAGCTCATAGCTTCCACTTCTGAGTTTACTGCTCTTCATCTCATATTTTTATTCACTCTTTCTTTTTTCTAATTGTTTCCTTTATTTGTTCACTATAAATTAGTCAATGCGACCAACATTCTGGAATATATTCGCTCTATTATTTAAGATCTTGGTTGGAAAGATACTGTGCTTATGACCATAATGTTGAATAGATGTTGTGTTTTACTCAAATTCTGTATGACGACTTATGACTTTTACTTAATTATTTACACTGTATTTCTCATATTAATGAAGGATCGAGGTGTGGATTCAGCAGATCTTATTGCATTTCTGTTGGAGCTAAGCTTTCATGTTACTGGCAAGGTATTACTAGACAGAGCTCGCACATTTTGAACTAATTTTGCCCCAGAACTGTAGTAAATGACACCATCCTTTAATTATGAATGTATGGATTTTAGTTGGTTCTGGAGCACTAAGTTCTGTTGTTATTTATCCTTTTCTTCTGAGGATGCTTGATTTTTGTATTTATTTGAATTATATAGGCATACAATACAAACACATTAACTGATATCCAGCGAAGCATAACTAAGGACCTTTCAGATTTGGGGCTTGTCAAGCTGCAGCAGGTGAATACTACTAATTGCTCCATCAATGGGCTCACCAGAATGAATGGAGCTTTTCTTTTCCGTGATGTTCATGGAATCCTATTTATCTATTTGTTGTTTCTTAGGGAAGGAAAGAGAGTTGGTTTATTCCCACCAAACTTGCCACCAATCTGTCAATTAGCTTAGCAGATACAACATCCAGGAAACAGGTATGATGCACATATAAGCATTCTCTAGAGTAGTTGGGTCAAGCTACAACGGCAAATTCTGAATCAGAAATTTAGAATTTTGTGCTTCCTGTCATCCAGATTTAAGTTCTCGAATTCGTTTTAGTAATGGTGGGACGAGTTCAATGATACCTTACTGGCTGGAAACACATCTATTGATTTCCTTCCTTCCCCCTTTCATCAGGGATTTATCGTTATTGAAACAAACTTCAGGTTGTATGCATATTCAACATCAAAATTACACTGTGAGATCCTACGCCTCTTTGCAAGGTACGCGATTAATTTCTTCCATTGCGTGTGTTTGTTTCTGTCCTTTGGTTGGGAAAAAAAGAACATAATGGAAGAATAGGCGCCAACTCTCTTTCTCTTGAAAGTATTAGCATCTGTTGTTTCTTTTTGCTGGAATTGGTAAGAATACCATCACGACCTTTATGTGGTGGATTGGTGCTTGTCAAGAAATGCATTGCTCTTTTTGAATTTTTAAATCTATGTGCTACGCCTAGTACTCTTTTTGGCTGTTGAGTGTTGATTTTCTAGTTGTAGATCTTTCTTCTTTCACTTTTGTGGTTGAACTCTCTTGAGTAACAAAATTTAGCTGCAAATACAGGGTGGAGTACCAACTTCCAAATCTCATTGTCGGTGCTATTACAAAAGAAAGTTTGTATAAAGCTTTTCAAAATGGCATTACTGCTGAGCAGGCAAGTTTCAACTGCTCTTTTGTTTGTTGACAAGCTTTGTCTTATTTTGGAGTCCACTAATTAAAAAATGTCTGAGAAAGTATTTGGACTGCCGTATTTTATGTAAAGCAAAAGGTGAAGAAGGTTGATAGTGCGGGACATGTTTGTCAGAGATTGTTATTAATTCTTTATCAGTTGCTATTGCTAAAGAAAAAAAATCTTGGTTGGTCGATGTTGGTAGTTGTTTTATAGCAGACCTCTGAAGTATGTTTCTCTTATAGTTTTGTGTCTGGTCCCTCGATGCACTTATAGTGTCTAATATGATTTACATTGGTGCACCTTTCTTAACTAATACATGCTTGAAAGCATGTGAATTACAGGAAGTATTGTGCTTCTGGTGCTATATTCGTACTGACTTCTGAATTTTAATTTTGTGTATGACTTGAAAAGGTTAAATATGAAAAGTAGAAACCTTTGCTTGTGTTGATCGGTAATGTGTATTCAAGTCCAATTATCCTCATCCATAGCTATCAAATGTATTAGGTTAAAGTCATGTTAATTGGTTTATCCCCTCCAAAAAAAGGGGAACAAAAAGTCATGATGATTTGCCAAATGTTTCAAGTAGAATTATAAGGTATTCTATCTAGACGTGGTTATAATTGAGCAGTTGCAATACAATTTTTTTCACTTGAAGTATTTGACTGCTGTGGTGCTTTGCAGATAATTTCTTTCCTTCAGCAGAATGCCCATCCTAGGGTTGCAGAGAGGATACCATCCGTGCCAGAGAATGTTACCGATCAGGTTTCTCTTACTATTTCATAGCGCATTGAAATTGAATGACAGTAAAGCTCTAGTAATAAAAAATACATTTTGGTTATTTGACAGATGATTACTGATTGGACCCCATTTATTATTTAGACTGATTCATTGGTAGAATATATTCTTGAGTAGTATCACACTCCTATCATTGTGGCCAACCAGAAGCTGTTAAACCAATTCAACAGTATATGTCTTCATTGACAAATACTGATGAAAGGATTATTAGGAAAACAAGTTCTTTTCAAGTCAACTAATCCAACTACTACTTTCTCATGACAGATTAGATTGTGGGAATCAGATCTGAATCGGGTTGAGATGATGCCCGCCCACCTCTACGATGAATTCCCTTCTAGAGTGAGTACCAAAATATTTGTTATTTGCATTACAAACTAAATTTTGATTCATTTTAATATTTATGGCTACATGACATGATTGTTTTTGTTTACATTACTGTAGGATGTCTTTGAGGCTGCATGTGATTTTGCCAGGGAATATGGAGGATTACTGTGGGACGACTCTAAGCAAATGCGCATCATAGTGAAGGCTGATATTTTGACAGAGATGAAGGAATTCCTTCGTCGTCAAAAGCAATAGCTCATTATTTTTTGATGGCCTTAATTTTGTACGGCAAGGAAGATTGATGAGGGTTGTTACTGCTAATATTTTTTAACTGGTTGTCGCAATGTAGATGAATTTTGCTGCGGGTGTTTCTTTTTATTGCGCTTCAGCTGCCTACTTTCTTACTAAAAATTTGGGGTTTAAACATTATTGAAGAAACGTGTTGTCGAATGATTGTTGGTCAACCTAGATAAGAAATATCTTTGATCAAAGGAAAACAAAAATGCTACATGATATTACAGATAATCTTTCCCTTGCATATGCTCTTTAATGTTGGCACTGAAATGTTTCCAGTGACAAATATAGTAGCTTTTGGATAGAATTATAGATATAACAATACTGTGACTTATATTATTTCTTCTACCCTCCCAGACCCCACTAAGTGGGATAATACTGGGTTGTTGTTGTTGTTGTTGTTGTTTAAGCATCAGATGCTTAGATATTCTAGATTCCGTCAGTGGTTCCATCGTAGCGGTAGTTATGAAGCAAAACCCAATTTTCCCAATTAATATTCTTTTTTTATCTTCTTTGGTAGCGTTTGCATGACTCCTTTTGAATTTATACAGGAAGAGGAGGAAATTTCTTAAGAGAATTCACACACAGCTAAATAAAGAAAAAGAAAGGAAAGGTAACCTAAAAGAACCTTTTCAATCTGTCAGAAAAACACATCAGTGGCTTGGCCTACGATGAAGATGTTCTCTATCTTTTCCAGTTATGTCATCACATCATATTTTACTGTCTAAGCTAACTAATTGCAGTCACCAAATACTATATCCACATAGAATCATTTGACAGTAACATAATTCTCGAAATAGGCAGTTGTTATCTGTCCACATATTTGGTAACCAATTTTCAGGTTATACAGAAATAGCAAGCAACTGATAATTGAGTAGGCCCTCCAACAAAAGTACAAAGAATAAGCTCTTTCTTGGAAATTTCCTTCTTTTAGCCTATCTACCTGGGAAATTCTTGCATATCCTAATTTCTTACAAATCAAGACTCCAAACAATTATAAATGTAACAAGTATTCTCAGTCATGCATGATTGCATTCCTCAAAGTTACCATTTCAAACGTAAGCGCTAGTGCACTTGTAATTTCCCAGTCAAGAGAGTGAAGAGTTCCTCTTTAAAGTAGAAGATGGTAAAACCTGTGAAAGTTTGCCTGCAATGGTCCCTCAAGCTCACAAATTTAACAATAGGATTTGTGGGTACTGCAATGCTTTTCTATGGTATATGGATGGTTAGAGTTTGGCAGCGTGATGCTGCGGACTCCCATTCATCCCCTGATTACGATCATTTCCCTTGGTGAGTTCTCAACATACTAGTGTTACTTTCACAACATAGTTTGTTTGTTCACTTTGACTACTAGCATAGCCAAAGAATGTAAAAATGTCACACCTGAGATTCAAACTTGCGACCTAAACTAATTTGTGAACCACTAGATACTTCACTTATATCAAGGGGATTCAACTATTTGCACAGTATATCTTTCGGTGAAAAGGATTAAATTGAACTCCCTTTAGACCATGTAGCTCTGCCCCTAATTTTAACTCCTTGACTATAATACAGTCTTGGCATAAAAGAAATGCTAATACTGCTGAAATCATGACAGGATCATCCATGCATTTCTTGGTATTGGCACTGCATTGTTTGCTATCACTTGCCTTGGCCATGTTGCTGCAATCTCTGCCAACTCCTATTGCCTCTCTTCTGTATCCTTCTTCTATATAGTTCTCATATATGCTCGTAGAAAAGAAGCTGCATAGAAAGAGATCAAAAGAATGGACCTTAACAATAATTATAGTATATGTTCATCATATTTTTGCTTCTTCTATCAGAGGTTGCAATGGCAGCTGATGTTATGTTGAATAATGACTGGGAGAAGGTATGCATCTAAGAAATCTTTATCATATTGTTATTCAAGTTAGTTTTCTGTATTAAATTGACAAAGACATCAACAAAAGAACCTCGTTGCTTCTCTCCAATGTTCTGATTATTATTATTTTTTTTACCTAATCAGGATTTACCAGAAGATCCATCAGGAAGGTTTGATGATTTCGTGGAGTTTGTGATATCAAATAAGGATGTATTCCGATGGATTGCCCTGTTTAGTGTTCTAGCACAGGTAAGCAAAAAACCCCTTGAAGAAATTTCACTATTTTTTGCTGTCTGAAGTTATGTTATGTGGTTCTTGATCAAAATATTTTGATAAGCAGGGGTGTTCTATGCTATTTGCTACAGTGCTAAGAATTATTGGGAAAGCAAAGAAATATAGTCATGAGAATGAAGGTGAATATGCAGAAACATGGGCTCCACTTCTTCACCCACCGGAACTGCCACCAGCTACAGTGTATCCACCATATGTTATTGGTGAACCAGTCTACAAGGATGTTTGATATTTGGAAGAGAAAATGTTAGATCCATACTAAAAACGGAAACTCTTGAATTTTTTTTGGCATTTAAGTTATTGAAGTTTTCCAGTTTTTGCAGAAGCTGAAGTGAATGAAGCTTTCCTATATGGGAGGAAGGTTGCTGAGGCAACACTTAGTCGCACAACTCAAATATTGAACTTGAAGTTTGGAGATTGGGACTAAGATATACCTGCCTAGGCAGTTTAGTTAGGAATATTGGTTATGCTATGTAGCTTCTCCAATTGCTTAAGAATGAATTTTATAGAAATAGATAAGACCACAATGTATATTTAATAGTACCATTTTGCAATTTTGATGTTTTCAGTAGTATTTCTTCATTTATCACAATGAATTATATTGGCCGGATACGCTATTGCCAATATAAATATTGAATATTTGTTTTCATTCTCAATAAAATATAAATATTGAATATTGAACAAAAAGAAAGGAAACAAAGAAGATGAAAGAGCTAACCATGCGGAACAAATTGTTAATCCTTGATGTCAAAGAAAATTTTCTTTTAGTTCTGCTTCTTGCTCTTCTAATTCAAAAGGACTTGTTGGAATTTTTTATAAACCATTTTATTAGTCATCAAATGAATGACGTCTTTCTCTGGAAGCACTAGCTATTTCACGATATAACAACAACAATTATCCAGTAAAATTCCACTAGTAGGGTCCGGGAAGGTTGTGCGTACGCAAACCTTACCCTTACCCCCGGAGTAGAGAAGTTGTTTCCGATATACCTTCGGCTCAAGAAGACGAAAAGAGACATGATATCAGTACCATCAATAGAAACCATAGAAATAATAACAGCATCACAAGAACCAGAAAATAGATGAAAAACAAAAACAATAACCAGTAAATAAAGCCCAACACTATGAAAAACAGAAGAGCAGTGTGAACATAACATTAAACACTAGCAGTCTAAAACAAACTCCTATCAGACTAGCCTCACTCTGGTACATAGTAGAAATATGCTTAAGTACCTTCTAACCTACAACCTTAATGCTCGACTCCACAACTTTCTCTCAAGAGTCATGTCCTCGGTAATCTAAAGTCACGTCATGTCCTGCCTGATCACCTCTCCCCAATACTTCTTAGGCCTCCCTCTACCTCTTATCTTACCTACCAAAGCCAGCCGCTTACACCTCTTTAGCGGGGCTTCTCCTCTCTAGCTATCTCGGGATGGTATTAGAAAATCTATTGCTCAAACAAGCTTTGGTATTGCACAAATGTGGGGTTTGACATCACCTTGTTCTTGAAATCTATAACTTTAAGGGGTCGTCTGGCCATTTCAGAAATAAAATTTGCTGACACCTTATTAACTTTTGATGTAATTTTTTTAAGAAAAGTTCAGCTTATATAAACCAGCAGTGTAAATCTTTAAACTATTAGGTCAGTCAAAAGATATCTACAAGTAACCCTCCAAAAAACCGGAACATGTATCTTGAAAATGAGGCAGGTTACTTGCTACAAGCCTACAACAAGTAAAGGTGATAGGATGTATAAATTCTCTAAACTATCGGTGTGTAGTCATTTCTTTTTGCAACTTTATTCATATATTTGGTAAATAGGAGGCAATTTTCTACGCTAAAATATCTATTTGATTTTCCTTAAGTTTACAAAGAATTCTGAAGGGCCAAAAATAGCTTCATGGAGAACTCCAAATGATGTTACAGAAATGATGAATGATGGAGCTGGACATTGATAAATGGGAAAATGGCCAAAAAAGTACCTCTAATTTTGATATTTATCCACGTTTGTATCCCGTTATACTTTCCGGCTAAAATACTATCTACTGTTATTAAAGTAGGAGAAACAATACCCAGATTTAACGGGCCTCCTACGTGGCAACTGGGTCCCTCCTAATAATGTGCCAACTAACACAAAATTTGCCAACTAGACTAATTTAACCCGCCCCATTAATTAACCCGCCCCAGATGAGTAATAACAATGGGTATAAACCTAGGGTTGATCTCTAATTCATCATCTTTGCCTCTTTCTTTCTCCTTTGCTCTATTTCTCTCATCTTCATCAATGTTTGAGAGTAGTACTTCTTCTAAGAGAAGGTGTCGATGTGGTATTATTGCCAACCATTTCACATCAACCACTCCCTCCAATTCCGGTAGAAAATTTTACAAATGTGCACGCCCTAACGTAAGGTTTCGATGTGAATTTGTTTAATCTCTATAATTTTATTTTCTGTTTTGATTTGAAAAAAAAAATTGAATATTTTTAATGTTTCTTTGGCAGAATAATTCATGTGGTTATTTCGAATGGAAAGATGAAATAACAACGGATGGTTCCCAACTTGAAATAAGAGACTTGAAGTCATCTTTGAATGCCATTTCGATTGAAAGAGACATGTTGAGAGAAAAATTACTTGACATGGAAGCCATGAATAAATTAGAAGATGCTAAAGTTAAAAAATTGGAAGAAAAAGTTGTACAACTAATGATGGTGATTATTGGTTCTTGGGCAATGTTTGTTGGATTCTTTGCTGCCTGGATAATGAAGTAGAATTAACCATCTTCCTTAATTATCATGCTGTAGTCAATTGACATATTTTGTTTAGTTTGGTAGGGAACTTAGTTTGTCAATCAATTGACATATTTCATGTAACTGTTTGGGCTCAATGTTGTTCCCTTCTATTTGTGATTTCATGTATTGGAAAGTGATCGAAAGAGATGGCACCTTAAATTGGATTTCTTGTATTGTAAGTTAAAAAAAAGAGTGACTATGTTTTGTGCTCAATGGTTGGCAAGATCTTGATTTTACTTTTCTGGATAGAAGTTGTACAGTGCTTATTTGCTCAATAAGACCTTCCAAACTTCAATTCCCTGATTGTTTTTTCTTGTTTCTATTGTCAGAAGTTTAATGTTATTGAGTTTGTAGTATTGTAAGTTAATGAGGGGATTTGTGCACTAAGCAGCGTTTGCTTCATAGCTTCCCAGTGGCTTAATCTTTTTATTGAACTTAGAGTTAACTCATGCTACTTGATTTTTTAAAGGGATTACTATCACTCCACATCAGGCCAAAACAAACTTGTACTTAATTCTCAAAATCAGGCCAAAACTCAACTTAATTCAAAGTAAACAACATTATCACTAAAACTCAACCTTTAACACAATATCAGCAACAAAGTAATAACATTCATAACACCTGTTTTCATAACATTCACAATTACATCAACGACCAAACATTCATAACTTTCATATCATTTCTAATTACATCAACCACCAAAAAAACAGATCCAACCAGCCAAAATATGTGTTGTC